>OW119934.1:73712597-74312597 GCA_933210815.1 Meta bourneti | reverse complement strand
TGTTTTTGTAGTACATATTATATTATTTACATTCACAATTATTATCATAAACTATTTTACACAGTGTATTATAGGTAAGTAAACAACTTTTAAACTTATCTTTTTCTTTGTGTGCCGCTAAATTTTGAAATCGTTAAAAGTGTGCCGCGACAAAAAAAGGTTGAGAATCACTGGTCTATATTTATGCGTCTGTTTAAGAAACACTGAGTATTAAATATATAAACTAGTGATGGGAGTATTCGAATACAAAAGTACTCATGTACTCGATACTTAAAAGTAATCGTTGTACTCGATTCTTTTCCAAAGTATTCGAATACCAATGTATTCAGATACAAGTATTCGGTTACCAAAATAGTTGGATACAAAAGTAGTAACTACCAAGAGTAGTTACTACTAGGTATTCAGATACAAGAGTATTTGAATACAAAAGTTCTCATGTATTGGTTACCAAAGTACTCGGATCCAAGGTATTCGATTACAAGAGTATTCAGATACAAGTATTCGATTACAAAAGTAGTTGGATACTACAAAAGTAGTAACTACAAAGAGTAGTCATCCTAGGTATTCGGATACAAGAGTATTCATCTTAAGTGTCACATTGCATGGGTATCCATGGTTCTTGTTAGTGTTATATTTCTAGTCTCGATTTTGCTTTTTCCAATTTAACATGTCTTGAAAAAACACATGATGAAGTGTCGAAAAAGTGTCATCGATTAAGATATTGGATTTGAAATTTTCTGGAAGCAATTTCCAGAACAGGCAGGCTTAATTATCAGTAAATTACGCATATGGTTTGCCTTTTATTTTTGAAAATCAAGTTGGTAGTTTTTTAAATTTTAACTATATTTTTAATTATTTATATTTAATTTTATTAATTTTATTAATTTTTTAAAATTTAATTTAATTTTCAAGCTTCTTTATTTCTGACGTTTAAAATATATCTGCAAATAATATACTATAATGCTTGAAATGCTTTTCTTTTTCTTCAAATAAAATAACGTTATTTAATTCTTAAGATGGCTATTATTTTCTTTAAAATATATATATCTGACAATAACTAATATTATCTTTTAAGATATCTGACAAAATCTTTATTACGATAGTAAAATGATTATGAATATTTTTTTTCTGCTTTGACTCTCCCTCTTCTCACATCTTCGAACTCCAAACATTGGTTGCAAAAATAAAAGTGAATTTCCAGGAACAAGATTTGATTATTTAATGTAATTTATTTTATAAATATTTAAAGAACCATTTTTGTACTTAGATCAACCGAGATGAGTCAGTTTTTATAAGTCTACAGAAATAATTTTGAAGTTTCAGAGCCTGGTATTAAAAATAACAAATACTTTTTACATTCATACAAACTTTTTAAAGTGTTTTTAAAGTTTTATAAAAAAGTTTCACTCTTATCTTCGGGGCTTCCTCCAAAATATGGTAGAAAATCAAATCTTTCCATCGCGAAAACTACAATTTAAAAATCATAATTTGTAAAATCAAATAAAAAAATTTGACACATATTTACAATTACAGAAAATATATGCGCGACCAGAAAATTCAGCAATCTGTACATGGGATTAATTTTTGTTCTACAAAATACAATTTGTCTATACAGTTCAAATAGAATAATAGTAGACATATACTTAAATTCTTTTTTAAATTTATAAAATAATTCGGAAAAGAAAAAAGGTTAAATATAATTTAGAATTAAAATTTGAGTTTTGTGAAAAATAAATTCCTCTTTTTCGCACAGCTTGATCAAAATATTTAAGAAAAATAGAATAAATTTGATTGTCTTGTCAAAAATTTATCATTCGCATTAAAAGAACTCTCCACCAAATTTCCCTAACCGCGGATTCGAACCGGTGTTTTGCAAATCCAGGGATCTAACTATGCTAAGAAAGACACAATTCTTAGGTGTTATTTTTAAATAACTACCATATATCGTAATTCCGATTCTTACTATCGATTAATCATTTTTTTATATGTTTTCGAATACTTACTCGATACTTGAAAGTACTCGAATACCAAGTTTTCGATTCTCAAAAGTACTCGATTCTGCCCATCTCTAATATAAACTGAAGTGCCAGAAAAACTGGTACAGACGAGACTGCAAAATGCATAGCAACGCCACCTATACACGTCATTAGTTCCGTCTGCCAGGGTATCTCTAACCAAGAAAGAGTTTCAATACCACGGAAGCATTCCTGGGAGAGGCGAGCCTTGTGGCCAAGCGTTATAGTGCTGGTGTATAGTTCCTTGAACACGTGATATGGAAGACAAAATAACGGGTTAGAGGATCTGCTAGACATCACTGTGCTGTCCAATTACTTCGTACCACTACTATAGGGGACCGGTTGTAGTAAATGGTGACTTTTCATACTCCTTTGAACTATATTCATATACAAGGGGCAGACTTCTAAGAGATATATTTCTTTAATATTATGGTTGGTTGTTTGGGGGTTTATGTCGCAAGGGCCATATTTGGCCAAGCTGAGCCAAACACAAGATAACGTCAAGTGAAAATTGTTGTGAAAGGAAAAACAAAAGATGAATTGGGGAACAGAGTAGTAGGATGAAAGCGGGAAAAGGTTGCTTGGGTATCCCGGGAATGCATCCCTCGTGTTTAAAAAAGACAGTAAACCCCATAGGAAAAGAAAAGATCACTAGAGTAAGTACCTCCGATCCGTGAAAAGATGTGCACCTAAAGGAGATATGCCCCTGAGGGCCTTTAATATTGTGAAGCGGAACGACAAAGGCATTGATTTCAGTGAGGACTGTTGAAAAGTAAAGAATATATTTTTATCTAGTCAGTAAGTCATAAATGGCCACAAAAATGTCAAATCAAACTCAAAATTGAAAACCTTTTTTGTATGTACACTTTTTCTTATTTCCCACCATATTTTAACCAATAATGCTACATTTAGTCCATCGCTTTATCAGTTCCACGTAAGTTGCAGCATAAAAGTCGCCGGTATGCTGTCTCCGTCACATTCGCACCTTGGCAAGATTTATCCACTCAAATCCGTACCACTTTATCTTACAACTTCTTACCATAAACACGATGAATATTTTTTTGTTTTAATTTCTTCCGATCGTAAATAGCGCAGTACGGCGTCTTACATTCGGTTGGACTTTCAACGAACACGATTATTATTTTGAAAACCGAGCTGGGAATAAGCATGGGCTTGAAAACGTTTCCTTCCTAACCTATCATCAAGAAGAACGGTGCGGTTGTCTACGTACACCATTAGAATCTACCAACTATAATTTTCAGCCATTCCTTATCACTTTATGACCTACTTTCTGTCTCCTTCGTATTTCGAACAGGGTGCTTTTGGATTTGGGGTTGGCCCTGATCTTCATACTTCCCCTCGTATTCTGAATTAAGAGAAACCAGAAGATAAGGAGAGCACAACATGCGGCCTGCGCGCCAAATCCAAGCAGTGAGCGGCTTTTATACGGCCCGCGAAGGTCTTACATCTATTAATACTGGACTTGAATACAGAAAGTTATTTAATTTTAAAGTGTACTTATATACTAGAAGATTTTGTTTAAATTTTGTCTTTAAAACTGCAGTTTTTTACAGTAGATCATTGGTTTATGCTTAAAATCATTTCAGTGTGAAAAAATCAGATTAAGTTAATCATTAATTATCTAATTTTGATATAATTAGCTGGCATGCTTTTTGAACAGTGATGTCTCAAATTCAAATTTGTACAGAAAGACAATTCATGTTGGAAATTATTCCTAATATTATTATTCATGTTTTGTCCTTCAGTCAAATTGCTAGAGGGAATAGGTTTTTACAATTTTTTCACCGAGGAAGCATAAAAAAATCAAGTTTCTTCAGAAATTTTAACATTTAAAATAAATTAAAAATACATTTTTAACTAATAACTCTGAAGGTCAAAACACCTACTGTATTATATAGATTATAATGGATACAAAAATAATTATAATAGATCAATTCATTGTTGAGTTATCACAGTTTGAACAAAGCATCATGTTGCAAAACCAGTTTTTCAGAAATTGAGCTGAAAGTTTTGGAAACATGTTTGTATATGTTGACAGTACTTAGCGAAAAATTCTTGTAACTAGAAAAAACATTCCGAATATTTACAAAATCTTAATCGTTTGAAAGTTAAGGAGTTGGAGAATATTTTGAAGCAATAAAGGAAAATCTATATTCCGGTCGATTTTCGTGATTTCTTGTGTATATGTACACCTAAATTGGTAAAAAAAACAGGACAAAAGTATAAATTGAGGACAAATTAAAGAAAATGAGAATTTGGGGTACATCTTGAGGATTTATACGATTAATCCTCGACTACAAGTCTCGTCAATGAAAAAATTTAACATGTCGCATTGTAGTTTAATACATCTGTAGCTTGATAGAAAAAGGGACAACATCGAAATCCGCTAATTTTGATTTCTGTCCACAAATTACTCAAGGTAATAAAAGTTAGAATAGAAAAAGTGCCAATGTCCTCCTGTCAATGCAGTATGATAGCATCAAAATACTGGAAAGTATTTTTGTACGCTGTATTAAAATTATAAATAATAACAATTGCTAAATCAGCTGTTACCGATATTTGCAAAATGGACATTGGCCCCTTTTCTACCTAGGTACAGAAATAATTCCCACAAATTGTTATAAATTCCTTCCCAACATCTTCCCCTTTTCAAACTAGAACACACAGCACATGTGACCTGCTTTTTCACAATCTTTCATAAACAGGCCCGTAGCACTGATGAGGTTGAACTTTTATGATGCAAGGGCCGAATTTGGTCAAGCTGCCTCAAACACAAGACAGACAAGTAATGAACATACACACACAGAGAAATTTTTCCGATACAGAAGAGAGAAATATACCCAGGGTAAGGTACAGGAATCGAATCAAACCTGCGCCGCCTACAGCTAACAGGCCATTTCTATTCAGTTGATTGGTTGGGATTTATAGCGCAAGGGTCATGTTTGCCCAAGCTGCACCAAACACGTGGCAAACAACATCAAGCAATGGACATACACACTCAAGGAAAGTTTTACCGACACAGAAGATAAAAATACACCCAGGGTAATAGGAATCGAATCGAACCTGCGCCGTCTACGATTCGCAGGTCATTTCTATTGGGTTGGATTTCATAGCGCAAGGTCGTATTTGCCCGAGCTGCACCAAATACAAGACAAACAACATCAAGTATTGGACATACACACGCAAGAAAAATTTTATCGACACAATAATACAGAAAGAGAAATACTCCCAGTATAAATTACAGGAATCGAATCGAACTTGCGCCACCTACAACTAGCAGCCGAAGAAATCATGAAGTTGTGCAGCATTCGGTAGATTCTTTCAAGATAACAGAAGATTCTTTGAACACTTACCATATCGTGTTCGTCCCCATCCAGTGACGGTTGCCTTTTGACCAGCAAAATTCTCTGAGTAATGTGGCAAGCAGACCGGTATGACGTGCCTTCGAAATCGGACTGGCCGTTGAAGTTGAAGAAGAGCAATGTCATGTTGATAGTTCGAGGGATTGTACCCCGGATTAACCACTTTTCTTCTGACTGCCATCTCTTCGTGAGCGTACCTCTCCGTTGTTTGCTTGATGTCGTGTTCTCCGAGTCGAACTCTCAGACCAGAAGTCTGCGTCCTGCATAAAAGAAGTACGGTTATACCAAATAGATTTTTCTAGGCGTTGCCACTGGAAAAAGTGTAATTAAACAAAAGCAAAGTTTATATTGAAGTAGTATTTATAGATGAAATATATAAAAGTAGAGAGTGAGTAATGGTAAAATTTTTATGAGACCAGGATTATGTGACCAAAACTAGTAGTAACGTGACCCTTAGACTATACTTTCGTCTGCCGAGTGGAAACGAACATTCATAATCTGATTGGTTGATGGGACAGGAGAAGACGCTGATTCATCATCGGATTGGTCCGCATAACATAATAGTGTACTTTGGAGATTTCACCATTTTTGTCGCCATTTTATAGAAATGCCCATTCACACACCTACCCTGTCATAAGATGCTATATCGCCAAACGAGGCGATAAGATGCCAAATCGTCCAAGGCAGTCAATTATTTACAGAGCAATATCGTGATTATTAATCGACATGTTTGTCACTCTTTCTGAAGTTCCTCTCAATAGCAATGCTCAGTCTATTTATATTTCATGTCAATGTGACCACTAGGCGGCTGTGTTGTTGAAGACGCAAAAACATATACTCTGGAACGCACGTATCTGAAGACGTAGATATATATGTCCGGAAGCACTACCCAGATAGTGTATAAGCAAGCGTGAAGAATAGTTTTGCAGTCGTGATTTTAAAATTTGACAGTAGTCGAACACATACAATTTCACAGTCAGTGCTCAAAATTGTGATCACCAACAGTAATGCACGTATGATAGCGTCGAAGCATGGACTGCTGTACAAACTGGCCAACTGCTACGATGTCAAACAGCGCATGGTCCTGGATCAAAAATCCAGATGCCGCTTGCTGATATACATTTCTCTGTGAATATGGTTTGATTTTCTGTCCGCACCTTCTTTCAACCCTCCTGGTGGTTGTGTCGTCGAGGTACCTTGTCATTAGCAAAACTGACCCAGATCTTGATAGACGAGATATCACGTCATTAGCAAAATTGGTCAAAGATTGTCGAAATCACTTGGAAAATTAAAATTTGTGCAGGAAGTTTTGAAATACCCTTTATTTTGGACATACGTTTGCAAATATCTATCCTAATCTGAGGTTAGAATATAAACTCACAAATTCATGTTGTTTAGGTGTCTTCAATATTATAAATCATAGGGTATTCAATAATGCAGTTCGACTTTGGTAACAAATAGGATTGGATTGGATATTGTTAATTTATGGCGCAAGGTGGTAACAAATAGAAAAGTCTTGTTTGAGATAATAGGATTTTTCTAAGTGTTATATGAAAAAGAGTAATCAAATGAAAGAAATTGAAATGTTACCTTGCGACACAATGTGCTGCAGTCACAACCCATTGTCGGTTGATAAGAGCCCCTCCACATGAAATTTTTCTGTACAAGAATGACTGTTTCACAATTGCAACCTGTAAAACAAGAGGATGTTTCACATGAGCTTGTTGAAAAACCACTTTCTTCAACATTGCTTGGAGCAAAATACGAATTATAAACTCATTGAATACTTTTCTGATATTATTTATACAAGACAACTGTTTTAACCTTCCTGGTGGGGGTTTATATTCGCGTCGAAAACTGCCCTGTAGTGGCCAGCCTCTGGTGCAAAAACCTGTTCCAAACTATCACCAGTTCTGGGCAAGGGACAGTTTTGTTTCTCCTACTTGGATCTTCATTACCCTTGGAGTAATAAGGCAGTTGTCTCGACGAGATATCTCGTCTTTTGCAAAATTGACCAGATCTTGGACAATATATCTCGTCGAAGCACTTGGAGGGTTATATCAATTAATAATTTATTAAATGAATCAACTTGGGAAGAAGTTTATTTTAATTGACCAAATCGTATCACACATATTCCATATTTACATATAGTCTCAAAAATGACAGAAAAATGAATTTCGAGACAAGGTTTGAATTACGTTACTTAATGGTGTATTTTATAAATTATATCAATGGTAAATTTAAACAAATAAGAAAGTAGGCACATTAATGAAGGATCTGGAAGTACAATATATGGTAAAAACATGAAAAATTTTAAAGGGGGAAGAGTAGCAATTGGTTCACTACGAAATTTGAAGGTTTCGGTTCACATTTGTGCCCATCTCACATTATTTATACCCAGGGCGATCATAAAGTAACTTCCCCTATATGAGAGCCCCTATCCATCACAATTTTCAGCGAATCGAAATGAAACTCGGGATTTAGAGATGTTATGGTATGCGCTCGAGAATTATGTAAATAACAAGAGTCGAGCTTTCACGGTTGCGGATACATTTATCAAATTTCGAGTAGCAACATCCACTGTTTTTATCGCAGTATGATCGGCACACTGGAAACCAAAAATGGAGTTGAAGCTCTACCTTTAGCTCTCAAAACGACTGCATAAAAGAACTGTCAAAGATGAGTGTGAACGACAAAAGGTAGGTACGTAGGTAGGTATTTAATTAACGTCACACTGGAGCAACACAACGGGCTATTGGCGACGGCCCGGGATCATCCCCGAAGTGAAAGATCTGAGGATAACACCACGTAATTTTGAACCACGGTCAGACGACGAAACGACAAAAGAGGAAAGGCAACAAGCAGTAATGTTAATGCACCTAATTTGCATAAATCAAAAGCACCTATCACAAAACGTCAATTGGCAACCACTGTTGTAATAAAGGTAAAATGTCATGGTTTTCGTTGCCTCTTTCCGCAATTAATTTTTAACATTAAAATGTTAAAAAATCTTTCGATCGATTTTGGTGATTTTACAAATCCACTGCCTGCTTAAAGGGTTAGTTTTGGGTTTTTTGGCGCAAGGGTCATGCTTGGCCAAGCTGCGCCAAACACAAGACAATGTCAAGTAATTGTGAAAAGAAAGGATGGAGAGAGAAAGCAGAGAAAGATTGCTTTGATATCCTGAGGTCATGATCCCCATGCTTACCAGAGACAGTAAACCCATTGGGAAAAGAATAGATCACTTGGGATCTTCGGGTTCGTGAAGTCAGTACACACCTAAAGATGTGCCCATTGAGGGGCCGTTTAAAGGGTTATGTTAGAAATAAGCTCGGTAACTTACCTGCCACGGTTGTTCTCCGAAATTCGCGTCTTCACCCCCTACAATTTTGCTGTCTCTCATGTGACTTCGCCCGCATTCTGAAAAATGAAATAAATATAAACAATAAACAATGGCTGAAAAGTGCAAATAAACAAATATAGATTTAGCGATGCTAGGAAAACATAATTCTAATCGATAGTTTACAAAAGAAAATTACATTTCGATTAGATCTCTGCAGGCAAGCACCAAGAATTTTCTTATTGTTGGTTGGGTTTTATGGCGCAAAGGCCATATTAGGCCAAACAGCACCAAATACAAGACAGACAACGCCAAGTAATGAAAACACAAATATAGCAGATCTGCCATAGAAGAGAGAAATATATCCAGGGTAAGTACAGAATTTTCTTATGGAAGGGCTGAAATGTGGTCAGAATCATGGTACTGATGTAGTCAATTTCATTCGTCAATAGTTTAGGTAAGTAAGTGGTTCATTAACGTCGCACTGAGCAAAACAATTCCCCAATAGTTTAGGAAATTATATTATTCAACGCTAGGAAAGGAAATGGATGAGTTGGTTGGTTGAGTTGGGTTTTATGGCACAAAGAGTCATATTTGGCCAAGCTGCTCCAAACACAAGACAGATAACGTCATATACACGCAAGAAAACTTTTATTGACACAGAAGAGTGAAATATACCCAGGATAAGTCACAGGAATCAAAACTGCGACAACTCGCAGGCTGTTAGAGCAATGGGCAAACTATAGACATGAAATATGAGTAGACTAAGCATTGCTATTGATTGTTCTGTGAAAAATTGACTTGGTTGGCCGATTTGACATTTCATCGCCTTGTTTGGCAACATAACATCTTATAACAGGGTAGATGTGTGAATGCGCATTTCTATAGAGTGGCGACAAAAATGGTGAAATCGCCAAAGTCTGCTATCACCTGATTGATCAATCAGATGGTAAATTAATGGATGATCGTCTTCTCTGTTCCGTGAACCAATCAGATGATGAATGTTCTCTCATCCCGGCAGACGAAAGTAGTCTAAGGGTCACGTTACTACTAGTTTTGGTCACATGACCCTGGGAACATAGAAAGGTTACCATTACTCACTCTACTTTTACATTTCATCTATGGGGTAAACCCACTGAGCCCCGGTGGACCCGAATGGGTTGGGAAAAGTTGGAAAAAGAAATTTTGTTTGTGATGACTGTGAAGTTTATACATAAATTAAGATGATGGAGAACGTTGAAATTCAGTCTAGAACCTTAACAGAGCTCCATCCTTATATGTTCAATACTACAGACATTAAGTTGCACATAATTGGAAACTATCACTAATTATTTCAAAGAATACTTGATTTGTGTTAGTTTCACACTCCTTACTTTTAGCAGCATATCATGAATCAGTTACCGCTATCTTACTGTCCATTTTGATGCTACGTTACAGAAAAGGGTAGACTATAACCCCACCAGAACTAGGTATGGTGTCCCCACACGATGCGATTTATGTCTACTTTTTTCAAACATAAAAAATCTAATCTAAAAATCTTTCAAGTATCTCAACCGCTTCATTAGATACTACCAGGCTGGACTTGGGACAATAATTTAGCTCTGGCACCTTTATTACCCCAGGTCACTTTCATCAACTAGTACGGCATGTTGAAATTAAAACACAATACCGGCATTAATGAAAATGAAAGAATTGCAAAATACTAGAATTTAAGATAGTAATGATAAATTGGGGGGATAAATGTACAATATTATTTAATGAGTATGTGATTAATAACCACAAATCATGACCACCCAAAGCATATAGTGATTTACAAATTTATGTTTAAGTCTTACCTGGCCAACTCTTTCGGGATTTTCCGAAAGTTTCCTAAAAACCTGTTTTTTCCGATCTTCAGGACAGAAAAATATCTTCCGGATTTTTCTTTTAAATTTGAGAAATTTTCAAATGACGGCATTTGGCGTTATATCGAGGCAATCCATGAAGGAAACGTTATTGAATGCCTGCAAAATTTTCCAAATTTTCCAAAAATTTTCAAGTGACGTTAATTTTGAAATTTTGGTGCCAAGCAGGGACAATCATGAAGGAAAAACATAGGAATCAGTGGTTGCTAGACTATCGTAAAACTTTGGCACTAATTTTCAAGGAAAAGCTACAAGTACACCTCTAAAGCACCTAAGAAAAAAAAATTTAATTGCTCATTTTTGCATACGTTTGGCGCATTCTGTGTAAAATATCGCTAAATGGGTTTCACTGAGAACTGCAGTCAAGCATATAATAGCAGTAGAGAGCAGGATTGCTTTTTAAATTGTTTTCTTAAAGCCCAATTTGGCGCAATTGTCGCGAATTTGGAGATTTTAGTTATTTTTTATTTTAATATTTTCATTCTTGGAAGTTTCGCGTTGGTTTTTATGTCGTAAAAATCTCCCGGATTGTTTTTCTTGGAGGTTGGTAGATATGAAAAAAGTATATTTTTCAATGGTTCACTTATTTCTGGAAATTTATTTATATTGTCCGAATCAGAGGTCAATAGCGTGTCTGTTGTTTGCGTGCAGATGTAAAAAGGTAAACAGTATGAATATGGAAGGTAATCCAACAAATCAGATTAAACAGATGACGAGTTTAAAAAAAATATGATAAACCGTCTAAGACAGGTACAATATGTTAAAATGTGACTAATAGAAAGAAGTTGCGTGAAATAAAGGACTTTAAAATAAAAACTAGTCTCACTCAGACTTACGCTAAAAATAGTTGATTTTGTTCAAGTAGGTAGGTAGGTAGGTAGGTGGGAAGTTAATTAACATCACACTCGAGCAACACAATCTATTGACGACAGTCTGGGATCAACCCCGAAGGGACAACGCCTCCTAATTTTGAAACACGGTCGATTTTGTTTCAAGTTTTATGAATATTTTTTGCCACCGAATTTTAATTCTGTTAATTAGAGGAAGTCGGGCTTCTTGTCTTCCATAGACGATACGCTACTGATCTACAGCATTTACAAATACAAAATTTTAAAATGAAACAATGGTATTAGAAGCAATTAGTTCGAAGTTATCTCGTTTCTTCTAACGGGTAATGCAATGCACGTTTGCGTGTTTCGGTTCACACCACTTTGAGATGTCACGACCAACTGACTCAATTAGCTAAGACGTGATGGAGATGTGATGTGGGAATGAAAATACTTAGTTGTAGGTCAGTGGTGTATGAAGGTAGGGACCAGATCAGTCCGACTGACTTATACATTTGTGAAAAGCATGAGACTTACTGCGAGCTGTGAAGAAAAGCTGTTCTATAAACCTGTTTAGGAAGAGACAACACAGAAATAGCAGAATAAAAATTCCCAGGGTATTTTTAGCAAAGTAGTTTGTAGTATTAGTTTGAGATATATCATTTGGTTGGTTTGTTGGGAGTTTATGGAGCAAGGGCTATATTTGGGCAAGCTGTGCCACACAGTCTACGTCAAGTAATGGACATGTATATACGAAGAAAGTTTTACTGACACAGAAGAGAGAGATACACACAGGAAGGAATCGAACCTGACCAGAATCGAATCGGAGATATTTAGAAACAAAAACCGAGTATTTTACTCTGATGGTAGGTAGGGAATTATTTTTATTCATCCTGAAGGGAATTATTTTTATTCATCCTGAAGGGAATTATTTTTAGAGTAAAATTTATTATTTAATTATTTTTAGAGGTAGGTAGGTAGTTAATTAACGTCGCACTCGTATTTAGATAGGTAGTTAATTAATGTCGCACTGGTAGGTAGGTATTTTAATTAACGTCATACTCGAGCAATACAAAGGGCTATTGGCAACTGTACAGGATCAAATCCGAAGGGAAAGATCAGAGGACGACACCTCGTAATTTTGAACCACTGTCAGATGATGAGATGTAATGATATTTTATTTTGTCTAAAAGTATTTTTAAAATGCGATTTCCAGAAGAAACACAGAAATATATTACAGATATTACGACAGACAAGATGTTACGTTGTTGATGTGAAATCAAATTTATAGTTTAAAATTCCCTCCACTACATTTTACTATATCTTTTGCTTCACTCGTTGCAACAGTCAGGTATCAACTATTTTTCAATCACTTTTCAAATTCCAAGCTGTTCAAGTTGTTTTATTTCATCTTTAATTATTACATTAATTTATTTTTAACATATTTTAAACTATCATAAAACTTATATTTGTTGCATGGTATATTCTGTGTAGAATAGTCTTACATCTTACAAATGACTAATTGTGGAAGTTGATGGATGTTGCCAGTAATTTTCTTGACTTAAAAGCTAGGAATGTGGTCAAGTGGAATTTCTAGTTCGGTCTAGTGGGAATTATTAGTTAAAACCTTGCAATTAATATTGAATAAAAGACTGAGATTTTAGTGATTTTTACTTTTAAAGGTTTGGTGATTGTGTTTCATTTATATATATATTAGGTTAATGCGACCCACTGAATTAAAATTGAAGTAAGGGGAAAGTATAAGATTTAGTTTACTGGACCTACCTTCAAAGAATCACTCTTTCGGAAAGATCACAATTTTCTAAATAAGTTAATGAGTGGCTTTGAATACTTACTTTCATTAGCTTTCAAAAGAATAATTTGTTCTATAGAGTAGATCTTTAACAGTTTTCAAAATCCCAAGTTTTTCAGAATATATACAACATAATAGATGCTTTATAAACATTTCTAATCATCCAGTTTTAATTGGGGGATGCTTGAAATGAATTTAATCTGCTTTATTTTATAAACGCACATTTCATGCTCTTTAAAGAAAATTCTGTTTTATTAAAGGAACAATTGACTTTCAAAACAAAATATGCAGTTATTCGATATTTATGAAATTTACGCAAACTGTTTTCTACTTAAAAGCATATATAAAGCTTGGTCCAAAAATAGAGTCATTCGGATGTTATTACATAAAACGTGGTCAAAATATTTTTCAATAAATTAGCAAAACTTGATAAGTCCCATGCCCATTAATTTTTCATCTATTATCAAAATTTTGATTCACATAATAGTTTGAAAACATATAAATCAAATTAACACCCATTTGGTAAGCGCATCGCTCAATTTTAGTAAAATTTTTTTGCATTACATCTAAAATTTTGCAAAAAAGCATAGGTTAAGCAACATTTTAAACCAAAATTTCAAAATTTGAAAGTATAATGAATTTCTCATTTGCACTTAGATATATGCAACAGATTTCAAGGATTATCCTAAGAAACTCAAGTAAATAAATTAAAACCAAATATGCAGAGTAGGTAAGTAGTTGAATTAACGTCACACTGGAGCAACACAACGGGCTATTGGCGACGGTCCGGGATCGATCCGAGGATTACACCTCGTGATTTTGAAATACGATCAGATGGCGAGGTCAACACCTGAGTTGGCACATCACTCTCCAAACTTCCACACCACCCAACATGAAGACGTTTGAGGTCGCGACAGATTTAATGTGTACCAGCCCCACGTACACGATGGTCTTTGGTTGGATCGAGTTTCAAACTCGCAATCCTCCTGTAGCTAATCGCTACTCTTCCAAATGGGCTACCGCGGCCCCCAGATGTGCAGGGAACATTTCGAAATCAGAATATCAAAAAATCTCAATCGGAGATTTTTTGACATTCAACGTTTTGTAGTAGTCTTACTATATTTATCTATCTTTGATGTCCTATATGTAACCGTCAAAAATGATCGTTATTGAAAAATTCTTTTGCTATCCACAGAATTTGATATCGATTCATTTTTAACGCTAAAATTGAATCGATTTTTGGATCGATTTTGGTGATTTTGAAAGTCCACTGTCCTTTTAAATTCTCCTGCTTCTATTTCATTTTACAAAGCACCTATGTGAATACAGTGACGAAAGGCGGTACCTACCTCGCAGACAGACACTAATTGAGTCATTACAGAGGACTGAACACACAAAGCCTTATTTGGAATGTACTTACCCGGTTCATTGACAAGATTGATGAGAGATGGCACCACGTTCCTTGGGACACAGCAACTCCACAAGAGACCACCATTGCACAAATCGACAGGACGCTGTCCTTGAAATATACAACCTAAACCTATGTTACAAGAATAACGTGTACCTTCGTAATGGCAGCTGGTAGGCAGAGCTGCAAAATACAAGCTTTTGTTAAAAATACAAACGAAAGCAATTGAATCAGAAAGTGTTTTTTCATAAATAGGTTAAGACAGTTAATAGAGCTTTACCACAGGAAATGTTCGGTCAGAGTAGCCAGAATTTCATTTCGGAGGGGACTTAACCCTCCTGGAGGTTTACCTTCGCGTCAAAACCACCTTATAGTGGCAAGCCTCTAATGCTTGGGAAAGTTATTGGTTGGAGCAAGTAATATTCACTTGCTTCATGAATGTTTTGGGAGTTTTTAACAATTAAATTTACTTCTGCATTTCACTGAACATTCATCTGTGTATTTGTAATATGGCTCTTACGCCATAAAACCAAACCAAACAAAATCAAACCTTTTTTCTGTATGAAGCATCTAAATGTCTAACCCTCCTGGTGGTTTATCTTCGCGACGAAAACTGCCCTATAATGGTTAGCATTTGGTGCATTTTGTTCCAAACTGTCACCAGTTCTAGGTAAGAAACTATTTTTTCTACTTGGATCTTCCTTCCCCGTTGGAGTAATAAGGCAGTTTTGTCTCGACGAGATATCTCGTCATTAACAAAATTCACCAGATTTCGGACCTTATTGTATTTAAAAAGCACCTTGTGAAGAGTTTTTTAAATATTATATCTGGTCACTTTGTAAACTTTCAAGTAAGGTACAATAACCCCTCAAATCGCCTTGATATATCACGAAATCTTTTTTATCATCTTTTTTAACTCATCAGCAATAAATTCCTGTTTTGGGAACAGTAAAGGAAATCCCAATGCATTTGTTTGGAATTGGAAGTTCAAAGGTCTATTTCTGAAAAACTGGTGTTTGTCTTTCATTGATGTAACATCCATAGTTACTGCTCGAGGGCAGGGATCAACACTTACAGGTTTTCCCATGACCGCCGGTCGTATATCTCGACATATCTATCGGGAAGATATCCTTCCCCTTCAGATGGCCTTTAAGGGGTACACGACGCCCCCTCTTAATTAACTTTTTTACTCCAGGAAAAGTGCAGGCTAAAGTCCAGGCTTGATAATTTCCTACGGGCAGCCCAGTACAAATTAGCCCGGCTGAAAAGGTCGTCAACTAAGACGTGATCATCAGATAAAAAAGTGCAAGATAAAAGATGACTAAAATCCATAAAGCTCTCCTTCAAACAGAAGGGGCAGTCGGGAGAAGTATGCACACCAATGCGGTGTAAGTGTCCTCTTAAAAAGTCGTGTCCCGTTAAAACCTCTACAATGTCCCAGTGTCTTCTGGAGGGACGAAAGGGGAAAGACGATTTTAAGAACTCGTGCTGGGCAGACGTACTTTTTTTGGCGCACGGTCGCCGGCCGTTTGAATGGATTGCATTTTCCCTTTTGCAGCGCCCACAACATAGGGACATGAAGCGCTGCATTCATTGTGTTAGTGTACATGCCTGTTAAATTAATAACTATTTTAATTGTATTTTGACTTGGTTGTTTTTAGCACATCACTCGTCCTACTATTTTACAATGTATACAACAAATTTCAAATATCGGTAAGCTGGAGAGGTTCTATTTAACGTGAAAAGGTGGGGAGAGATCTCCCAATAGGAAATTTTTGTAAGGGCGTAACAAAATTTTTATCTTTGCAGGAGATGTCCTCGGAACATACTACCTGTGTATTTTATCTAATTTTATTTCCAACTTTTTGGAGAAACTAATGAAGTGTTGATTGAAGTGAATGAAATAGTAATGTATATTTTAATTATAATTTTATACTGAAGAAGGTAAATTCCATTTACTGTCCAAAAGAAGAATCTAGAAACACGATAAGCAAGATATGTCAAATCAAAAGAGAGCTGAAGATTCCAAAAGTAGTGATCCCGCAGAAATTGAATTGAAAGATTGGAATAATAATTTTTTTGCAACACTAGTTAACCATGCTTAGTCTCTTGTAATCCCCGGAGTAATCTGTTTTCACAAGAGCATTTTATAAAATTTCAACGATTATTTTAATCCCTAACTTTCACAAGTTCGATTGGATTCACTTATGGATCAATGATTCAAAATTTCAGTGTGCATCAACCCCTCATTGAATCGCGTCTCGTTGTATCGCATATTTGGGAATATCTTATTTAGCACTTTTTTTATTCGTTCGGATGCATTTTCTGTTTGCGGAGTTTCAGTCCCCTGGTAAGAGGGTCACTGGGAAACATCGAATGCAATTCCAGCATACCGTTTATTTAAAAATTAATGTCCAATATCTTCGAAACGGCGATAAATCAAATTATTAAACCTGATTAAATTATCTATCCGGAAGTCTTTTTTCTTCTTCCCGTCCTCCCAGGGGGTTCCTTTCTTGAAATAAACGCGAGAATCACAGCCATAGAGGAAATATTAAAATAGAGTGAGCAGGTAACCTAGGATCACAGGATCATGTGACCAAAACTAGTAGTAACGTGACTCTTAGACTCTTTCGTCTGCTGTGAGAAAACATTCATCTGATTGGTTCATGGTACGGGAGAAAACTCCCATCTATTGATTCATCATTTGATTAGTTCACATGACATAGTTGCAGACTTTGGCGATTTCTCAATTTTTTTCGCCTCTATAGAAATGCGTATTTACGCATTTCTATATATGATCTCATGATAGGATAAATGCGTATTTACACATTTATCCTATCATGAGATGTTATATCGCCAAATATGGCGATAAGATGACAAATTGACCAATAATCAATTTTTCGCAGAGCAGTCACGTGACTACTAGTCGATATGTTGGTCCCACTTTTTGAAGCTTCTCTCAAAAGCGATGCTCAGTCTACTTATATTTCACGTCTATGATAACACCTGGAGAAGGCAGTCGACCTTGGGTCAGTCGATTTTGAATAGGTGTGAAAGGTCGCTAGGAGGGGGCTGCCATATACAAAAGCATAAATACCGATCGTCGAAGGTGTCTTTGCCCCCACCAACTCATTATCACTGCTATCGTTTACGGTACCGAGCGATAAATGTAGGACCAGAATCCGGGTTAAAGACGCCAGTTGTGGAAGCGCTTTGTTTACATTCCAACCTATCACCTTATTGAAAGAATAGACTTATCCAAAACCACGTGACTAGACTGAGGACTATATCCCAGCCCCCGTGAAAAAGCTAAGCTGAATTGGTAAATTTATTTTGAAGAAGCATAAATGAGAAGGAAATGTTTGATTTTAATAATATTCCACCGTATTTAGTGATATTTTACTATGTTTTGCCATCGATTTTGAATTTAATAAGTAATAAATAAAAGAGCATATAATTTATGCCCTTTTTCACTCATATCCAAAATTATCTTTACATGCATAAAATATCACGGATTTCTCAGAAACTGTGAACTATAATTTTATGAATTTGTGTGAAATGATACATAACATCATAACACATAAATACAAAGGAAAAAATTTAAGAGCACTGCATATGATATAAAACTGTAGCATGAAACAATAAAAATGGCAATAATATGTGACAAGGAGAGTTCAGAAAAAAAGGAATAACTCAAAAAATTAAGGCTTAAGAATTTAATATGGAATGTGATCTCCCCTGACGTGTACACACATATCAGAACGTGTTTTAATGTTGGCAATAATGTTGCTAACCACATTTTGGGGGATTAGTTCCACTCCTTCAGCAATGCGGTCTTCTGAGCATTTATATCTCTAGGAGGAGGATGTCTCCGTGCATATCCTTTTCCAAGGTAGTCCCATAAGTTCTCTATCGGGTTCAGATCAGGAGATTTTGCTGGCCACGATATTCACTCAATAGCTTCACTTTCAAGGAATTCGTCAACGAGGTTTACTCGATGTGGACGATCATTATCGTCCATAAATAAAAAGTCAGATCCATAAGCACCTCTGAAAAGTCTTACATAAGGTTCTAAAACCTCATTCCGATATCTCTGGTCGGTCACAGATCCGCTGTTGAAAACGTGTAGGGGCGTACGTCCATCGATCTTTATTCCTCCCCATACCATCACACCTGCACTATCGAAATGGTCACGTTCCATAATGTTCGAAGGAAGATTTCGCGTTCCTGACTCCCTCCAGATGTAAACACGTTTAGAGTCAGATGTTAAACTAAACCTCGACTCATCAGTAAAGAGAACATGGGTCCATTGGTGTTCACTCCAGTTCTGATGTTCTTTGCACCAATTAAAGCGATCCCTCTTTTGTTGTGAAGACAGTGAAACACATACCCTTGGCTTTCTGGCATAAAGCCCTTTTTCATTAACATGTACAACTGCATAAAGCCCTTGTACACAGTTTGCCATGATACAACAGTTCCAGTGGCGGCTGCAACCTCTGAACTTAACTACCGAGCAGTAGACTTCCTGTTACGACGGGCAGTTATTGCCAGATATCGATCTTGAGAGGCAGTTGTTATTCGCTTACGACCTTGTCCGGGCCTCTTTACAACAGTTCCAGAGTTCTGAAATTGTTTCCATAGCGTAGAGATTGTCTTGAAATATTCACACATCTCTCTGCTTCCATGATTGTCTGCTCTGCTTCTAAACGGCCGATAATTCGCCACTTCACAGATTCTTCCAAATGATACTTCGAAGCCATAACACCAGAGTCCTTACACACTGAAATCAAACGCTGTATTGCAGAAATTCACTTTGCGCAAAGCACTTGATTCACCGTCGGATGACATAACGCCTTGATTTGCATATCAGAAACCGTTTGGTCACTTTTGATTGGATAATGCTAATTAGGCATGTCTTTCACACATTCCTTGCAAAAATGGACTACATCGATTGGATATTTCATGGAATATCATTATTTTTGGTATGTAAAGATAAATTTGGACATGAGTGCATTTTCAATAATTATTTCTCGGCCCCTACTAAATCTCGCTTTTTTCTTAACTAAAGGTCCAATAGAATCTGTCCAACGAATTCTGTTCATCGGAAAGGATCAATAAAACATTTCCAAAGGTTGAGAATCCATGGATTCTTTCTACACTTCTTGGAAATCTTGTGACGCTGAGATGGTTAAATTCAGTCACCCTTCACGTACAAAGTTTTTTTACGCCTGAAATCTTTTGACCTAAAAATAAGAAACTTAAAAAATTCATTATCCTACCTCTAAAACCTCATAGTAATTTTTTTTAAGAGCAGCATCTGTGTGCGCATTCAATAGCTCAAAAGTTTAGCTTTGAACTCAAATTTTTTTCCTTGCTCCTTTCTGGGGCGTTGTGGCTCAGTGGGTATGCCCACTACGCTAGCGTCTTGAGAGTTGTAGGCGGCGCAGGGTCTATTCCTGCCAGATTCGATTTCTCCCTCAATGTATTTCTCTCTTCTACGTTAGTAAAACTTTCCTAGAGTGTGTATGACCATTACCTGATGTTGTCTGTCTTGTGTTTAGCGCAGCATATAGCCCTTGCGTCATAAAACCCAACTAACATCGCTCATTTCTAGTCATCTTATCCGTTACGGGAAATGCTTCCCCCGCCTTAGTAGGGTCGGTATCCCATGATAGAGTTGAGAACTCTGTTTAATATATCTTCTCCTTTTTTTAGTAGAAAATTTGATTCAATAAAGCATGAACCCAAAGAAAAATCAGTATTTTGTTGGCGTAATTTTATGAAATAAAATTCTATTGGACACTTTAATACTTTGTATTTAAATGCTCACATCAGCACTAAATGCTGGCATTACCCAACAATTCCTATGGCAATAAAAAAAGGTTTACTTGACGTTATCTTGCGTTTGGTATAGTTTGGCCAAATAAAACCCTTGCGCCATAAAAAACCCAAACCAAACAATAAAAATAAGAATGATTTCAAAATATCTAAAAATTTATAAACTATACTTTTTATAAACAAGATAGCATGAAGACCGAATTCGTTGAAACGTAATTTTTAAAAATAATTAGCATTTTAATTTTTTTATCATCAGTCAGAAGATCCTGTTACACTCCAATTAAGTGAGTGAGTATCCAATGAGAAAAAAGGCAAGAAACCAGAGCGCAAAAACTGCTGTAGCAGAACTGATTAAGAGGAATAGGGATAATTTATCCATATAAATATTTTCGACTGCTATTCTGTTCTTACTAATTATATTTTTCCTCATGGCTGAATTGCAGTCAATTAAAGTTGAGGTGGTATGTTTTCAGTCAAAGAAAACTAAATTTTTTGTACTAACATGCACTAAGGGTCACGCTGAGGGTCAGACCTACCTCATTACCGAAAAGTAAGTTTTAGTCTAACCTAAAACTTGCATCTCATTTCTCAATCTTACCCCAGGTCTCTTTAGTGTCAGTAAAACTTCGCTTGTGCGTGTATATCCATTACTTGACATTGTCCCGTGTTTAGCGCAGCTTACAAAAGAGTAAGTTTTAGTATAACCTAAAGCTTGCATCTCCTTTCTCAAACTTACACCATGTGTATTTCTCTCTTTTGTGTCAGTAAAACTTCGCTTGTGTGTGTATTTCTATTACTTGACATGGTCTTGTGTTTGGCGCAACTTGGCCAGATATGGCTCTTACGCTATAAAACCCAACCAATGATCCTTTCACAATCTGAACACAAATTGAGAGAACTGGCCATCACTACTGAAGACTAAAATCCAGTTTCCTATTACTCTGGAGTCTGTTACGAAGTATTCCAGTACTCGTTGGGGCCGCGGTAGCCCAGTTGGAAGAGTAACGGATTAGCAACCGGAGAGTTGTGAGCTTGAAACTAGGTCCAACCAAAGACCGTCGTGTACGCGGGTGTTGATGCACATTAAATATGCCGTGGCCTCAAATGTCCTCACGTCGGCGTGGTGTCGAAGTTTAGAGAGTGGGGTGCCAACTCAGGTGTTGATTTCGCCAATCTGACAGTGGTGAGGTGTTGTCCTCGGACTTTCCCTTCGGGATTGATTCCAGACCGTCGCCAATAGCCCGTTGTGTTGCTTCAGTTCGATGTTAATTGACTACATACCTACAAGCATTCATTACGATAAGCTGCTGTTTTACTGTTAATTGTTAATTACTTCTGCTGGTCTGCTAGCTTTAGAAAAAACATTGAATGAACTAATTCGTAATTTTAGAACACTGCCCCACTAAACGTGTAAGACACCTCTATTTTTAAAGACTGCAACCCCAAAAATAAACGAAACAGCCTGTGACGATTTGCATAACCGAGGACATTCAATAGAAAGCTGGTGCATATAAAAAGTTTTGGAATCGTGATGTCAGAGACTCTGACAAAGGAATGGATTCTGCTACCACAGGAAATTGCTTCTAACCTCATTTCTCTACATATAAACGCGGTGCAAGGCATGCATCAGTGTTCGAGGTGGTCATACAGCCTAACAGACCACCTCTTCTCTTTATTTAAGTTTCCCCAGTTACCCTTCTGTCTCATGGCACACAGTTCAGTGTCACCACTTCAGTTCAAAGACTCTTTTTACTGTTCGCTTCTGTTATTGTTTATACTCATCTTGGTAACTCCAGAAGTACTTTTAATGTTACTTTCCCAAATTCAAGTCACTTCACTGCAAAGAAGCACCTGAAAACCTTACCGTTCCTTAAGTTTTGTACGCCCGGGTAAATTTAGACAAATATAGTTAGAGGTATAGATATGTACAGTAATCTCTTGTTATATCGCATCGCGACGTATCGCACGATCGACTATATCGCTGTTTTTTACTTATCTCCAATGAATTTCCGTTTTGCGAACAGCAAAAACATTCTGACTTTCATGTTCACAATATTGTTTCGACGTATAAACACTACCGCCACCTACATTTAGCTTGACCGAAAATTCCTCAGACAAAGTGGTCCAAAATTTAGAGTAAGATTTTACAGATAAATACTTTTGTCTTGGGACATTCATTATGGGGATTTCACGAAGGAACAAGGAGTAAAAGTAGTGGAATTTTATTTTCAAAATGGCAGATCTATTATTCTGACGAAAAGAGCTTACTCCCAAAACTTCAATGTATCCATTCCTGTGGAGATAACTGAAGGAGCGAATATACGTGAAAAACAGCATCCTCTTAAACAGCTCAAAGCGTCCCAGCAGAAATTCGAGTCCTACAGCCTCAAACATTAACTAATGTGTTGAACATAAGTTAATGTTAACCTCAAACGTGATAAATGTTCTGACACTTATAAAGTTCCCGACTTTGCGAGGAGGTAAATGAGCTAATTTAAAAGATGTCATCTTCTGAGCCTTGTAAAACAAAGCTCCATACGTCAAGCATTCATTGTACGTAATACTATTGAAATTGGTTCTCTAATAAAAAATATTATTGACTCTTCAAACCTTATTCTGAATTTAGTCCCATCCTATTAAAATAGGATGACCATATTTCCTTGAGACTAAAACGGGACATTGGGATGGCAAAAACAGAACGAGGTTTATGTAATATTATGTATTGTGTATTGTTTTGCACGTTAAATCTGTCGTGGCCTCAAATGTCTCACGTTGGCGTGGTGTGGAAATTTGGAGAGTGGGGTGCCAACTCAGGTGCTAATTCGTCATCTGATCGTGGTTCAAAGTTAAAAGGTGTTGTTCTTGGATCTTTCCCTTGGGATTGATCCCGGATTGTCGCCAATAGCCCGTTGTGTTGCTCCAGTGCGACGTAAATTCAACTACCTACCTACCCAGTGGGACCGTTGGCACTGTTAATAGCTGTTTCTAGTGAGTGCGTTGTCTCGAACTTTTCCTTTTCTGCATACTACAGCACTATGGATTCGTCTGTTCGTGTTGTTTTGCAAGGCAACTGAGAACGTACCGTTCATATCTGAAGTTCGCTTGTTTATACGACTTTTGATAGAAAAGATCGATTCATATCTAGACTAACGAACAACCTCATAGCGATCTGACCATTATCAATTCTTGCGAGGATCACAAACGTCCTCGCAGTAGGATAATGGATACTGGTTGATTGGGTCTATGGCACATAGGCTATATTTTACCAAGCTACCGTAGACATTGTTAGGAGCTGTTGCTAGGTGTGCATGACCTAGAACTAAGCATTTTACCTAACTACATATTACAGATTTGATGTTTACAAGGTAACTGAATGTTTGGTTCCTATATGTGAGTACTTACAGTTTGCTTATGAGTGCGCGGCTTTGATTGAAAGAATCGATTCATGTCTGAACACTTACATTGAAGGTACTGTGCCACATTCATGACATTGTAGAGGAAGTGTTGATCTATAAACTTCTGCGGATTATTCAAGGGTAAATCCAGGTTCTTGAGCGGCGTTTTGTGAATGACTCTTCCGGGATCATTCTTCCTTGCAGCTCGGAACGCTTCGGTCTGTAGGATCCCTAGCAGCACGACCAGCAATCGCCCCAGCATCCTGTAAACAAAAGATCTCACAATAAGAATAGGACAGAGACACAGTATACACAAGACTAATAAGAGTGAACTCGGGGATTTATTGTTATGCTTTTTCATATGATCCAATGAAAACCATTGGGTCCAAACCAAAAAGCACTTAGAAATTGGCTACCCTGTGTCATGATGGTAGGTAGTTGGTAGTTGAATTTACGTCGCACTGAAGCAGCACAACGGACTATTTGTGATGGTCCGGGATCCATCCCAAAGGCAAAGATTCGAGGACAATACTCGTACAAGTAGAGTGAGCAATGGTAGCCTTTTATGTGTCCAGGATCATGTGACCAAAACTAGTAGTAACGTGACCCTTAGATTGCTTGCATCGGCCGGGTGGACACGAACATTCGTCATCTGACTGGCCCACGAAACGGGAGAAGACACCCATCCGTTGATTTATCGTCTGATTAGTCCGCGCGACATAGTAGTAGACATCGGCGATTTCACCATTTTTGTCGTTATTCTAGAAATGTGCTACTAGTGACTACTAATCGACATATTGGCTACACTTTTTGAAACTTCTCTCAATAGTAATGTTCAGCCTACTTGTATTCCATGTCTATGGGACATACATATACAAGGAAAGTTTTACGGAAACAAAAGAGAGAAATATACTCATGATAGTTACAGGAATCGAACCTGCGCCGCCTACAACTCGCAGGTTTTAGCTAGTTGAAATAACAAAAAAAAATTACACCATAGACACCCTATTTTGCTCACTATTATTAGTCATTAATATCAATCTAATCAGTAAAATTTAAAATAATCACTAATGAGACGAACGAACTTGGTGTTGTTCTATCAATGTCTACATTAGGCCCTATTTTCATCAGCGGTATCCTTAATCTCCAGTCAACTATTTGCAGTCGGTTTCTCTATTTAGTAGGTATTTTAATTAACGTCGCACTAGAGCAAGACAACGGACTATTATTTAGTAAAAAGAAACAATGATATATCACTGTAGTGAGTGTGTCTGCAGGGCCAAGTGGATACGTGTTTGCTCTAAACACCTTTAGGTGACGCATTTTGACGTGAATGCGTTTTTAAAATCGGAACTGGGGCATGTATGAAAAGTCGAGCGCTACAACTATTTTCTCTTATGATTTCTGAACTAGAAGAAACACCCCGAAGTTAAATATAGCATTGTGTGGGCAAAGGATGTTCATACCTGACATGACCTTCTGACCAAGTTCGCAGGCGAACTGAGCGCGGGGAGGGGTTCCGCAATACGTCGAGATTCTAATGTGCTGGGCGAGCTTAGGGCCAGTGCAACTTTGGGTTGTGTGGAGTAAGGACTGCTTAAGTGGTGTCATTCGAAAGCTACCGAAATACGCTACAATCAAAAGCCTTTAATCAATAAAATTATTCTTCAATATTAATATCAAACTGCACTTTAATCGTTCAAACTGTAAATTAATTATTGCATATTCACAATCGACAGTTGTTCAAACTTCCTACGTCTGCTTCATTGATTGCACAGTCTAACATCCGGCCGGAGTATTCACGTCAAAACTACGGTTTGTGTCCTCGACACAACCTACAAACCTAAGAATGACACTCGATTGCCTTTTATATGTAAACAAAGGCTGGTGAAACATTGAAAAAAGGAATTTTTTCGATATTCGAAAAAAGTTAAAACATTTTCTTAACATTACAAACTTGCATAGAAAGTGTAATGATGCCGTCCGAAAATAGTCTTCAATATTGTACTTATTAAGAGAAAAACTGAGACCTTAAAATCACCTTGTAATATTAATTGTCTATATTAATGGTACATATTAATTGGACGCACCCACTGAGCCGTCGTGGCTAAGTGGGTACGTCCATTACGCTAGCAACCTACGAGTAGTTGGTGACGTAGGTTCGATTTCTCCCTGAGTGTATTTTTCTCTTCTGTGTCAGTAAAACTTTCCTTGCATGTGTATGCCAAGTTTTTGATGTTGTCTGTTTCGCGCTTGGAGCAATTTGACAAAGTATGGCCTTTGTGCCATGAAAACACAACCAACCATCTCAAATGTGTAAATTTTGTTTTGGGTAGGGCGTATCATCTTCATTTGCCCCAGATCCCCAGAAGTCTAACTTCACCTCCGATTATTAGCTCTCGGTACATAATTCGGAAATACTTGCTCATGGGATTAGTAAGTCTAGTACAAATGCTAGATATAAGAAAAGGGAAGGTATAGGAAATTTAGTGAAAACTAGAATTCAATCTGAGCACGACAAACTTTTCACTAAGTAAGGTAGTTAACCCACTTACAGCTCCAATAAGGAAGTATTCTATCATCGTCCAGAACCTCATCACGAATAATAAAGCAGTTTTTGCTAATTTGCATTTCAGTGAAAGAAGCTAATAAAATTCTTTAAATAAAGGAACAAAGATTTTTTTTCTCTCCTTACCTGAATTCACTCAGAAAGAGAACTAATTTGCATAAAACTACTCTCGATGAACACGAATTATCTGCACTAGATCAAATATACTTTAAGGAAATTCGTTTGTCATAGTAATATAACTACATATTTTAAAATATCTTTTTCAAACTTTTGATGTCTTGAGCTATATCTGTCCAATATAAACGATTACATTTCAAATAACTTTAATCTTTTCAGAGCCACTTCCTTTAAATGGCTTATGATAGGTATATGAAAATTTCAGGTATATTAAGGATAAGGTATATAAAAAAGGTGTTTTAAGGGTGATGAAAAGGTATATAAATATTCCAGGTATATATTAGGAATAAGGTATATAAATATTCCTGGTATGTTAAGCATGATAGGTATATAAAAATTTCAGGTATGGTATATTTACGATGATAATCTATATGGATATTCTAGGTCTGGTAAGGGGTAATAGGGTATATAAATATTCCAGATATTTTAAGGATGATAATATATACAAATATTTTAGGTACATTAAGAATGGCAAGGTAACTAAATATTCCTGTTAAATTAAGGACGATATAAAGTATATAAACATTCCAGACTTCCTAAGAATCATGGTATATGAATATTACAGGTGTATTAAGGATAAGATAGATAAATATTCCGGTATATCAAAGGGGTATTGATAAGGTATATATAAATATTCCAGAGGAAACATACTAAGGATTGTATGATGTATGAATATTCCAGATATATTAAGGATAAGATATATAAATATTATCTCATTTGATATAGTGATGTCTAGGAGTGCTATTGGTGGTAGATGATGAAACGTTAGGGATCCCCCAACCCTTAAAAACTAAAACTCCAAATTTTGGTAAGGGGCAAAATACGTTCATGTGAAGTAGGATTTCCCCAAACAACTAAAGAAAGTATTTTTGGCATATAGTCCCTTTATCAAAGCTTATACTTTTCAGAGTGCTTCCACCAGAACTCACAACAACAGGAGTGCCCCCTCCTCGTTCCTATTCTGTAAAAGGATCGATCAATTTGATAGGCACCCCTGTGATTTCATAAAAAAATAAAAAAGAAGGAAGAAAAAAAATAGGAGCGGAATTATCGAAGGGACTCTTAGCGGTTCACTGTGAAGTATCACAGGCCCTCTCGATCTTATTTCTTACATAAAAAAGTAGAAAGGCCATGCAGATAGCCGCGTTTTAGTTTCCCAATTTCTGTTGAGCGGCCGTTTTTTATTTTGTCGTGTAGATACCCGCTTCAAATTTATTGCGAGTTCATTAGCGAAATATCAAATCCTAAACCGTCTTGCAAATGGGTTGACTGAGACATCAGTTTTCAAGGGCAATGGAGGACTAGTGTATGTGTCTGATAGAGCACTGAAACTTTCATTGGGAAGACGTAGAAATTGAAATTTTTTAGTTGAGTGGCTGTTTCTTGTTTTATCATTTAGGTTATATCGCTTTAAATCCATTGCTAGTTCACTTTGCAGAACTTTCACCAATCCTAAACTATCTTACAGATAGGTGAACTGAGACATCGACTTTCAAAAATTTCATTTTGGGGAACTTTCATCAATCCTAAACTATCTTACAGATGGGTTGAACGAGACAGCAACATTCAAAGGCAGTGGATGGAAAGTGTATGTGTCCCACGGAGCTCTAACTTTCATGGGAAAGACGCAGAAATTGAAATTTTAGTTGTGTGGCAGTTTCTTGTTTTACTATTTAGGTAGTTTCAAATTAATTCCGAGTTCACTTTTGCGGAACTTCCATCAATCCTAAAATATCCTACAGATAGGTGAACTGAGACCAACTTTTAAAAATTTTGCGGAACTTTCATCAGTCCTAAACTATCTTACAGATGGGGTGAACGAGACATCAACTTTCAAAAATCTGATTTTGCGGAACTTTCATCAATTTAAAACTATCTTACAAATACGTGAACTGAGACAAAAGCTTTAAAAAATTTTGCGGAACTTTCATCAATTCTAAACTATTATATAATGGATTGACCGAGACGTAAACTTTCAAAGGCATTGGAGAGCAAGTGCATGTGTCCGACAGAGTTCTGCAACTTTCTTGGGAAAGACGTAGAAATTGAAGCGCCAATTACGAGTTCAGTGTGTCAAACCGCACCTCTGGGTGTAGCGCTGCCCTTGTGTTTGACACTGGCTGACGATTCAAGCGGGTCAAGTGAAGCTAACTTCCTCATTTCCGCAGATGTTACCGCAGTCAAACGGGTTTGTGTGGAAATGCCGTAGTACGGGCATTCCACTCCTGTGAGAAATTCACTGCATCACAACCAAAGAGGAAAAGAAGGTTCCCATGCATTCAACATCCAACTGAATAGTTTCGTTCCTGGCCCGGTGATCTTCAACCTTGCTGAGCCAGTGGATTGGGAAGGTTAATTTATTCACGCTTTCCTGTTACCGATTCCCATCACTTTAACCATTTCCTATACTACTGCTTAAACGTACCACTGGACTCGAAACGCGTAATTACGTCTTTGATTGCCCATTGTAGAAGAGAAACAGAAGTTGGCGGAAATACACGCATAATGATGACAGTGCTCTGATGGATTTACAATGACTTAAGTGCACGTTTAGAAATGGTAATGAATGTCAATCGTTTAAATAAATAACGCCTTTGATTGCCTAACACCTAAGTTGTGAATAAGGTGGGAAAAATCAATTACTCTTTGTTTGCTTTGTTTACTTGCAAATGTTTCACTTATATGTGTGAATAAACAATCGATTGTCGTATATTTATTCAAGTGATGTATTCGCCACTTGCAATGACGCCGGAAAATCGGATAGTCAACACAACTCAAGCGGTATAAAGAAGCCATTTTTTATTAGGTTTTGACCTCCAAGTGGTCAAACTCTAATAAAAAATCAATACTTTTTTATTAGAGTTAAACCATCCAAGTGGTTTCAACGAGATATCTCGTCCATCAAGATCTGACAATTTTACTACTAACGAGATATATCGTCATCAAGATATTGTATATTTTTTATGATGATGAGATCACGATCTGGTCTGTTTTCTTTTAATGAATTCTAATTAAAGCAATAGCGAGTGATATACTGCCATTCTAGGTGAAGGCTAGTTTTAAAAATTTTGGAAAATATATTTTAGGCCTATGAATGCTTAACCCTCCAAGTGGTTATAGATATATCGTTCATGAGATCAAGATCTGATCAATTTTGCTAATGACGAGATATCTTGTCATCAAGAATACCGATTGAATTCCGAATGATGCCATTATGTTGATATTGCCATTTTTTGATTATGACGAGATCACGATCAGGTCAGTTTTTTTATGATTATCTGGTACATCAAAATCTGGTCAGCTTTACTAATGACAAAATACCACGTCGAGGAAAACACTAGGATGGTTAACACACACACACACACACACACACACACACATATATATATATATATATATATATATATATATATATATATATATATATATATATATTCGGCAAAGCAATTTAAATTTAATTATCGTGCAGGTGCAGAAATAAATAAATAAAAGGGAGAACCATCATAATATATGACGTATAATGTCTATGAAAATAATAATTACGAGATCTAAAAAGTTGTATATAGACACGTTGCGACATGCACAGAAACAGCCTCCTCTTAGAATACTTGGATTTGCTAATGTAATAAATTTGAATGACTACAGCTACAAGGTGTTGCCAAGAAGTCTTAGAGTAGAATATAAAACCAAAATATCAGAATTATAATTGTTACCCAGGCACATTTAAAACCAATACCCCACGAACGTATAAAAATAACATTAATGTCACGTTGGCATGGTGTGGAAGTTCGGAGTGTGGGCAGCCAGCTCAGGTTTCGACCTCGTCATCTGACCAAGATTCAAAATTACGAGGTGTTGCCCTCGGATATTTCCCTTCGGGATTGTCCCCGACCGTCGCCACTAGATCGTTGTGTTACTCCCAGTGCGGCGTAAATTCAACTCTACCTACCTCTAAAAAAGTCTGTTCTAATTAAAATATATCACAATACTTACTCAAGAGAAGACGATTTAAAGTTATCCCGTCTCCTCAGATATTACGTTTTCAGCCAGCTAAGCTACCAACTACCAACCCTCAGGTTGGAGAGAGGATTTGGTCCCCAACCATAAAAATACTGAGGCTGCATGAAGGTCGGACCCCTCGAGCTTGACACTCCTGGAGTACGTATTTTGTTGAAACAAGTTATTTTATTAAACCCTTCAAGTGATTTCGACGAGATATCTCGTCCATCAAGATCTGGTCAACTTTGCTAATGACAAGATATCTCGTCATCAAGATATTGCTGATTTTTTTATGACAAGATCAAGATCTGGTCAGTTTTCTCATAATGTCGCGATACCTCGTCGAGGCAACCACTAGGAGGGTTAATCATTAGTAACATTTAGTTATTCACCTTTATCATATGGGATGGAACAAGGGGTTCGTTCCCTAGAACTTGGTGCCCTTGTTTGTCACTCAAATTGTGTGTGTCTGCATTACATCTTTCAACATTTACAATATTGTGTTTATTTAAACACTACTGGTGGTTGCTTCGACGAGGTATTTCGTTATTAGCAAAATTAACCAGATCTCGATGGAAGAGATGTCTCGTCCTCGTTGGACGAAATGTCTCGCCTTGATGGACGAGATGTCTCGTCTTGATGAACGAGATGTCTCTTCCATCAAGATCTCGTCGTTTCTCGTCATTAGAAGAAAACTGATCAGATCTTGATCAATTCACCATAACAAAATCGGCAATATCTTGATGACGAGGTATCTTGTCATTAGCAAAATTGGTCAGATTTTGATAGACGAGATATCTCGTCGAAACCACTTGGAGGGTTGATTCAACTTTTTGTATCTATTAGCCGAAAATTCTGAGTGTTAATTGCCATTCAGGGTCATCAACTCCTAAGGGCCCAAACCCTTTGCCCAATATTTTATAGTTGGTGCAAGCTTCCCCAGACACGAGGGATAAATAATACAAATATACAGATGATATCGTTAGCCAAATATATAGTGACTAAATAGATCATGTACAATACGTACGTTTGCAGAAGTTTAGCAAACTTTTTATTTTTTATAGTTTATGAGTAATTTGTTATAATTCACATAATAAATTAAATGAGGGCAATTTTTAATGCTTCTTTAGTTGTTTAAGGCTGATGTAATAATTTATTCGTATTTGCCAGTGTGACCTTGATAAATCTGTGATTGATTGATTATCGGAAGTAAAACGTTATAAAAGGCCGCACGCGAGTCGATGCATTGGTAGTTCATTGTAAATGAACATTGTTGCTGGTGTAGTTTTCATTTTGCGAGATAAGTAAAGCATGAGAATTAGCACCTCGAAAACGGAAATGTGTCGAAGTTCTGCACTTTACAGGGATGAATACTAGGGGAATTGCTGGACAATTAAACTGGCTCTGAAAAGTTGTTTCCCGATTATCGAATGGATCCAAAGAACCATACTGGTCTTCCAAGAATTTATTTTCCTAGGGAAGGGTTAATTCCTCCCTGGGTGTATTTCTCTTTGTCAATAAAATCTTCATTGTTTGAGTATGTCCATTACGTGACGTTGTCTGTCTTATAATAGCAAAATATGTCCCTTGTACGCCATTAAACTGAATCCATCCAATCCCCGAGGGAAACAAAATATTGTTACGCTTGACCAAAAAGAATCGATTCAGAAGCTATATGATCTTGCTAAGCAATGGCGACATTCCATAGGTGTAGTTGTAAACCCGATCATTATTAGACGTCGCTTATGCAAAAGTGTATTCAAAGCCCCATCCTAGGTAAAAGCTATTATTAAGGTATCCGAATACATTCGAGACCCTTTTTTTTAAATGTGGTATAGTAACATTTTAATGATATTTTTATATTTAGTGTTATTAAACAATAGCATTGGGCTATAAATATTTAAAATATATATTAATAATTTTGTAAAAATGATAATTATGTATGAAATTTTAAAGAAATTTATCAAAAACTTCAAATGTGCTGCATGAAAATCTATTCAACCAATTTGAAAAATGATACTACCAAAATAAACTACATGCATTTTTCTAGGGAATGAACTAGAATTAAAAGGATATTTAAATAAACAAAAATTTGACAAGCGGTCAAAAAATGAATACAAGATTTTTGATAGTTTTACTGTCATATTTCTTAAATAAATGGCCATAATTTAAAAGCTTTTCAACTCAGCATAATTCTTTTAGTTCATTCAAGACAACATTATAAAGAACAAGTTCTCAAAGTTTTACGTGAATCCATCAATAACGTTTTGTGTTATAACATTTGAAATGAGGAAATAATGCATAAAAATTAATTTAGAGAAAAATGCATTTGAAGTGTTAATTGTTATGTTTTAATTTAAATAAACAAGAGAAACAAAGAGAAACTATTGAAACATTTGAGAAACCTTTCTAAAATTATATTTGTAAGGAAAGTAAGTTTTAAATTTAAATTTTGACAGGTTTTGGGGTCTTTTCACGGCCATTTCCGGTGTTTTCCATACCTACTTCCGGTTTTCCCGCCTTGATTAAAATCTTAATATTTCTGCAACTAATTAACTTAGAGACAAAATCAAATATATTTTGGAAAGTCAAATAACTGCTCTATCAAATGAGATCAAAACCTTTTTTGGGATTTTTGGTCAAAAATGACATTTTCAACCTGTTCGGATACCTTAACTGCAGCAATGAAGAAGCAACGTCTGGAACAGGAAAATCCATCAACAGCACAAATCGTGGACTGTTGATGGATGATGAAACGTTTTGTTTTCGGATGAAAGTCTTTTCAGTTTGTGTAGTGATGCTCCACCTCTTGTCCGAATCACTTCAGGTGAAGCAATACTTTCAGAATGTGGGCAGAGAAAAACTAAAACATCTTGCTTCAGTTATACATGAAGTGCTTTTGGTTTTATTGGTGTTTGCTCTCTAAATTTTGTGACAAACACAATGACCTCAGAACAGTATGAAAGTGTTGTTAGACAACAAGTTCGTTTATCAGAAAGGAATCTTCTTCATTCTTTTCCATAGATGGTCCAACAATATTTGTGATACCTTACCATGCATCTTAAAGGGTAAGTAGTTAATTCCAGACTTTTTTCAGCATTCCTTTTCAGTATTAATATTGAGCTCAGATTAGTTTCAGAAAGTGTGCAAAGAAATGCATATCGATGTTCCACCTTGACCTGGAAACTCCCAAACTTTAATCCAAATAAAAATTTAAGGCTATTGTCGGTAAAAAAATTTCATAGAGAAAGCCTGAAACTGCTATAACTCAAAGAAATTATAATTAATGTGTGGGCATCATTGAATCGACCAGAGTGCGTTATGAAATCTTGCTGACTATTGCTGCTGTCATTAAAGACGAAAATGATGTAACGAAATATTAAAAGTTCCACAGGCTTTAACCCTTCTGGTGGTTGTCTCAACGAGGTATCTCGTCATTAGCAATACTGACCAGATCTTGATCTCGTCATAAAAAATCGGCAATATGTTGATAACCAGATATTTCATGTCATTAGCAAAAATGGTAAAATCTGGATGGACAAAATATTTCGTTGAAAGCACTTGGAGATTAAGGACGTAACCAAACTATAAGCATATGTAAAAAAATTAATATTAAGAGTAATATTGATGCTTAAGTTAACATTTCAATAGTAATTACTTCCTTTCTTGAATTTGTCAGACATAAACTGTATCACGGATAAAAATGATTAAAAATGTTAGAAATTAATAATTATACAATTAGAAGTTAAACTGTAACAATTTAATTTGCAGAACACAAAGATGCAAACAAAGAAAGAACGATATGCAGGAAAAATAAAAATTTGCTAAACTTTTGCACACTATATACCAGGAAACAAAGGTTCAACCTGTTAGGGCCTGAACGCCTTGCTCACTCCCAAAGTTCGCATGGTTGGGACAAAAGTATCCTCCATACATGAGGGACAAATATTACAAATATAAAGATCATAAAGGCAATGAAATGCATAAACTAAATGAATTGTTCCAAACTCCAAAAACATTAATGAAGCAACCTAGTCTTGCCCTAACCAATAACGTTCCCAATTCGGCTGCAGCGAAGTACATGCCAAAATAAGTATAGGATCCATAACTTGATTCAAGACATTTTTTACACTGCAACGCAGTGTTAAAATAGCAACAACAATAAAAGACAACGAGGTTGTAACTTTAAGGTTCGTAAATAGGTTTGGTTTGGTTGCTCACTGGTCATTTTTCGCAAAACGAGGGTAATTAAACCGGGATCTACAGGAAAAATAGGAAACGCCTAAGCATAAATCAAATATTACTGAATTATTACCAATCAATGGACCAGAGGATTGACATTGAGAAAGTTCATAAGACACCATTGAATCCATGGGTATTTAGTTCATTTTCATTAAACACTTTTATTAAATTTACTAATGAATCTTCAAAAACATGGGCAACTTATTTAAGATATTTATATGCTTCATACGGAAAAAAGGTTTGGTTTGATTGAGTTGAGTTGTATGGTGTAAGCGCCATATTACAAATATACAAATATGTTCAGTGAAATGAAAAAACAAAATTAATTGTTCCAAACTCCGCAAACATTCATGAAGCAAGTGAATATTACTTACCCCAATCAATAACTTTTCCAAGTTGGTGGCAGTGAAGTACAGGCCAAAAAATATAGGATCCATAACTTAATTCAAGACATTTTTACGATGCAACGCAATGCTAAAATAGCATCATAAATAAGAGGCAACGCGGTCGTAACTTCAATGAGTGGTTTAAATGCAAGATAATAGTTACGGTTTAACCCCAACCCAAATTACAACAGTTGCTAAACTGACATCCGCCTCGGAAAACTGAAAGGAAAATTCCAAGAAGACCATTGTTGATCGAGTGCAAGCGAATTTCTGCTTAATCTTTTTATAGACAGAATCGGAGTTCAACAATTGCAAAGGAGGTCAGCATTTCCCCATATCCGCAAACCTTAATAAAACCGAACCCTTGTTCTTTGACGAATTTCAAGTCATAGACAGCTGGGATTGGGTAAAAGGTTACTCCCAGCACGATCGCAATCGGATACTACCATTCACCATTTGATTACTCCCCCAGCCTCATTTAGCGTACTTATTTTTAAAATCCTTCCAAAGGTTGCATGAAAAAGATTCTGGATGAAAATAAAATTTAGAAAATAAAGATGTAGGTAAATTAGGACGGGAAGAAGGAAAATATAGTGCAAACAATGGCAAAGCGAGCTCGCTTTGACTGTATTTGCCCTAGAATCAGAAATGGATGATTTAGGTGTTTTAAGTTTAAATGAGAATTTTTCGAGAAACAAGACTTTTCTGTTTGTTTCAAATAAATTGGCACAGACGTTCTTTGACTTTTCGTTTGTGAATAAGTACTTGTCTCCGTTTTCTATATATATTGTGTTTGACCAGTAACCGTCATCCTTCCATGATCTTCTGAGAAATTTTCTTTTCCCAAGTCAGTTTAGCAACTGTAGTAATTTGGATTGGGGGTTAAACCGTAATTATCTTGCATTTAAACTACTCAAATAAAGTTACAGAAGCGTTGCTTTTTATTTTTGTCGTTATTTTAACACTATGTTGCAGTGCAAAAAAGTTATGGATCCTATACTTCTTTTAACCTGTACTTCACTGATAACTGTTGTGTTGGACGAAGTACCCGTCTTCCTTCCACGATCTTCGAGAAATTTTCCTTTCCCAAGGCGGATGCCAGTTTAGCAAGTGTTGTAATTTGGGTTGGCAGTTAAACCGTAAATATTACCTTGAATTTAAACTACTCAGTAAAGTTACAAAAGCGTGAACTTTTATTTTTGTCATTATTTTAACACTATGTTGCAGTGCATAAAATGTTATGGATCCTTACTTTTTTGGCTTGTACTTCACTGATGACTGTGTTATGTTTGGCGCAGTACCCGTCTTCCTTCCATGATCCTCGAGAAATTTCCCTTTCCCAAGGCGGATGTAAGTTTAGCAACTGTTGTAATTTGGGTTGGAAGTTAAGCCGTAAATATTATCTTGCATTTAAACTACTCAATAAAGTTACAAAAGCGTTGACTTTTATTTCTGTTATTAGTTTAGCACTGTGTTGCAGTGTAACAATGTCTTGAATTAAGTTACGGATACTATAATTTTTTGGCCTGTACTTCAATGATGCCAACTTGGGAAGTTATTGATTGGAGCAAGTAATATTCACTTGCTTCATGAATGTTTTTGGTGTTTGGAACAATTACATTTGCTTCTGCATTTCACTGAACATTTCATCTGTATATTTGTAATATAGCTGTTAGGATATAAAACCCAACCAAACCAAATCAAACCTTTTTAGTTTCGAGCATCTACATATCTTAACTCTGCTGGAGGTTTATTTTCGCGAAGAAACTGTCCTATAATGGCTAGCCTTTGGTGCAAAAACCTGTTCCAAACTGTCACCAATTCTGTTATTCAACTGTCCAAACTGTCACCAATTCTGTGCAAAGAGACAATTTGTTTTTTTTCTACTTGGATCTTTATCCCCTTTGCAGTAGTAGAGCAGTTTTGTCTAGACGAGATATCTCGTCATTAGCAAAACTGATTAGATCTTGGATAATGTCGAAACACTTGGAGGGTAAAATAAGTTGTCCATGTTTTTGAAAACTTATTAGTAATTTTTATAAAGCTGTTTTTTAATGACAATTCAGAACAAAATACCCATGGATTCAATGGTGTCTTATAAACTTTCTCATTACCAATCCTCTGGTCCATTCATTGATAATAACTCAGCAATATTTGAATTAAAAACTTAAGCGATTCCTATTTTTCCTTGTATGTCCTGGTCTAATTAATTACCCCTCGTGTAGTAAAAATGACCAGCGTGACAAACTGAACCTATTTTCCTGTCTGGCTACGTTAATGTCAAGTCGTTTAAACAATGTATTTTCTTTCATCTCACGCCTCTAGTAAATTATAATTAAGTAAATTAATTAAAATTGCAACGCCATAATTTTTTTGTCTAAAAGTGCATTGCTTTTTTCATAGCACTGCGATAAATGCTTCACATTCAAGTTGACAAGGAATGTACAAATTTCGACATACATAAACGAAAATAATACATTAATCATTAATAGTGAAAATTGAAATATTAAAAATGCTTCTCATTAGAAAATTATGTTAATATCTCTTATTTAGAGGAGGAGACAAAGGGTATGGTCACCCCCGAAATGTTCCTGATTTTATAAAAACAAATGCTTAAGATAGTTTAATTTACGTAAATCGAAGTTTTATCAAACTTACATATATTAGAGACAGGTTTGAATGTAGTCAAAAATATCTGCAAACGAAATGCTCATTTAGAATTATAGAAATTCGACCAGTTATTGAAAGAAATGAAGAACCTATATATATATTTATATATACTAGGTAAATATCTTTGAATGGGAAAGGATTTGCCAAGACAAGAAAAATATCTTCATGCGTGACTTCTTCATTCGCGTAGACGAAGGGGTATATTCAAGGAAAGTGCCCATAGGGCTTGAGCTTCCCCGAAATACATTTTATGTTAAAAACAATTAAAAAAAACACCCTGAAATCAGTTTAATCAGCATAAATGGAAGTTTGGTTAATCTTACAAGTAAAAGATGAATTGATGAATAAATTATAAAAGTAAATCACAAGTAGATATGTTAATCAAAGAAGTAGAAAATAAGGAGATAATTATAATCATAGAAATAAAACATAAGTAGATACGTTAATCATGCAAGTAAAACCAGCGTAGATACGTTAATCATATAAGTAAAACATGCGTAGATACGTTAATGATAAAAGTAAAGCATAAGTAGATACGTTAATTATAGAAGTAAATCATGTGTAGATTCATTAATCATAGAAGTAGATTACTATAACCATACGAATAAAATATAAATAGATACGTTAATCATACAAGTAAAACATTCTGGGAGCGATAACTGGGCCACCACGAAATTATTTTACTATTGCTATGGTAAACTGTTTAGCATTTCAGAGCTGAGTTCATTTTTAGGCTGGATTTTGTTATTTATCGGCTCTCAATATCTTAACTACAACATTATGAAATAAAATCTACACATCACATCTGCAGTTTTCTTCATTTCTCAATTAGCACATCGAAGTGTAATGAAATCCTGAATTGACACCTGCGTTAACCCTCTGAGCGTCGAGAGGTTTGAGAGTAGTGTAGTGTTGATTTTACCCCACAACACAATTAATGACTAAATAGCCACATTTTATAGGGAATCCATGGATTCTTTCAACCTTCGGAAAGATTCTATTGGCATATTTTGTAGAACAGAATCCTTTGGAAAGATTTTTTGCTTCTTTCCCTTAGAATATAATCTCTTGGAAAGATTATATTGCTTGTTTCCTTAGAATAGAATCCTTTGGAAAGAATCTATTGGCCCTTTCCTTGGAATAGAATACTTTGGAACAATTATACTGATCCTCTCCTTGGAATAGAATTCTTTGGAACAATTCTATTGACCCAATCTGTAGAACAGAAGCCTTTGGAAAGATTTTATTGTCATTTCGTTAGAATAGAATACTTTGGAAATATTCTACTGCTTCTTTCCTTAGAATATAATCCTTTGGTAAGATTCTATTGCTTATATCCTTAGAAAATAATCCTTTGGAAAGATTCTATTGGTCCTTTCCTTAGAATATAATTTTTTGGAAATATCCTATTGTTCATTTCCTTAGAACATAATTACTTGGTACGATTCTATTGGCCCCTTCTGTAGAACAGAATCCTTTGAAAGATTCTATTAGTCAAGAAGATTGAAACTGGTTAGTAGTCATACAGGGAAGACTGCAAGTTGCAAGGTGGAATTATGCGCGAAAAACTTACGTGTGGATAAACTTGAAAGTCTGTTAAGTTATGCGTTTTCCCATCCTACCATTTACTCCATACGACCATATTTTCTATATATATCACAAAGTCAATCCACGCTGGGAAACGCTAAGTATCTCCTAACCACATAATTCTATTAATTTTATTTAATAAACTCCCCTAAACTGGTAATACCGTGCGACTTCCTACAAAATTGAAAACCGGAAAATTTGTGGAAAAGCCTGCAGGTAGAATCCAAATCAGCATAATACGAGGATGATTCCGTTTTCTGCTTTGAGTTATGCCTTCTCTTTAGGAGTCATCAGCCGCATATGCAGATAAAAGAGCATAGGGTGAAATGCACAATGCAGTGATCCAAGACAGGCAACTGAAGGGAAAACATCAGCAAAAAGATGGGAAAGTAGGTCTAGGACGCAACGATTAGGTCCCTCCATTTCTCGTATTCTGAGAGGCGTTTAACGACCTTTGCAGGCAGTCAAGTTGAAGGTCCGTTGTTATCTGTTGTTGTCTGTGCGGATGATGCGTTATTAGGCGCTTTTCCATACAATTTTGAGCCGCAGAGGAGAATCGTGAGAGGGTTACCCAAGTTCGTTGTTGAGATGCTGCTGAATCGTTAATGCAGATTCCGAGCCTTGCGGCTGGAAAAGCGACTGTCTGATAACGCTTATGAAAATATTTTGACTACAAAGCTTATAAAAAGATAAACAGAAAATAACAAGAAACAATTGATTCAATTCTATTCTTAATAGCTTTGTCAATGAAATTCGAATTGGTAATTTGGCTGCAATTCAAAAATCTGCTCACGCACATTTTGGCTCTTGTGTAAACTCTTACACTTAACCCTCCAAAGGGTTCTGATGAGATATCTCGTCCATCAAGATCTGACCAATTTAATTAATTTTACTAATATCTTAATGCCAAGATATCTCGTCATCAAGATATTGCCGATCTTTTGATGATGACGAGATCAAGATACGGTCAGTTTCTTCTAATGACTAGATATCTCGTCCATCAAGATCTGGTCAGTTTTGCTAGTGACGAGATACCTCGTCAAGACAACCACCAGGAGAGTTAAACATTATACCCTACAATTTATTGTCCTTGTGGTATAATCAAGCTGTAGATCACAAGTTTTGGGGTTTAAAGAGCGACCGTGTGATAACTCTGTTGAAAATATCTTGACTACAAAGTGTACAAAAAAGATAAACAGAAAATAACAAGAAACAATTAATGCAACCCTATTCTCAATAGTTTTGGTGGATGGAATTTGATTTGGTAATTTTGGGGCTGCGATGCAAAAGTCTGTTCAGGTGCATTTTGGCTTTTGCGTAACTTACAAATACTCTTCAATTTACGGTCCTTTTGGCATAATCGAGGTGTAGTCGAGGTATAAATCGAAAGTCTTGGGGCTTGAGGAGCGACTATCTGATAATGCTCGATTGAAAATATCTTGACTACAAAGTGTATAGAAAAGGTAAACAGAAAATAACAAGACACAATTGATACAACTGTATTCCCAATAGTTTTGGTTGACGGAATTTGAATTGATAATTTTGCTGCAATTTAAAACTCCTTTTACGCGCGTTTAGTCTCTTATGTAACCTTTTACTTGAACCCTTCTCCTTGTCTTGAAACTCTACAATTTACTGTCTTGTAGTATAGTCAAGGTGTAGATCACAAGCCTTGAGGCTTCAAGAACGACTGTCTGATAAAGCTCGATTGAAAATATCTTGACTACAAAGTGCACAAAAAGGATAAACAGAAATAACAAGACACAAGTGATACAACTGGGGTATTCTCAATAGCCTTGGTTGACGGAATTTGAATTGGTAATTTTGCTGCGATTCAGAAATCCATTTACGCGCGTTTTGGCTCTTATGTAACCTCTTACCTGTCTTATACCCTACAACTTACTGTCCTTATGGTATAGTTAAGGCGTAGATACAAGCCTTAGGGCTTGATGTTATTAGCTTATCTCTACAACATTATGTGGTTGCCACTGTCCATTTTGATTCAAATAAATTATGCTGTGCGTTAGCAATTTGCCAATTAGGCACATTGTATTATTTTACATTAGGAAAGCAAAAACATAAAAAAAACAAGAGCAATAATTGGCTTATATCTTCATTATAGTTGCCACTCTCCATTGTGGATTAAAAATCACACTGTGCTTTAGCAAATAGCCAATTTGGCAAATTGTTTTCTTTTAAATTAGGTATTAACATTAGGTAAACATTAAAAAAATTGGCTTATCTCTACAACATTATGGTTGTCACTCTACATTGTGACTCAAATAAATCAATCATACTTTGCTTTAACAAGTGACCATCGTTTTATCTGAATTTAGATCAAGCAGAATTTGCTTCACTGGAAATTAGATATAATTTGAATTACTGTTTAAGTAACGTTAAGAAAGTTCTTTTAAAAAAATAATTTTAGAAAAACGAAGAAGTAATCAAAAGTCAACCTAGTGTGCACATCCATGAAATTAAAGTGAATTTAAAGATCTTAGATAAGATCTTAGTAACAACAGTAATAATTTAAACTGACTGAATGCACCGCTTACAATGAATTACATCCTGAATATGGGATTGTAGTTTAGTCACGCAATTTATTTAACCTAGTGGCATCATTTGTGACATATTTATTATCGCTGGTAGAACGAATGTATACAGATGCTTGTTCATATTTATAGAAAATATTTTGTTCTTAATTAATATGCTGTGTGTTCATATTTTCATGGTGACATTGAAACTGTTTTATGATTCTTTAGTGGCTTTAACTCTAGCTCAGAGGCACAAAAAACAAGTTTTTATCGAAGATCCATGGTAACAATGTTTACTTTTGTTGCGAAATTTTAAGATCCTATAAGAGAGGTGGTTGAATATTTATACTACTCTACATTCTATGTTTTCGTCCTTTTTTATTCTATAAAGATGATGGTTGAGTATTTATACTACTCTACATTCTATGTTTTCGTCCTTTTTTATTCTATAAAGATGATGGTTGAGTATTTATACTACTCTCTATAACGATTTTACTGTCTTTTTTCTACTTTAAATGCACGTAATGGTGCATATTAAATTTGATGTTTGTGGTCTTCAATTCTTATAAAATGATAACTTTTTTATTATTTTAAAGCTTTTTTAATGAAAGCTAACTGTATTATAAGCCCATTTTTACAGTTTACCGATTTTATACAGATAAGAGCATTTTATGACATTGGTATACAAGTTGGAATTTTTGCATTTCTTGATTGTGACTAAGGCAGTCCAATGTGCCAATATTTTAAATTATATTTCCCGGTTAATTTTCTGACTTGTCGCCAATAGTCATTGTGTTGCTTCTTTTCTGTCCTGTCGCCAATAGCCATTGTGTTACTTCAGTACGACGTAAATTCAACTACCTACCAACTTCCCTTTTCTGTCTTTGCTTTGTTTCATTACTACTTTTGACGAAACATTCGGTAACTGACACAAATGCTAACAAGTTTCATCACAATGGTCTTGAGAGAAATAATGAATGTATAAATTTTTTTATTGACTTCGTAGACGGATACTATTTCATATTGCGACTTCCAGCTATTTAATCAGCCTTGCTAGAGAATGTAAAGATCTTCAAAGGGTGGCAACCAAAGCAAAGAAAATGATTTATTCTAGGAAAAGGAATAAACTGAAATAAAAATAAATGCTGATTTTGTTAATGTTTAATTCTCATTAAAAATAAAGCATTTTAATTCATCATGCCCTTCAGCCACACGTATAATGTTACATATCTTTGACACCTCCGAATATAAAAAAGTAATCGGTTACAAAAATGCTTTTAAATTATTTCATTCGGACAAAAGAAACAAACAGTTTAGTTCAATATCGCATAATAGTTCATCTTTCAATAGTTCAAAATAATTCAGCTTTCAATAATGCAAAATAGTTTAGCTTTAAATAGTGTTAGAATAGTTTAGCTTTCAATAGTGTATAATAGTTTAGTTTTCAATAGTGCTAGTTAGTGAAGTATATATTCGAACTAATTGCACAATCTTCTTAACCCTCTGAGTGGTTCACACGCATATATTCGTTCTCCAACCTTTAGTCTTCCCTGCGTGATGTCTAACCTCTTTTGACATGCTTGTTCAATAGAATCTTTCCTACGATTCTTTACACCAAGGCTATTTAGTATGATGCTAAGGGGTAAAAGCTATACTACACTACTCGGAAATTTCGTGATGCTCAGAGGACTAAACAATTTTAAGGCATCTATATACAAAGTATCGGGTTGTCCGGAACGTTCGTGCCGATTTTGAAGGAAAATTAAAACGCAGAAGATTTAAATCTTAGTATAGATGTATTAAATTATATAGGTGCCATTCTGTTCTACAACCTTTCTCCATCTTTCAGGCAACTTGAAAATTCCGTCCTTCCAGAATCTCAGGTTATTCAGTGAAAAATTTTTCTACGTGATTTTTTTATCTCGACCAAAGAGTTGAAGTTTTTTCCATTAAGGGAATTTTGTAATGATCGAAATAGGTGGAAATCAGAGGGCGCGAGGTCTGGTGAATATGGTGGATGGGGTAGAACATCCCAACCGAGCTCCAACAACTTTTGTCGAGTTATCATAGACACATGAGGCCGAGCATTGTCCTGATGAAACACAACGCCCTTCCGATTCGCTATTTCTGGATGTTTTTGTTCAATTGTTGTCTTTAATTCGTCTAATTGGGAACAATACTTCTCTGAATTTATCGTCTCGTTGTTTGGTAAAAACTCATAATACAGGATCCCTTTCCAATCCCATCAGACACAGAGCATGACCTTCTTTGGATGAAGACCGGCTTTTGGGGTGGCTAAAGGTGGTTCATTCCGCTTTCCCAAGATCTTTTTCGCTCAACATTATTATAAATGATCCATTTTTCATCCCCCGTCACTACTTGCTTCAAAAATGGTGTCTACTCGTTGCGTTTATAGAGCCAGTCGCAAATGGAAATGCGATCCATCAGATTTTTCTCCGTCAAGACGGTTTATGTAGCCAAGCTTCACAAAATGCTCGTGGATGGTGGATTTTGACATATTTAACATTTCTGCTAATTTACGTGTCGTATAGCGTGGGTTATTCTCGATCAGTGTTTTAATCTGATCTTCATCTGTGGTGGAGGGTCTACCCGGGCGTTCTTGATCTTTAAGGTTGAAATCACCAGCTTTAAACCTAGCAAACCACTTCCGCAGTTCTTTCAGCTACAGCACCTTCGTCATAAACAGCGCATATCTTGTTTGCCGCTTGTGTGGCATTTTTGCCTTTCCGGTAAAAGAAAAGCATTAAATGCCTATAATGCACTTTGTTTTCTTCCATATTCAAAGGCTTATAAAACTGACAAAAATTAACACATCGTAACCAAATGTTTTTCCAAAAATGCCTGAAGTACCGTCTTTTACGATATGTACGCATGTCATTTGTTTTCAATCGTTCTGATATATTCAGACCTGTCCTTACGCCACCTACCAAACATCGGCACGAACTTTCCGGACAACCCGATAGAATTCAAACAGATTTGACATGTCTGTTAAGAATCAAAAATGGGTGATAGAACTCATCTCGACTGAATTCTTATATTTGATGGCCAATTCCTTGATGGATAAACGCAAATACTCATAGATTTTACTATTGGATAAGTCATTGAGAGAACGACATTTATTTGCCCTAGCAAGCTTTTGTTTGAACAAAAGAGAAGTTACATTGCCTAAAATTCTGGGACACAACATGCATGTAACGAACTTACATAATCTTGAAAATACATACAATCTCCAGTAAATACTGGATACATTATGAAAATATATAGAAATTCTGAAGAACCAGGATGAGTTCATTCACAATAGGTTTTGGGAAACAAATGAGAGTTGAGCGATAAATCTCAAAGATTTTCCATAATCCTTTATCATGAGTTTTAAAGCAGATCTCAACCGTTTTTAAAAAGGAATGATCTTTAGACTCCTTGCACTGGAAACCAGAGACGAACTGACTTGGATGATCTGTTAGGGAAAATGTATCCATCTACCCGAATCTTATATGAAGATTGAATTGAATTGAATTACTAAAAGTTGCTTCTAGAGTCATGCTACCCGTTCGCCGAAAAAACAGCATATTTACATTTTGTAATCTCATTAATCAAGGTTTTCCTGATTTTTAAGACTTCGCAGCTCTGAAATTCCACGTTAACTTTAGATCAACGAGTACTAAAATTCATAAATTTGTGATGGCTCAGGAAAATGTCTTTAAAACAGAGATTTGAGGGAAAAGAGTTACTGTCATTTTACAGATTAAGTAAGGCTTTTTACTGACTTTCCAAGTCTCCAGAGATCCCAAACCATAATAGTTAGGGGAGCGTTATTCTGTGGATCTTTAATGAAGCGGCTGAAAGGCGCCTGCAGTCATGCCTACCGTTCGCCGAAAACAGCCTATTACCATTTTGCAGTCTGATTAAGCAAGGCTTTTGCAGATTTTCATGACTTAGTAGCTCTGAAATTCCACATTAACCCTCCTGGAGGTTTACCTTCCCGTCGAAAACTGCCCTGTAGTGGCCAGCCTCTGTAGCAAAAATCTGTTCCAAACTGTCAGCCGGTTCTGGACAAGTTACAATTTATTTTTCCTACTTGGATCTTCATCCCCTTGGAGTAATAGGGTAGTTTTGTCTCGGCAAAGTATCTCGTCCTTAAGAAATTGATCCTATCGTAGACGAGATATCTCGTATAAACACTTGGAGGGTTAACTAACCCTAACTTTAGATCAACGCTACACTAGAATTCACAAATTTGTGACGGATCAGGAAAATGTCTTTAAAATAGAGATAAACTACTATCATTTTACAGATTAAATAAGACTTCTCTCCCGTCTTTCCAAGTCTCCAGAGCTCTCAAACCATAATTGTTAGTGAAGCGTTATTCTGTGGATCTTTAATGAAGCGGCTAAAAGGTGCCTATAGTCATGTTACCCATTCACCGAAAACAGCCTATTTATATTTTGTATTCTGATTAATCAAGGCTTTTCCTAATTTCAAGACTTAGGACCTCTGAAATTCCACATTAACTAACCCTAACTTTCGAGCAACACTACATTAAAATTCATAAATTTGTGATGGCTCAGGAAAATATCTTTAACTCTCCTGGTGGTTGTCTTGACGACGTATCTCGTTTCCAGCAAAACTGACCAGATCTTGATGGAAAAAATATATCGTCGAAACCACTTAGAGGGTCAAGACAGAGAAGAACTACTGTTATTTTATAGATTAGGTAAATCTTTTTTCCCGACTTTCCAAGTCTCCAGAGTTCTCAAACCATAATTGTTATCGGAGCGTTATTCTGTGGATCTTTAATGAACCGGCTAAAAGGTGCCTCTAGTCATGCTACCCGTTTGCAGAAAACAACTTTATCTACAGATCGTGATCCAGAATTTATCGGGGAATGAGGCTATGAATCGGGTCGCTTGGATGTGTTAAACGCAATTGTGTTTCTCACACAGCCAAAGGAAGTTGGGTTTCTTAGCCAGAAAGTTGGCTTAATTTCACGACCTAATTCTTCATTTAATAAACGTGCTTTTTCGTTTAAAGAGAGGTTTCATGAGAATTTTGCACCCGTTTCTTGGCACGGCACGCTTATTATCAGATAATAACAGTCTCCCGAAAGCTACAGAACATTAATAAAAACAAAACACACTAAAGAGTTTCCAATTCATTGGGATCATTCCTCACACAAAAGCTGCGATAAGTTTTCTTTTTCAACACCATCTAGTCATTATCTGGTTCATTTGATACGAAACGAAATTGCCGTGTTGAATGCTGTAATGATCTTAGCAAGAAGAAGCTGCTTATATACCTTAAGGATCAAATTTTAGATTTAGATTAACTATTAGGAAAATGATGATACTTTTGGACACGCCCCGACATTTGGGTAGTTATTTCTCTAATGATCAACACATCAGCATCGTATGTTTATTTTTATTTAACCCTCCTGGTGGTTGTTTCGACGAGATATCTTGTCATCAGAAAAAACTGACCAGATCTTGATCTCGGTATCATCAAAAATCAGGGGAAATATATCTTCATGACGAGATATCTCGTCATTAGCAAAATTAGTCAGATCCTGATGGACGAGATATTTCGTAGAAACCACTTGGCACGTTAATTGTTTCTCTACAGAAAAATATCCAATTACAGAGAACAAAAATATACGATTAAAAAATACAGTTGGGTAAGAGATAACACAAAACACACTTCATTGAAGCAGATTACTTATTAAATTGAAATCATGAACAAATATATCAACCCCCGAGAAATAATTATAATGTTTAAAAAATCTACTTATAGCAAAATTCTTACATTTTTTAACCCTCCAAATGATTTCGACGTGATATCTCGTTCATCAAGATTTGACCAATTTTGTTAATGAAACGAACTTTTAAAGATGACTAGATAAAGATTTGGTCAGTTTTTTTCTAATAACGTGATATATAATTCATCAAGATTTGGTCAGTTTTGTCTCTAATGACGAGTTGCCTCGTAAAACAACCACCAGGAGGGTTAAAGTTAAAAAATAATTTACAGTTTCTGGTGATATATTTGGGGTCTTATACGTTCAGTAACTTTTCGTCAAAAAAAATAACTTTTCAAACTTCATAAACAATTTGGTAATTTAATGATAATTTTACCTCTTTTATTGTTATCAATGTTAGCAAGTGTAGATAATCGAACTTATTACAACTAATGTAAGTAAATTCGAAAGTTGTGTATTGAATACTATAATGAGCGCTGAAAAGAGGATTATACACGAAAGAAGAGATTGGGATCAAATTCAGATTAAGAGAAAAATTGTGAAACTTTTGGATTAACATTGATGAGCCCGTTTTGTTGTTTATTTCTCTAATCATCAACATGTATCAACATTGTATGTTCATTAACTTTCTGTCAAATAAAACTTTTTCAACACCATAAACTATTTGGTAACTTAATGATAATTTTGTATCTTTCATTTCTACCAATGTTTGCATTGAGTTGAAAATCAGATTGGTATTATAAAACAATGCAAGCAGATTCAAAATGCTGTTTATATATTGAAATACATTATTTACGTTACATATGTTTGTATTACATTGTTTGAAATTCTCGTTTTAATAATTTGAGCATCTTAGGGCATATTTAAATTAGCGCATGCTAAGGTGAATTATATCTTATGTTTAAATATCATCCAAAATATAAATTAAATACCTTAGGGAATAGCAAACACTTTTTTAGTTAAGTATTGTTTCAATATCAATATAAACTCCCATTATTTTCAAATTCATAAAACACATCTCACTCAGGCAAGAAAACAAAATTTCAGAATACTTAAAGCGAAATCTATTTTGATCAATCAATGAACCAATCATATGATGAATAAATGGATGGGCGTTTTCTCATATCCCGTGGGCCAATCAGATGATGAATGTATGGCTCCAGCCGGCAGACGAAAGTAATCTAAAGGTTACGTTGCTACTAATTTCGGTCATATGATCTTGTGCACATGAAAAGGTTACCATCGCTCATCCACTTTTATATTTCCTGTATGGGTGTTAACCTCGGATCTTTCCCTTTTGGACAGCCCGTTGAGTTGCTTCAGTGGGACATAAATTCAACTACCAACTATAACCACCAGAACACATGACAGCCAACTTCTTCCAATTATTCCCTCAACTATCGAATGACACTAGGTTGGTTTGGATCGCGTTGATAATATAGAAATTCTTAGACCGAACTCGATGCCCATTTTTTCTTAACGCTCAACTTTCCCTATTGACCACCTAATGACAGTTTGATTTTAAAGACGTATTCACGTAAAATAAAACTGAGTACTGTCCTATTCAAAACGGTACATATGGTCAGCCTACTTATGACGGTATTACAATAAAGCCATAAATAGGCTGATAGGCTGACCCGACTCATGGCAACTCATGAATCTGTTTTCAGCTACATCCATACATATCGCCACCCATTTATGTCGGTATTGCAATGAAAGTCTGATTATGGGGGTATTATTAGGTCTCATGAAACTGTTTTTAGCTACATCCATACATATCGCCACCCATTTATGACGGTATTACAATGCCAGTCTGATTATGGGGGTATTATTAGGTCTCATGAAACTGTTTTTAGCTACATCCATTCACATATCCCCCGTTTATGGCGGTATTACAATGCCGGTCTGATTATGGGGGTACTACTAGGACTCATGAAACTGTTTTTAGCTACATCCATACATGTCGCCACTCATTTGCGGTGGTATTGAAATGCCGGTCTGATTATGGGGTATTATTAGGACTCATGAAACTGTTTTAGCTACATCCATACATATCGCATCCCGGCTTATGGCGGTATCGCAATACTGCCTCGACTGTAAGGTGACTCGACTTATAGCGGTATTGTAGTACAGAAGTAGGCTCACCCGTCTTATGGTGGTATTGCAATACCGCCATAAGACGGGTCATTTCTTGAGTCGCCATGAATCGGGTCAGACCGGTATTGGAATACCCCCGTAAAAAGTGGTAGATAAACAGTAGGGTAAGGAGCTCCTGATACATACAATGCCGGCAATTCCTTTTTACATCTAGTGATATAAAATTAACATTTGAACGCAAAGAAAGGGTAAGCGTATGATTCCTCAACTTTTGTTCTGCTTGAATGGTTTGAAAGTTATCTATATATAAGTGGGAAAACCTTCCGATTAATCTCTACCCAAAATACCCATACAAGAGCAATCGCCATTTTTGCGCTTCTGCTGTTTCTCGTTTTTTGGTAATACCACCTCATTTATATGCCAGTCGCGTCGTAATGCAAATAGCATACTTATTAAAATACAGCCTCCATAGAGTTCGAGAGAGCTGAAAGTCAACGACCTTCGTTATACAATTGGAAAAACGACGAGCAAAGTAACCGTTCATAGCGTTTATTTGATGTATAAATAAATCCTTTTCTAAATTATATTCTAAAAACTAACTAATTATAGTCTAAATTATATTCTAAAAACTAATTAATTATAGTCTAAATTATATTCTAACTATTCTATTTTCTAAAAAACGACGAGCAAAATAACCGTTCATAGTTATTATTGGAATTGTGCATAACCGCAAAACAACGTTCTGAAAATAGTTATAGGGGAACCTGAGGGACTCGACTCCGTTTCCAATTGAACCTTTTTCTAAATTATATTCTTATAAATATAAATTTCTAATATATATTGGGCTTATGATATAGAATTTCATGATAATTTAATTAATTAGTTGTTATCTAAAAAACATTATTTTTATTTACCCAATTCAAGTGGAGAAGGTTTTCCTTATTGAGGGAGCATAGACCCGGGCAATAAAAATCCTTCACGTCGGCATTGATCACGCAACGTCGCCAATAGCCCGGTGTGTTGCCCTAGTGCGACGTAAATTCAACTACCTACTTTCTTTTTACTCATTTGAGCACTAAATGTAATAGGAAGAGGGTTACACAACATAACGTGAAATTTATAAAAATTGTGAAAGATTTCCCTTGTGCATACGATGAATGTGGGTATGAAATATAAATGGAAAACATCCGCAAGGGGGGGGGATTCGCATCCGTCTACGAGGAATATGGGTATGTATTATATATGGAAGGTATCTAAAATTACTTAGAGTACAAGATTTGCATACGTCCACGAGGAATATGGAAATGTAATACATACAGAAGGCATCTAAAGTTACTAAGACTACAAGATTCGCATATAGAAGGCATCTAAAATTACTAAGAGTACAAGATTTACATACGTATACGAGGAGTATAGGTATGTAATATATATGAAATGCATCTAAAATTACTGAGTACAAGATTTGCACACGTCATATGTAATTCAGAATAGGGTCTAATTAGCTCTAGTATAGAAAAATAAGTGGTATCTACTCATCCCCAAACAAATCCTCTGTTCGTTCCATTTAGTCGTCTTAGTGCTAAATGTGGTCGAAAAAGGATTTTACTAATATTATGCAGCACAAATTTTTTTATAAAAACCGTGAGTTCATGAGGTGGTAGGCAAGCCACACACTGCTCCAACATCAGTCCTGCGACACTAAATTGGCATGTGCATCGAAATGTTTTTTGAGCAGAAATGAAGTACGCATACTCATATCGTATGTTTTATCGCATGCTGCTTCTGTGTGTAGCCGGGCTTAGTGTATTTAATGTAGATTTGAAAATTATCTAAAATTAAGGGTACAAGAATGGCATACGTAACTTGCGTAATTTGCCGTCTTGAAAAGGGCGTAATTAACAAAAAATAAGATTTTAAACCTCTACCTGAATGGGCGTTTCTTTCGTCCGCTTAGCCATTTTCGACATGTGTTCGGGAGATTTTTAAAAGTATTAAAATGTTCAAACTCATGGAAATCGTTAGAGATTACGTTTACTTTGAGTTGCGCGAGCGGTTTCATCAGGGATCAAACAAAAATCTCATGATCTGAAGGTTCCACATGAAGTAATACTCTGCGATAATATGTTAGTAATGAATTATCTCATGCGGAAATTCTTCCCAAATCATTGCTTGCTTACTTACATCGGTCAATAAATAATCCAGTAACCCAATTTGTTAAAAATCTGTCTAATAGTTTACTTTTTTCACAGAGATACCTGTACTTATATTAATGATCTTTAGTGAGAGATTTAGCTATAAAGTATTTCTAACATAATTTTTAAAGAACTACCATATTTTGTATGAAAGGCAAACAACGCAGTTTCAATGCCTTGAGAAATACATAATATAAAACACGCACAGTTAATTTGATTACTTTCTGATTTGCCACTAAACTAATACTAAAGAACTGTTGGAATATTAATCCATATTATGGCATTGAAGATCGCAACACATATAGTAGATAGACGCACTGGTATCAGTACCACGAGCAACATACTAAAATATTAATATGCTTTGGTTTTTCTAAGTCCTAAATCGCGTTGTTAAGAAATTAAATAAAAATCGAAGCAGCACACTGCAGAAATAGTTATTTAATATTATACATAATATAAATGAATTCGATTCATTTCTAATTGGACAGTAAACTACTTAAGAATGTATTCAGGAAAAGATTTTAGAGATTTAATCCACCTTCCTAGCATTGAACATTATATCACATACCGCTAGACGCACTGGTATCAGTACCACGAGCCACACAAAAACCGTATCCTGTTTTTCTAAGTCCTAAAACGCGTTTTTAAAAGGTTTCAAAAACGTTTTACAGAAAGCTGACCTTCGAATGAAATAAAAATCAAATCAGTACATTGCAGAAATAGCTATTCGATATTACATAATATAAATTAATTCAATTACTTTTTAATTGAATATAAACTACTTACGAATATATTCAAGAATAGATTTTAGATATTTTATCCACCTTCCCTGCATAAAATATCACAGCACACATAGATAGACTCACTGGTATCAGTACCACGAGCCACACAAAAAATCTGTATCCTCCGTTTTTCTAAACCCGTTGTTAAAAGGTCGCCAAAGCGTTGTGGAGAAAGTTGACTTTCAAGTGAAATAAAAATCGAAGCAGCACCACTGCCAGCAATAGCTATTTACTATTATACATAATACAAATTATTACTTTCTTATTGGACAGTAAACTACTTACGAATATATTCAAGAATAGATTTTAGAGATTTAATCCACCTTCCTTGCATTAAACATCACAGCACACACAACAAGACGCACTGGTATCACTACCACGAGCCACACAAAAATCCGTATCCTCTGTTATTCCAAATCCCAAAACGCGTTGTTTAAAGGTCGCAAAAGCGTCGTGGAGAAAGCTGACCTTCGAGTGAAATGAAAATCGAAACAGCACCACTGCAGCAATAGCTATTTAACCGAGACTGATGGCAATCGAAATTTCGAAGGGGTCTGAGGATCTTCTTAGCAGCTGGAAAGTAGGTTAGGAGGGAAGACGAGGAAAGTCATTCTACTTTTCTGCATTATTCTGTTGACTCACTTTCCGCCCCACCTACATGGGGACGAACCAAAAATAAATGCGCTTTTCCTTTTCCTCAAGAAAACTGACCTCTTTAAGAAGGGAAGTATTTTCTCCTCAGAAAGGTCCGTGAACTTGCCGGACTCAAACCGTCACTGTTGTTTTTCCGAACTAGACGATTGCTCTTTTTTGATAACCTTAACGGCTGGTTCCAAACCTGTTCGTGGTTGAACCTCATGGTTGGATTAGGGTACTATGCAATTTTCATAGTCCCAAAGGCATGTTCCACTTACTCAAGAGTCCCGCTCTACTTTCGAATCGAAAGTTATCTCCGGGGACCAGATTTGCTCACCACGCAGCAATTTCAGTGAAACCGATCACATTTGGTAAAACCACTCCGAGGCGGATGTGGGAGAGTCCGAAACGTCACTTCGGTTTTGGCTTTCGGAACTCATTGCAGTCACTCCAAGAACTACTTCCGAGAAGACTTACGGAGATATTGGACAGATATGCTGCTGTGCTAGTAAAGAAGGAAGATTTGCAGGTATATTAGACAAATATTATGCTGCTGTGCTAGTCAAGAAGGAGGATTTACAGAGATATTGAACACATGTTGTGTTGCTATGTTAGTCAAGAAGAAAATTTTAGAGATATTGGACAAATATTATGCTGCTGTGCTAGTCAGGAAGGAACATTTACAAATATTAGACAAATATTATGTTGCTGTGCTAGTCAAGAATGAAGATTTACCGAGATGTTATACATGCTGCTGTGCTAGTCAAGAAGAAAGCTTTTCAGAAACATTGAACACATGTTATTCTGTTAGTCAAGAAGGAAAATTTAGAGATACTTGACAAAATATTATGCTGCTGTTTAGTCAAGAAGGAATATTTACAGAGATATTGGATAAATATTATGATGTGCTAGTCAAGCAGAAAGATTCACAAGGTATTGGACAAATGTTCACACAAGTGGACAATGTTATAGTTCAGGATTGAATATCAGAAGGTATGAAGTAGGTTATGAAAGAAGTAGTAATTTTCGCAATTAAATTACAAAGGTTAAAATATATTTCACACACTGGGGGAGTTCGCATTCATATATCCGTTATGCCACCTGTAGATTCTTCCTACCACTAGATACCACTTCTAACTAGATTCGATCTTTCAATCTTTCCTAGGATTCTTTCAGGCAATAGATGTGGTTATTTAGTCATGTGTGTTGCGGGTTAAAAGCAATACTACACTACTTGAAAATCTCTTGACGCTCAGAGAGTTGACAAAAGAGGACAGTTGAGTGGGAAAAATCACATCCATTCCTTTCACAAAAACTTTATATCATAAGAGAAAAATTATTTGATGTGTTTATTTAATTCCATACGAACAACGTTAAATTGAGCATAAAAGTAAAGAAATTATAAAACATACAAAAGACTTACCTCAATCAACCGTCTGATATAAAGACAAATACGAGTATTAACCCTCCAAATGATTTCGATGAGATATCTCGTCCATAAAAATCTGATCACTTTTGCTAATGACGAGATACCTCATCCAAATAACCACCAGGAGGGGAAGTAAATATTCTATTAATAGCCAATACAATTAAATTCTAATGACGGAACTTAAAATGAATCCAGCGAAGGGGATACAAATAATTTAATTCATATTTTGAATTAAATATGCTTAAACCGCACCCCTCGTTCAATATCAAGGCTACTCCAATTAGATTTTTCCTTGATCAAAAGAAGTTAACAGTATAACAACCGAGAAACACTATCTTTACATGTTTATTTATAAAGCTGATTTGAATAAGTTTCCTTGTTTATCCCATTTAAAGAATACAGGTCATCGAAAGTGATAGGATTCCTATCTCCCATGTAAAAGAAGAGATCACGTTCCTATGGGGAGTTCGAAACATCCTCCATTTATAATTATTCTTTACATATGTAAGAAGTACGCACGATTAGAGGTTATTGTGATGCATATTCAGCGAATTCGTCCCACTCATGTCATTGATCGCAACGATTCCTCTGCTTCGGTCGTCCTGTTTCATTTTGTTTGCAGTTGTTCTGTTTACGCTTCAGTCCCTCTCTAAGCACCGTAGCATCAATTACGCAGATCGTGTTTAAGCGCAGCTGTGCCATGGATCTGTCTAAACAGCCTCGCTAAGTCGGACTCAAACTCGTATTAATTCTTGAATTTTTTTGAAGTATCAGTTACAATGCCGTAGGCTGTGTAGCTTGAAGTCTGGACGGCATATTCTGGGCTTTTTTTTGTAGAGAAAAGTAAATGCTTTTAGATGTTAATAATTGTGCCTCAGACATGTTTGAAAAGTCTTGCCAAGTCAAAGGCCCAAAGTCGTACTAATATTTGGTTCCCTTTTTGAAAGTATCCGTTGCAGAGAGGTAAGGCTAGAGCGACAAATTTAAGGGAGACACATTCTGGTTTTTTCTTCACAGAAAAATAAATGCTTTTAAATGTTAATTACTCTCTTAGACATGTTTGAAAAGTCTCGCTAAGTCAAAGGCCTCAAAGTCGTATTAATATTTGATTTTCTTTTTAAAAATATCAGTTGCAGTTCGGTAGGGCTACAGTCTAGAGCGGTAAATTGAGGAATTTTTTGAAGAGAAAAATAAATATTTTTAAATGTTTATAACTGTGTCTCAGACTTTTTTTTGAAAAATCTCGCTTAGTCAAAGGCCCAAAGTCGTATTAGATTTCGGTATTCTTTTTGCAAGTATGAATTGCAATACCGTAGGCTGAAGTCTAGAGCGGCAAATTCTGAGACTTTTTGTAGCGAACTGTAAATGCCTTTAATGTTATCCGAGACAGGTTATTTAGACAGATCCGAGATATATAATGTTTATAATATATCTCGGATCTGTTTAAATAACCTCTCAAAGTAAAAAGCTCAAAATCGTATCAATTCTTGAATTTTTTAAAAGTAACCATTGCATTTCAGTAGGAATGTGTTCTTACAGCCGCTAACTTTGAAGATTAAACTTGGAGATAGTCTTCTTGACTAGCCCGACAGAATCTAAAATATACTTTTAAAATGACAATAAAATAGCAAATTAGTTCATTGCGATGACGTTTAATAAAAGTAGAGGATTCAACACATTGATCTTACGAGAAATAGGTACAGTAGATGTTAGGTAAGCCTGTAGACGTCAAAAAGTCGTCTTGATCCATTTTATATCTCCTCGATCCTGAAAACAGATGTTTTACTTTTTCTGTAAGTCAGTATTAAGTAACTTATTGCTCTAATTTTAATGTGTCGATTTTTAGCATTACATAAGACAAATGCTTTCCGAACCACATGTGAACCACACAATGGGTTGATAGACCGAAAGTAGGTGCGTACTAAATGAACGAGAGAAAGACACATTACAGCTTTATTGCCGAAGTAAGAAGTGATTATTGCATTTTCCATAACAAAAGAGTTTTTTTATCTGTAAAATGCAATAAATCGAACTTACAGCCCAGATAACCCCAATCCTTGAAGATTACCAGTCAACCATTGGAGACTAATTTATTGTGGAGGGGGATTATTGGAATCACTAATTGCTACTAAGAGCCCCTCAGATCACACACTTTGTTGTCAGAATCAGAAAGTTATCGCTCCATTTGGCATGTACTCACTGTTCCATAAAGCTGTGATTCTCAGTCTCCCCTTCTATAACAAAGAAATTCACTTTTCAAAGCCTTAATAGGCCTTAATGATCTCGTTTAACGCTTCTTTTGAATTCCACTGTAATGGAAGGTACACAGGCAGGATTTGGAAACGTGGTTTTGACGCGTGAATATGTCTTTAAAATTTTAAAATCAGACCAGTACTAGGTGGCCAGTACGGAAAGTTGAGCGTTACGAAAAAATGGCATTGAGTTATTCTAATAAGTTCTATATTATCAACGTGGACCAAACCAACCTAGTGTTATTCGATATTTGAGGGAACAATTGGAAGTAGTTGGTTATCCTGTGTCTTGATGGTAGATAGTTGGTATGTGAATTTATGTCCACTAGAGCAACACAAAGGGTTATCGGTGACGGTCCGGGATCAATCCCTAAGGGAGAGGTGTTGACTTCGTCATTTGACTGTGGTTCAAAATGACGAGATGTAGTCCTCCGATCTTTCCCTTCGGGATTGATTCCGGACCGTCGCCAATAGCCCGTTGTGTGGCTCAGGTGCTACGTTAATTCAACCATCTACCTGTAAATGCTTATATGCTCTAAAAATGAAAAACTAAACTTCCATCTACGGGAATATTTCCCAGTGACTGATGATTATTATATTGCATACCGCGGCTGCAATACCGCCATTACTAAATAAAATTGTAGTTTTATGTGTAGAAAGACTGTAAACACATGATTCTGCATGCTGCAAAACTGCCTTCCTACTGGAGTCTAAGGCTGTAGCAACTATGCAGCACAAAGAAGCATGTATTTACTGTCTTTCTATACAAACTTATTTAATAAAAGAGGAAGGGTTTACTTATACCGAAGAGAGAATTTCACCCAGGGAGGAATCGAACCTGACACAGGGGAGATGGGACATGCCTATATCATCGCTCATCTAGAGTACTCCTTGACAAATATAAAAGGAGAGACTTTTATATTATTATCTTAATGTACCTAGAATTTTATACACTCAAGCCCTCAATCCTTTCATGCGGAGACGCCAGACTAACAGCTTTCGAAAGGGTTAAAAAGTAAGGCGATGTTTGTTATTTACTATTAATCCTCCTGGTGGTTTATCTTCGCATCGAAAACTGCCCTGTGAGGGCCAGTCTCTGGTGCAAAAACCTGTTTCTTACTGTCACCAGTTCTGGGCAAGAGACAATTTGTTTTTCCTACTTGGATCTTCATTCCCTTGGACAGTTTTGTCTCGACGAGGTATCTCGTCATTAGCAAAACTGACTTTATCTAGAGGGACGAGATATCTCGTCCTTAGCAAAATTGACCGGATCTTGGATGAGGTATCTCGTCGAAACACTTGGAGAGTTATCTAGTAAGAAATTCCGACAGCATTCGGGTAGGTCCCGAAAGGCCATTCGGGTAGGTTTAATTATCCACTCAAAGTAACAATCCGTAATGCAGTGCGCTGTTTGGCTACACCAAGCACGAAGCTTAATCATCAATTGATATCAAGTGTATGTATTTGCAAGTGTAGGTGAACAACTACATTTTCGTAACAACATGCGCAATTTTGTGTGTTGTTTGTCTACACAAAGCACGGGACAGAACCTTCAATCGATATTAAGTGTATGCGTTTGCAAGTTCAGGGTGATTCAAAAGGTCTTAGACAAACTTTAAAGGTAGGTCAGGAATTCAAAAACAAACCATATATACATAGGAACATACAGCTGTAAATTCTACGCGAATGTGCTCAAGGGCATTGTTTCAAGGGCATCGACTAGGGCAGCGTCATTCGAAGCGTTGAGTTTGCAGGAGTAGAATGCATCGTTACAGTAATTCTGAGATGGCAGATATGCACTTAGCGTACGGGCCAGCTGCCATAAGATTGTACCGTGAACAGTTCCCAAACAGACGCGAGCCCTATTCGGCATGTTTCCGTGAGAGAGCTGGCATTTTTGAACAAGTTCGCCGTTGCGAGGCATATTTTGATGCTGGTGGAAGAAACTTTGAACACCTCTGAACTTTCAAACGCATGTCTAATAAACATGCTGTGATTGTTTTTGCTGTACTTTTAGCAACTTCAGGTGGCGTTTGCTGCTATATGTTTCTACGTAAAATTGGTTTGTTTTGGTATTCCTGACCTATCTTTAAAGTTTTGTCTAAGACCTTTTGAATCACACTGTATAAGTGAACAACTGCACATTTTTGTACTATTTCATGGATGACGCTATATGTGGCGTTTTCATGGCTCAGCTACGAGAACATGTCATTAACACTCGGATGCTGTCTGTGATGACCTTGTATTTTCTTTGTCTCCCTTGATAACTCAAAATAGCTTTTATGTCCATTCCTCATTGATCTAACGCCCCTACTGTTAACATTAGAGATGTCATCCGTAGAATGGGGTTTTCCTGGCTGTCCTATTGTAGAAAGATCAAATGCCAGAACGTTTATGTGCCAGTTCTGCCAAGTTCCAAACGCGTGAAATTGCTTCCGTAATGAAAGGGGAACTAATGGTTTTTCATTATTTTTGCCCTCTATCTCATCAAACTGTGGGGGAGGCTGATTACTTCTATAAATTTGGAATATCTAACAGCATTAGTTGAGGGAAACGGGAAGAAAAATGGTCTGAGAAGTTATTGTTAAAGATTCTAAGAATTCCGAAGAGTAGAATCCTTTGGAAAGATTCAATTGGTCAAGGTCAAAACTGGTTAGAAGTCATGCAGGGAAGACTGCTGGTTGCAAAGTGGTATTATGCGTGTGAATCCCTAAGGTGGTTAAAAAATATTGGTGTGTATCTTACAAAACACCAATATATTTTACTGTACCTGAAAATATCCGAATTTAGGATCGTAAGACCGTGATATATAAGCAATAGAACCTACAATTAAAAATTAACTCTCCTTGAATTTCTCTAAGACGCGAGAAATAGTCTTACAACTAAAACAACAATATAAATTTAAAATGGATAGCGTTGTAATTGTATATCCATCACTTTTCAAACAAATTGGTAAGTCTTCAATCCCATTCCTCATTTTACTCATTACAATTTAACAGGGCCCCATAGGGGATTACAGGTACCTTGGTAACGGCACTTATCTCATTTCCAAAGGTCTAAGGGGGCTCCTGGAAATGTAGAATGATTTTGTACTGAAATAGATTTCTGTTTCAAAGAGTTCATTGTGTTTATAATAATAAAGGCGTACAACAAATGTATAAAGGTAAAGAGAAAATGTTATCATTTGTGCAAGTTAAGCATTTCTTGAATACTTGGGATACAGATTTTTATATGGGGCTACTGTTATGTCAAAACGGAAATCACACTGTGCCAAAAATTCCGAAGATCGGAGTGAAACTCATATATAAGCATGGTTGGTTGGTTGGGTTTTTATGGCGCATGAGCCATATTTTGCCAAGCTACGCCAAACACATGACAAACAACGTCCAATAAATGGACATACATAAAAAGGAAAGTTTTACTTACACAGGAGAGAGAAATATCAATGTGGTTAACAGCAACTACACAAGAAGTGGAGCTGTACAATTAATAAAGTAGAGTTCTACCACGACTAATATAACGTCTTCATATATATAAAGTTAGTTTTCCATTCAAATGTGGTTAGCAGCAACATCATAGGAACAGAGTTATACTACTACTAAAATAACAACCACATATGGCAAGCTTTTCTTTACGAATGTGGTTAGCAGCTACACAAGAAGTGGAGTTGTACCACTATTAAAAAAAACGCCTCACATATGGTTAGTTTTCCATGCAAATGTAGTTAGCAACTTCACAGGAAGTGGAGTTCTACCACTAGTAAAATAACGTCATCGTATATAGTTAGTTTTCTATATAAATGTGGTAAATAGCAACTTCACAAGAAGTGAAGTCGTACCTCTACTAAAATAACACTTCATATAATAGTGTCATGATTTTTTTTAATTCTTTGTCATTTATTTTACTTAGTTACTAGGCCTTGAGTTGTACTTTGGTGTACACAGAGAGAAACTTTTTGTTTAAAAATTATGCAGTGTTAGTAAAACAAATTACCTCATTATAATCTTTCGGGTCAGCGCCCTTACTTAAACAAGTATATTAACCTGGCATTTTTATAAAGTTCAACCAAGTACTCTATATGGCAAAAACATTTGCTTAAAAGGTTATGCAATATTCTGAAAAGTAAGAAAATTATTAAAAATTTTTATTACATAAACATATTGAGCTTACCATTATTTTTAGTTACAGAATCCATATAAAAAGACCCATTCATCACGTTATTAATAGAACTTGATTTACTAATTTTCATTTTCTAAATTTTTAAAATAGAGTACAAAAAATACTTTCCAATATTTTGATTCTGTCAATACATTAACAAGAGAGCATTTTTTACATAACTTTCTGTTACTATAACGATTATAGGTTAATAATAATAATTTGACCAATTTTTAAGTATATTTCTGTACCTTGGTAGAAAAAGAGCCAATTCCCATTTTACACATTTTTCATAGCACCTGATTTAGTAATTTTTATTTTCAAAAATTTTAAAGCAGCGTACAAAAAATACTCTTCAATGTTTTGGATTCTTTCATGAGGACAGGAGAGGACATTGGCAATTTTTCCATGGTAACTTTCTTTTCATGATAACGATTATAGATTAATAATAATTTATGATTGACCAATATTAATTTTTTTCTGTACCTTGGTAGAAAAAGGGCCAGTGCCTGTTTTGCACGTTTTTGATAGCAAGTGATCTAGTAGTTTTTCATCTTCAAAATTTTTTAAAACACCGTACAAAAATACTTTCCAATGTTTTCATTATTTCATAATATATTGACAGGAGGACATTGTCATTTTTTCCATAACTTTCTTTTCATAACGATTATATGGTAATAGTGGTAATAGTGGTAATAGTAATTAATTAACGTCGCACTGATAACGATTATAGATTAAAAATATCAATTTATGATAGACCAAAAATATTAAAGTATATTTTTGTGCCCCTTGGTAGAGAAAGGGCATTCATGAATTTTGTACGTTTTTGATAGCACCTGATTTCAGAAAATTTTAAAATAGCGTACAAAAATACTTTCCAACGTTTTGATTCTTTCACAATATTTTGACATGAGGACATTGACGTTTCTATCCATGATAACTTTCTCCACCTTGACTCGTGGACAACTCAAAATCAGCTAATTTGAAATTGGCCCTTTTCTACTAAGGTAGGATTTGCAGTTTTTATTATAAGCGGGGCGGAATTGATATTTTAATTCAAACGACGGGACAGACGGAAAATATGGGAAACAAAAACGGTACTGTCCCGTTCAAAACGGTGCATATGATAAGTTGTAATCTCTATATATAAAGCAGAGTTGGCGTCTGTCTGTCTGTTCTCTATACAAATCCACACCGTTTCACCAATCCACACCAATTTTGGTACGCTTATTCTTTAGAACCCCACCGGTAACGTAGGCTACATATTAGCCTCCTTTCTGTTCGTCCTGGGTCTGCAGAGGAGGCTAAAAACAATTTGAGATCCCCATTGGAATAACATTGAGTATTTTTACAATCACTATCAGACCAATTCACACCAAATTTGGTACACTCATTCTTTAGAATCCTGCGGGGAACATTAACCCCGTTCGATTTGTCCTGGGTCTGTAGAGGGGGCTAAAAAAAATTCGAAATCACCATAGGAATAACACACACATATTGAGTATCTTTACAATCACTGTCAGACCAATTCACACCAAATTTGGTACACTCATTCTTTAGAATCCTGCGGGGAACATTAACCACGTTCGATTTGTCCTGGGTCTGTAGAGGGGGCTAAAAAAAATTCGAAATCCCCATAGGAATAACATTGAGTAACATTACGATGAATTACAAACAATTCGACCCGAGAAACACCGGGTAATTCAGCCAGTTATATGTAATATGCTCCAAATCAGAGTAATATTTAAAGCGGTCGAGAAAAACAATTGAACTTACGTGTGCATTGCGTAATATCCATCGTTTCAATCCATCTCCATGTTTCCCACTCCTCAGAACGAATTCAAGAGCATCCAGTGGCCAATTGGGAAGCCAACTGCTTCAGTCAGCTTCGGTTCGACCGACTGAACTAGACATGGCGAAGACTCTCCATCACTTGACAAGAATCTAGGTTATGGTTGTCTGTCCCTCCGGCTAATCGCCCCCTCCGAACTGTGTGCTGCTCACTATCTCCTTCTGAAAACCGTTTTCCACCTTTCGTACGCATCTTTTACCCCAAGTTAAGTTTTTCGCGCTTCACGGATAAATGCTTCCGCCGTAAAAGTCACGGAGTTGGATCATGAAATCGATGTACCGAATGACCCCGTCGTTGTAATTGAGCCTCGATTTAAGTTAATACAGATTAGGTAAACTTTGGATCGATGTTTACAGGTTTCACTGAATTGTTTCGATTCACAGCAGTGAGATTGATTCAAACAAACTTGATGTTTTTGAATCGATAAACTTGAGTTTCATTTAAATTTTGATGTGATTTAATGAACATTCGTTGTTTTTGAACACTTAATGTTTACAGGTGTTCATGTTACGTAGCATGATCATTTAATTGTTTTCAAGTGTTCATGTTACAAAACATGACCACTTAGTACTTACAGGCGTTTATGTTGCACAACGTAAACTCTTAATGTTTACAAGTGTTCATATTACAGAACATGAACACTTAAGGTTTACTGATGTTCATGTTACAGAACATAAACAAATAATGTTTAGAGATGCTCATGTTATGAATTATGAGCACTTAATATTTTTCAAGTGTTCATAATGCGTTACAGAACATGAACACTTAGAGCTTACAGGTGTTTAAGTTACAGAACACGACCAATTAATATTTACAGGTGTTCATGTTACATAACATGAAGTTTACAAGTGTTTATGCTACAGAATCTGAACACTTAATATTTACAGGTGTTTATGCTACAGAACATGAGCCCTTAATGCTTACTGGCGTTTGTATTACAGAACGTTTACAGATGTTCATGGTGCACAACATGAACTATTCATGATTACAAGTGTTCATGTTACACAACATGAGAACTTAATGCTTACAGGTGTTTATGTTACCGAACATGGACACTTAAGGTTTACGTATGTTCATGTTACAGAACACGAACAATTAATGTTTCAGGTGTTCATGTTACACAACATGAGCACTTGATGTTTTTCAAGTGTTCATATTACAGAACATGAATGTTTACTGGTATGATTGACGTGTTTGACTTGATGCACGCAGAAAAATTAATCGAAAGACACTTGATGTTTCTGATTAAGTAAACTGGAAGCCTCAATTTAACTTTAAACTGATTCAATGAATGTTGTCTTAATGCTTATAAGTTTCATTGAATTGTTTCGATGCACAACAGTAAAGTTGATTGAAACACACTTGAGGCATTTGATTAACTAAACTCTATCCTCAAAATAAAACTAATAATAAATTCAATTCAGTTAACTAAAAAATTTGTAACTTTCCACACGAGTTTCTCAGAATGAACTTTTTCTATCACCCGAGAAGCTCTTTAATCTGGTAAGAAAAACTCTTCCAGCATTTTCTTTAAGCATCATAAGTTATAATGAAGTCTGCGTTTTGTTATAAATAGAGTAATTATTTTTGTACAAATTTTTAAGAGAAAAAACTCATAAAAGTATGACTTTCTAGTGAATTAAAAAAAATTGTTTTAATTACACAATATAATGAAGTCCACCGTTTCGTTATACGTAGAGTAATTATTTTTAACGAATTAAAAAAAGACACAGAAGAATTGTGTTTTCTACTTAATTTGAAAAAATATTTTTTTAATGTGTAATATAATACTCACTTCAGTGTTTAAGTAAATATCTTTTAAGTATTCAGGGCCTCGGTAGCCCGATTGGAAGAGAAGCGGATTAGCTACTGGAGGGTTGCTAGTTCAAAGCTCGATCCAATCAAAGATCGTCGTGTTTTCGGGGGATGGTGCACGTTAAATTTATCGTGACCTCAAATATCCTCACTTTGGTGTGATATGGAAGTTTGAAGAGTGGGAGGCCAGCTCAGGTGTGACCTCGTCCTCTGACCGTGGTTCTAAATTACAAGGTGTTGTCCTCGGGTCTTTCCCTACGGGATTGATACCGGACCGTCGCAACAGCCCGTTGTGTAACTCCAGTGCGAAGTTAATTATGCTACCTACCTATTTAGTATACAAGACAATTCAAACCTGTATCCTCAATATAGTATTAGAAAGTGCATAGAAATTCGGTGAATTAACATTGAACAAAAAAGAAGCCACGCACGACCGTTTCGTTATACGTAGAGTAATTATCTTTTAACAAATTTAAAAATGACCCAGAACAATTTTGAGAGTTTTTATTTAATTTTTTAAAAATATTTTTAAATGTAATGGAATATAACCCTCACTTTTCAGTGTAAATATCCTATACATTGAGTATACTAAACATATCAAACTGTATATTCAGTATATTATGAAAAAAAGTACATAGAAATTTCGCGAATTAACATTGGAGCTTCCAATTCCACTTAAAAGGGACACTTCGCATGTATATTAGACCATACAATCCGTGATTCACATGTAAACATCCCATCTACAGTTCCCTTGTTAACGTTTACAGGTCCACATGGAGATGGAATCGAAAAAAGAAGCCACGCACAAGAGCTTATAAGTCTTTGTACTGGAAAGAAGGACACTCTTGTTTGTGAAGAACCTTTCGGTTTTCGTGCTGTGACATTTCAAGTTAACTGAACTCTCGGAAGAAAGAACTTAATGAGCACGCATGGCGAAACGGCCGCTGAAGACCACAAAATAATGAATAGGACGCGACTGGTTATCTCTTAGAGGCAATCGCTAACACACTTCGGTGCTTTCATGACAGATGGAAATCGATGAAGTTTAGGCATTCTTCTAGTATCCGTGTATCGGGTACGAAACAAGAAAGATAGTTACAATATAAAAATGATCCACGAACTCACCTCTGATTTCGCTTTCAAACGCTATTGAAAAATTATTTTTAGACGTGTTCCTTTTTTAATATCAATTGATGATAATACTGCCCCTTTATTGAAGAAGCTGTTGTCCAAAAAACATTGCACGTTTTATATTGGGTTGATGCAAAAGTTCGTCCTGTTTTCGGCCTAGATGGCATTGCATCACAAAAACGAAGTGTTATCTACTTCACACCTGTAAAGTTTTGATGTTGTTTGAAAGAAGGAATTTCAGCGAGTACTTTGGAAAAAAATGTGTTATTTGGTTGTGTTTTTAAATTTTGTTAAGCATTAAAAATGACTGAAAATAAGGAGCATTTTCGACATATTATGCTTTTTTATTTCCGAAAAGGCGAGAATGTTTCGCAGACGCAAAAGAAGGTATGTGTTGTGTATGGTGAGGGTGCCGTTGACGATTCCACGTGTCGTAAGTGGTTCAGAAAGTTTCGTCACCTGGATCGGTTCTTTAGCCAGAAACCTCAGAACTTCTGAGCCCGGGATTATGCAGCTACCGGAGAAATGGAGAAAGGTCATCGAACAGAACGACACATACTATATTGATTAAGTGTAATTTTTAGTAGATAAAAAAAAAAAAACGGGACGAAGTTTTGCATCAACCTAATATATTGGACAATTTTCTTCTTGACTGATTAGTCTACTTGACTTCTAAAAATAGTCCTGGTAATATATATATATATATATATATATATGACATTCTCTATAACTGGAACACTTCGGTGCTTTCATGACGGATGAAAGTAGATGTTTACGAATTCTTCCATCATTCGTGTAAAAGGTACGAAATAAAAGAAATGTTACAATGTAAAAATCCTCCACGAACACTTTGGTTTCGCTTTCAAACGGTATTTAAAAGTCATTTTTAGATGTGATCTTTTTATATATCTATTGATGATAATATTCCCCTTTTTTACAGAAGCTGTTGTCAAGAAAACATTGCTCATTCCGTGTTGTCTTGGATGTAAGTATAACTAACTCGTATAAATGTGATCTATTAATTTTTCTAATACTAGATTATTTCAAACTAAATTTCCAAGTTAAGGACCAAATACTTTATTAATTGAAAAACTTTCATTTTAACTGAGTAGCCTTCTTGACTTTTAAAACCAATACCAGGAATATATACTTGAAATTTTAAATTGTGTCAAAATATTCTCTGTAAAAAGTACATTTGATTAACTTATAGATGGTTGAATGGTACACTTTTATCGAACTATTTTTGAATATTTACCATTTTCAAGAGCAAGTTACAAATGGCTGCAAAAGATCTGAAACCAGTTGCACACTTGCAAACTCAAAAACCATTTTTACACTTTTCCTTATTTTTCAACAAAATTTAAATTTTTCTGTTGTAGCGAAGATAGTTTATAATACAAACCATATAAATAACCTTCGCTATAAATCTGATAATATCTGCGAAACCCATCGAAATGAGCATAACATTTCTTCCTTATTTACAGTTCCTTATTTTATTATTTTCTTATTACTTAAGCAGTTTTACATGTCATTCTTAACCTACCACTCCTAGGTAAAATTGCAATACCCAATTACGATTCGTTCAATTCAAAACAATCAAAATCTGCACATGGTTTAAAATATCTCACCAAATAGTTCAATTGAAATATGGCCATTTCCTATAAAAGCATACAATAATAATCAATAGAGTTCCTATAAAAGAAAACAATAATAGTCAATAGAATTCCTATAAAAGTAAACAATAATAGTCAATAAAATTCCTATAAAAGTAAACAATAATAGTCAATAGAGTTTATATTAAAGTAAACAATAGTAGTTGATAGAGTTGCTATCAAAGTAAAAAAATAATAGTCAATAGAGTTTATATTAAAGTGAACAATAATAGTAAATGGAGTTTCTATTAAAGTAAACAATAATAGTCAATACAGTTCCTATTCAAGTAAAAAATAATAGTCAATAGAGTCTGCATTAAATTAAACAATAATAGTCAATGGAGTTCTTATAAAAGTAAGCAAGTCAATAGAGTTCCTATTAAAGCAAACAATAATAGCTGCACAAGGCGCATATCGGAGATAGAAATCCGCATATTTGTTTTGGTTAGTCTACTTGACGATATCTCGAAGTTCGCCTGCGTTGTCAAAGTCAACCAACAATGACTAATCTACTCTCCCTGTTATGTTCCTCCAGTGCGGCGTAAATACAACTACCTACCAACCACGATCTAACTCTACCTTGTAAATCAATACTACTAATTTATAGATGAATTGAAACATTTGTAGAATAAATAAAGTAATATACACTTGAAATATTTTCAAAACACATGAACTCCTTAATTCATATCACTAATTCATAAATGATACATATATTTTTATTGAAATATTTTAAGAACACATGGAACTCCTTAATCAATATCACTAATTCATAGTTGATATGCATATATTTATCGAAATATTTTCAGAACATGGAACACTTTAATCAATATCACTAATTAATCTTTAATATGTAACAAAATATTTTCAAAACGTAGAAATTCTTAATCAATATCACTAATTCATGGTCGATCTGTGTGTGTGCATTTTTATTAAAATATTTTCGTAACACATGGAAATCCTTAATCACTAATTCATAGTTGAAATGTTCATATTTATAGAAATATTTTCAAAACATGAACTTAATCAATATCATCAATTAATGATTGATGTATATATATTTTTAATGAAATATTTATAAAAATAACCTCATAATTCCCCTTGAACTCAAGTGACCCTTGAGAAGAGGCTACTCAGGGAAGGACAAAACTTCTTTTCACGTTGACTGCCTCTTGGCCCACCGATCGGTCACATGTTACTCCAATTATAACGCCACGTGAATGACTGTTGGGGTCACACGAGTACGTCCAAAGATCTCGCTCCTTATCAAAGAAGCACAGTAGTTTCACTTTTATATAAACTACCAAGAAGAATTTAATATATGACAGCAAGATTGGTAGGGCTCCAACTCAATTCACAGGGAAAAAGTAAATGATCAATGAAAACTCTAAGTATTTTTGATGATTTCAGTAAATCAAAGAAAGTAAGTTTTTAAAATATGTATGTAGTTACATCGGTGGAGAGATTATTCATTTAAAGGCACATTGATAATTCATGGCATTTAAAGGTTGGTTGTGTTGAGTTTTATTGCCCTATGGCTTATTTCTCCAAGTGTTTTTTAAAGGAAATACCAATGGGTAATGATGAATATGTAAATTTTACTATCGTATTTAACCCACCAAGTGGTTTTTATGAGATATCTCGTCCATCTAGATCTGACATATTTTGCTATTAACGAGATATATCGTCATAAAGATATTGCAGATTTTTTTATGATGATGAGATCTCGATCCTGGTCTGTTTTCTTTTAACGAATTCTAATTAGATAAATAGCGAGTGATATATTGCCATTCTAGTTGAAGACAATGTATCAAGGTTTGGTCAAAAACTGCAATGTAAAATTTCACTCATAAGATATTGAGTTTTCTTTTTGTGTTAGAGAAGAGCATTTTACTTCTTTTACAATTAAAACAACAGCGAGTGATATACTGCCGTGTTAGTTGAAGGCAGTGTCTCAAAGTTTAGTAAATTGACTTTGATATACGAAGTATATAATAACAATACGTATCTTATACTTATATACGAAGTATATAATAACAATACGTATCTTATACTTATATTCGTTGGATAATAATATGATCTCTCAATAACTGTTGATTAACTCTTCAGGTAGTTTCGACGAGATATTTCGTCAATCCAGATCTGACCAATTTTCTAATGACGAGATATATAGTCATCAAGAAATTGTCGATTTTCTGATGACGAGATAAGATCTGGTCAGTTTTCTTCTAATGACGAGATATCTCGTCCATCAAGATTTGGTCAGTTTTGCTAATGACGAGATACTTCGTCAAGACTACCACCAGGAGGGTTAAAGTTAAATAAAAGTATTTTTCAAACATTTATCGCGAGAATTCACAGGTGGTATCTTTTCATGGCTTTAACATTTCGTGCCTCTGATAATTTGAGCCTCATTTTTGAAATTGCATGTTTTATGAATAAACGAATAGATTTGGGTTTGGAAGTGTACATAAATGATGTTCTTCGGAGAGAGAAGTAAATTCATTAATTCGGGATTTGCGATTTGCATGGCTCTTTGATCCATTACTTTAAAATCAATTATTCACTAATGCACAGATGAATAGTTTTGAGAAAGTCAATTCATCTTGCAACATGTATTTATTTCTGCAGATTAAAGCGGCTAAACCTCACAGAATGCAACAGCCTGTAAACCAGGAAGCATAAGCCACGCTTTCCCTTAGCTAATCCATCTCATCGTACATTTTAAGTTTTTAAAATAAGATTATGAGGAATTCTCTAAGGTATTAAGTCACTTTTCCGTTTAAAACTTACTAGAATCCAATGTTATGGAACGCATGCCGTAACCAATGTTTCCTTGAAGTTCAAAACCCCTTTATGTATTCCCAGGATTTTGTGTAAGTAATGCGTTAGGATGGTTCTTTTACATTGTTTAAATGAACAGAAGCAATGAAATGTAATAATCTCCGATTAAGGTTAAATTCCACATGGGAAAAGAAATCGTCTTAAACAGTGATTGTGAATGAACGTATTATAATTGATTAATAATCTACATCGCTAGGAATACACAGGGGAGGGGATGAATTCCATTTTCTTTTCATCGTAAAATTCTTCCCGTAGTTTTAGTTTGCCATTCTGTTAAATCCAGGAAACTAAGAATACATTAAAGTATTATATTCGGAATTGTATTGAAAAAATTTTCGTTGACGATTTTTTAAATACGTTTCCGAATATAATATTTTTATTCCTTCTACTACTAGTTTTCTAGTTTACAGATGTTTTTTGAACTGGTTACTTAGTGGCTCACCATCTTAGTACCACTTATTTAGTAGATGTTTTTTTGAGCTATTTACTTAGTAGTTCACCACCTTAGTACCACTTATTTATTAGATGGTTTTTTGATCTAGTTACTTAGTAGCTCACTACCTTAGTATCATTTATTTAGTAGATGGTTTTTTGAGCTATTTACTTAGTAGTTCACCACCTTAGTACCACTTATTTATTAGATGGTTTTTTGAGCTAGTTACATAGTAGCTCACTACCTTAGTACCACTTATTCAGGCAATGCCAGTTTGAGCTAGTTTATTGTAGTCTGTTGAAACTAGTTGAAACTAGTACTGTCCGAATGAATGTTGAAGAAAGTATAACAATTAGTATACGTATATCAAAAGATTTTTGTATGCTGGACTAATTATTGTAGATACTTTGTATTTTACATGCCAGATTCCATGCATGAAAGGTCTTAGAGGTGTGATTGGTATTCACACATTAAAGATGAAAAAAATTTTAAATCCTCACATATCAAAGAATGAAAAATTTCCCCCATCACGATGATTTAGCGCTAAGCCCTGCGCTAAAACTATGTCAAAAGCACTGATCAGCATGCGACAAAACATACACATGTACATGCACACTTCGTTTCTCTACAGAAAATACATCGATACGCATGCGTATTTCAGCAAATGTGACTTGCTTAACTCCTTACAATGATATTTAAGCAACTTAAGGGAGAAAACTGCCAATTAAACTATGAGCACTAGATTTTTATTAATGACATAGTTTCCGCTATTGTTTTTAATGAAATATTTTCTATTCCAGAGTTTTAAAGTGCCCTAATCGGGGAACTCATTCAGGATTGAAGAACTTTAAAACCATCTAAGGTAAATGACCTTGTTAAATTATGCTGAGTTTCTTTGAGGAAAAGAAAACATCGTTTGTTTATGTTTCACTAATTCAAATCAAAACAATTATTTGGGGCAGGGATTGAATACAGTGCGAATCCGATGAGAATGCAGTCGACATTGGGTCATTCGATTTTTTAAAAGGTGTGAAAGCTCGTTAGGAGAAAGTGTGTCTTACAAATGCATGAATGCCTACCGCCGTCAATGACCACGAGATATACCAGTAGACTGGGGATTTCACCATTTTTGTCGACACTATGTTGGGCTAATTTTTAAGAATTAATTGTGCATTGTCTTTAATATTTATTTGTGCATATATTTGTATATATTGTGTTTTGTACTGCCTTTGGGCCAACTTTGAGGGTATGGTAATTTTTCTCACGGGTTAACCGTGAGAAAATATGTATATATATATAATGAATTTAATCTTGAATCCCTGTGGCCGGGAAAAGTAAACAGATAAAACACGTTTCCGTTGAGGGGAAAGCGCTCATTAGTATTGGCGTATTTGGCAGTCTTGGATGACTTCTGACCAAGTGGCGGTGTTTCGTCTGGGTTTATTGCTCACTCGCGAGAGGGGGATTCTGATGGAATTTCCCGGCGACTTCGCTGACTACTTGGAAGAGGATCATCTCGATGAATCCGGGAAATACGCTCCTCCATGGGTTGTGCCTGCTACTAGATTTGATGTGCTACAAAAGGAGAAAACACCTTCCTCTCCTTACCAACTGGATCCTATGCCTGACACCTGACATGCTGAACCTCACCGTATTTTCCCGAGGCCTTTTGCCGAGTCTGAGTCTATCTGTTCTTTGGGTTTTGCCATAGGTTCCCATCTCCCTTCTCCTGAACTTTTTTATCTTGTGTTTTGAACTATTATTTGTGAAAATTGATTTTTCTGTGTCTTGTCGGGGCCTTTTTTATTTAACTGTTAATTTGCATTCATCCATACTTTAATTTAGTAAAAACCATTCACAACTCTTCTTAAAACCGGTAGTTCGTACAATACATTTATTCGTGCATGGAAACTGAGTATATTGCTACGAGGAAGCGTTTTTCTGCTTAATAACATTGGATGTCAGAAATTGCCATCAGCTCAATTATTTAAATTCGATATGAAATGATTTTCTTTGTGTTATTAGGTACACAAAATATTAAGTGAGAAGTTGACTTTCGCACGATACAATCCCTTACTTTTCTTTCATGACAATTGTATAAAAACACGAGAAAAAAATTCTAAACTACAAGCATGCCATAAAAGTCATGCATAATTGGAAGGATAGGTTTAACCCTCCTGGTGGTTGTCTCGACGAAGTATCTCGTCATTAACAAAACTGACCAGATCTTGATCTCGCCATCATAAAAAAATCGGCAATATTTTGAAGACGAGGCATTTCGTCATTAGTAAAATTTGTCAGATCTTTATGGGCGAGATATCTCGTCAAAACCACTTGGAGGGTTAAGGAACACTATATCTGGACTATATTGGAACAACAGATATCTGTACATTTTAAATATAAGGTAGGTAGGTCGCACTTGAGCAACATAACTTTGAATATAATCTGTATTCAAATCTAATACTTATTAGTTTAATCTGTGGGAATTTCGTTTTTCCCTTTATGGGACTGGTTTAATATATATTTCAAGATATGAACAGTATTTTTTTATAAAATAAATATAAGGATAATTGGATTGATCTGAGGGAATTTTGTTTCTCCCTTTATATATAGGACTGATCTATAGTAAATAATTTCAACGGATAAGCAGTATTTTTATATTATTGGCGACGGACCGGGTAGGTAGGTATTTTAATTAACGTCCCACTGGAGCAACACAACGAGCTATTGGATGGACCAGGATAAACCCCGAAAGGAAAGACAGCGTAATATCTTGTACCGAGGGTAATACCTCGTAAGCTGGCATCCCACTGTCCAAACTTTCACACCACGCCAACGTGAGAACATTTGGGGCTACGACAGATTTAATGTGCACCCCCACGTATAGGACGGTCTTTGGTTGGATCGATTTTCATGTTCCCAATCCTCTGGTTGCTCATCTGCTACTCTTCCAACCGGGCTACCTCTGCCCCTAGTATCTGTTGGAAAGATTCTATTGGTCAAAAAGGTCAAAACTTGTTAGAAGTCATGCGGGGAAGACTGCAAGTGTCGAGGTGGAATTATACGTGTGAACCCCTCAGAGGGTTAATACCAATATGCTTTTTGCAGTTTACCTACGAAATCAACATTTGCTTTGATGTTTCGGTGCTCACAGGTTTGTGTTGGTTTTTCTTTGTGACAGAACTCACTAAGAAAAGTAAAGGAGAAAGAAGCAAAACAAAAAATATTTAAGCCTTATCTGACTTTCTTCCAAGGACTTAATGTTTCCGTTTTCACTAAAACGTTTGAATACTGATATTCGATTGATTTGAGTTTTTGAAGGATTAAGTGTAGTGTCGCTGTTTATTGAAACATCTCTCCCGACTTCTCAGTCAGTCGCTGAAACAAAGGATTCTTATTTGCGTTGCGTGTATTATCCTTATAGGTTAGTGGATAAGAACTGGCAATGTAGGTTAGTGGGAACCGACTTAGAGTACGAAAAACGCAACGGAATAACCTTTCTCCTCTTTTAAACCGAAATCGTAAACAGGAAAGCTTAAAAGTCAATCAATCTTACGCTAAGAGATTAGTGATCTAGTTAAGATCTCGAAATTGGAATGGGAAGGCGATATAAAAAATATTTTTTAATTCCGTCTTGGTTTTTAAATGGATAACCTACAAAATCTGTGTTAAGACATTTAAATGAGCTCGCGTCGTTAAAGGTAGGTAGGTATTTTAATTAGCGTCACACTGGAGCGACACAACGGACTATTGGTGACGGTCCAGGATCAATCCCAATATTCGAAGACAACACAACGTAATTTTGAACCACGTTCAGATAACGAGGCAACACCTGAGCTGGCACCCCACTCTCCAAACTTCCACACCACGCCAACGCGACACGTCGTTAAAGGGGTGTGTGTATTTCAATTAACGTCACACTAGAGCAACACAACGGGCTATTGGTGACGGTCCGGGATCAATCCCAAAGGGAAAGATCCGAGGACAATACCACGTAATTTTGAACCACGGTCAGACACGTCGTTAAAGGAAAAGGAATAAATAAATGGTACATTAGGTAATTTTAGTCAGCTGTGATAGAGCCAAATGAATTCGAGGGTACATCTGGTTATACAGGGTGTTTCGAAAATATCTGATAGGTAGGTATTTAATTAACGTCGCAACACAACGGGGTATTGGCGACGGTCCAGGTTCAAACCCGAAGGAAAAGATCCGAGAACACCACCACGTAATTTTGAACACGGTCAGATGACGAGGTCACACCTGAGCTGGCACCCCACTCTCCAAACTTCCACACCATGCCAACGTGAGGAGATTTGAGGCCCCGACAGATTTAACGTGAAACAGCCCCCTTGTACACGACAGTCTTAGCTTGGATTCGAGCTCGCAACCCTCCGGTTGCTAATCCGTTACTCTTCCAACCGGGCCGAAAATATCTGAAGAAAACTATAAAGGATGGTAGAGGGGTTCAGAATAAACATTTTATGTCATAGAATGTGTGTCCGAAAATTCCGCGTTTAGGTTATGCGTATGAACCCCGCTGTACGAGGGCGTTGTTTAGTCAGTCGATAGCATCGTTTCTGTGGCGTAAGGAGTCGTTCCCCGCTCGGATTTTCAACGGCATACATGGCTGCACGAACTCGGAGCTTACCGTTGAAGATCCGAGCAGCTAAAGTCACAGATTTGATGTTATCGACTGACCTAAACAGCGCCCTCTACTACCTAATCGCGGTATTTTCGGATACATTCTTTGGACCTATCTTCTGACAGTGATTCAAAATTATGAGGCGTTGTCCTTGGATCATTCCCTTTAGAATTGATCCTGGAAGTCTCCAATAGCCCGTTGTGTTGCTACAGTATGACGCTAATTAACTACCTACCAACCCTGTTTTATAGTATAGGGACCATGTGAACTGTTAGTATAGTTACCCTGTATATTTCGCTACTCGTATTCTCTGCTTAGTATTGATTCCTCCCTTGAGGGAGTAGGTAATTAATTAACGTCGCACTGCAGCAACACAATGGGTTATTGGCGACGGTCCGGGATCAATCCCCAAGGGAAAGACCTAAGGACAACACCACGTAGTTTTGAACCACGGTCAGATGACGAGGACAACACCTGAGCTGATTAGAAATCATACCGCTGAAGACCGTAGGGTAACAGATCAGATATATGCGTGTGAACCCCTCAGATTGTTCAGGCTGTGATTCATTGTGCTTACAGTATGTGTTTATATTATGAATAAAATGAATAAGTATGAAAGTAATAAAATGAATAAGGTATGAAATAAATTTAAATGCTGCCTCAATAAGGAAGACTTGTCCCACTTGAATTGGGTTTAAAAAAATAATGTTTTTCAGATTATAACTAATTATTAATATTCATCATGAATTAATATTCATCATATAATTCAATATACAGGGTGTTCCAAAAAGGTTGTTCCGCAATTTATCATTTTACCATTTGAAGATAGGTAGGCAATGTAAATTGCAAAAGTGCACCAAATAAGGTAAGTAATTAAGATATGCGAATAAAATTATCACGTGATAACAATTTAAGCGGATTCAGTTTTTAATTTTTATACAACCCCTCTAGATAAAAATCCGAGATAGCAAAAATGTTCCTTACCTGTATCCCTATCGTTAGCAGAAAACTGTATTTCTGTAGGTTGAACAGTAAAGGAGGCATAATGACGCAAAAAGTTGACTTATACCGCTTGTGCACAGCTGTTCAAGCAGTCAGATTAGGGACCGTATACACAATGCTAAAAAGAATTTTTTTCGGTCAGAAAGTGCAACATTGTCCAAAGTAATGTAGTATTGCAAATGCAGATGAAAATCGCACTGAATAATAGTAGACAATGTAATCTTCAATAAAAATATCGTAGAAAAAATGGTTTAAATAAAAATAAAAGGAAATTTACAACGCATGTTCAAAATGTTTTCCATCTGCACCAATGCAGAACTTAGCTCTTCATTTTTGGCCATCGTTCTAAATTAGATACGGCCCCCTTAAAATGGAAACTCTTGTATCTCCGTTACTATTCAACCTACAGAAATATGGTTTTTTACTAACGATAGGGATACAGGTAAGGAACATTTTTGCTATCTCGGATTTTTATCTAGAGGGGTTCTATACAAATTAAAAACTGTATCCGCTTAAATTGTTATCACTTGATAATTTTATTCACATATCTTAATTACTTACCTTATTTGGTGCACTTTTGCAATTTACATTGCCTACCTATCTTCAAATGGTAAAAAGATAAATTGCGGAACAACCTTTTTGGGACACCCTGTATATCTTATGAATTTATAATTAGAACAAACTTTAGAAAAAGATTAATTTGAAAATGGGATCAAGTCCCTCATGAGACGAGAACAACACCTGAGCTGGCACCCCACTCTCTAAACTTCCACATCACGCCAACTCGTAAGGGGGCTAGCATTAAAATATTGAGATACGCCCAAGGATCTCGGGCCCCTAGGAGTTGGTGCTCCCGTTCGCTTGCTTTTTGAATCTAGCGTTAAATGCAGTTTTTTGGTGACATTAAAGGCACATTGCCGCTGCTTTGTTATTTGGGGCATGAGCGGTTCATTCTCAACGATTTGACATCAAGGTCACTTACGGGCTATCCACTTGTCGTCGGATCGCGCAAGGTATACAATGGCGGGACGTGTTGCATGCTGCTTTTCCTTAAGTCATTGTTTGACTGTCTCTAAGAGAGTATTTGTTTTCAATCGTTGTTATATCGGAGTCAGAGCCTCGTTAAAGCTGTTCGTAACCAGCGGTTGTTGTTTAGATCCCTTTCTGTTCGGCTTATTGAAGGAATGAGAACTCGTTTGTCTGACATGGGATCGGTCGATGAAAAATGATATTTGATGCATTGAAGGGACGGGTACAATGGATAAGTATTTTTATTGGGCTCGTTAGTTAATTATTCCTTTTGTTGTGCTCGTATTTATGTGACAAGTAATGATAGCGTCAATCAAAGAACATACATAAGTGATTATGCAGTGGAAATTTAAATAATTAAGAGGGGATGAAATCGTATAATCCACTTATGCTCATTAAAGGGCTCATTTGAATATCTCAATTTTTTCAGTATCTATTCATAGCTGAAGGATGTTCCATACTGGAGAATGATAAAAAATTTTTGAAGTATTCAAATAAGCCCTTTGATATCAGTTGATTACATTTGATTTCATCCCCTCTAAATTATTTAAAATTCCAATGTAATTATATATAGTTCATAATTTAATTTAAAAAACCAAAGGGAAATTTTAAGAATTTAAGAATATTTCAACAAAAAAATGAAGCGGTACTGGTGGATCAGGACGTCATTAGGGAGGAGCCTGACCCAGACAACACAAGATGGTGTTTTCTGCGTGTGGCCAGCGGTACGCCAAAAGTTGCCCTCACCCACAAACACCATAATGAACAAAAGTAGAAAGGAAAATTAGGCAAAAAGTCAAATCAGGCAAAAAGTCCATGCATGTGTTAAAAAACAGAATATCAAAAGACACCACAAAATCAAAACAAGTACAAACACAACTGACACGAAACTAAACACAAATACTGGATCGTAAAAAGCTATAGAAAAGTATAGGAACTTCAGCTAGAGTAGTCAGCCAAACCTCTCATGAAGATCGCCATCAAATGCCATATATAACGCGCCCCAAAATTTTAATACTATGGGACACAGTTATGAACCATAAATTTAGTATATAAGTAAAATGATGAAAGTGCCATGGTGAGTGTTCAATTACACAAAAAAATAATAGTGTTCGATTACTGCTTTAAAATTAAAGATCAAATATATATTCGATAGTGTTCAATTCCTGCTTTTAAGAATTAAGAGCTCGATTCCTGCTATTTTTTGGAATTGATACGAGTTCGATTCCTGGTATTTTTGTTGCACGTTAAATCTGTCGTGGCCTCAAACGTCCTGTCGTTGGCGTGGTGAGGACGTTTGGAGAGTGGGGTTCCACCTCAGGTATGATACCTTGTCATCTGACCGTGATTCAAAATTACCTGGTGTTGTCCTCGGATCTTTCCGGTTTGATCCCGGACCATCGCCAATAGCCCGTTGTGTTGCTCCAGAACGACGTTAATTAAATTACCTACCTACCTTTATTAGGAGAGCAGACTCATTTATGTATTAAATGTGTGTAGTATCTTTTACTGTCAGTCACATTTTAATTCAGTGTCCAGATTTTAACATCGTCTCGACTTAAAAATTTTGCAATTGTACAGTTTTATTTGAACCCGCAGATTTGATTGAGGAAAAGGCCATTCAAATCATTTTCCTTTTTTAAATGCCATTGGTTTCTTAAATCTTGTATCATATTTTTATTTGCAAACTTGTAAACTATTCATCAATTTCATCCATGCATCCGTCATCTGACAGTGGTTCAAAATTACGTGGCGTTGTCCTCGGATATTGCTCCCGGACCGTCACCAATAGCCCGTTGTGTTGCTCCAGTATGGCGTTGATTAAATACCTACTTACCTTCATGCATGCATCATGTTGCTTGTATCAAATCCCCCATCAGGTCCTTAAATTCATCTTTTAACTCAACACTTTGTTTCTTGTGTTGCCAATATGTTTCTTATTATTATTTATAATTAATCTTACTTCTTTTTTGCACGGGGCCACCGTAGTCCAGGTGGTAGAGTCACTGATCAGCAAGTGGTTGACTTGAGAGTTCGAAACTCGATCCAACCTAAGAACGTCATGTACGTGGGGGCTGTTGCACGTTAAAGCTGTTATATCCTCAAGTGTCTTCACATTGGCGGGATGTTGGTTTGGAGAGAGGGTCCAGCTCAGTTGCCAACCTAGTCATCTAGTCGTGCTTCAAAATAACAAAGTGTTGTCCCCGAATCTTTCCCTTCAGATAGTTTTACCTGCTCCGCAGACCAGATACGGCCCTCCGAATATTTTTTATCAGGCACGCAGACCAGGTATGGCAATCCTGAAAGGTTTAACCAGCCCGTAGGAAAGATACAGACCTTTGGACAGATTTAAGAGGTCCGACCCCAGATACGGTCAATTGGACTGGTTTTCCCGACTTGCAAACCCGTATATAGTATTTACATATCACCAAAAATCAGGTAAGAAAAGCCAAACAAAAACCAAAAACAAAAAACAAGTAATAACAAAACAAAATAAAAACCAAATAACAACAAAATAAAACCCCCTTTAGATGAACAGCGCTGAAAGCCGCAGAGTACAAATAGGGGGAAATAAGAAGTAGAAACTACCTTAAAAATAAATTTTTTAAGGTAGTTTCTACTTCTATATACATGAGCAATAATTCTTTCCAAATAATTCCACACTCTAAGGAAAGGACCAATAGAATCTTTCCAAACGATTCCACTCTAAGGAAAGGACCAATAGAATCTTTTTATCGTTTATCTTATCAATCTATACATGCATTTTATCTAGAGTTTGTAGCAATTTGTCCGTTATTATCCCTTCAACACCCAATGTCCAATCCACTCCAAAGCACTTCAATCTGTTTTCCGAATACAAGAGAGGTCACCTACATCAAAAGCTTTCCATTAAAATGGACGCTCTGCTGAAATTTGTGCGTTGAAAATTGGGGCACCGCACAATGAGCATCTATGCTTGCTGCCGTGAATCCCGCTGATTTTTTGTGTCCTTGGTGAGGCATGAGGTCTGAAAGGGTACTTGTGGTATTTCTGAAAGAATGAAGAAAAGCCAGTTCGTTTTAAGGAAGTTCTGTTTTTATAAGTTGAATTTGTTCCATAGCCTATATCGTGGACTGTTTTATAGAAACTGAGATCTTTGAGTAGACACATGCTGAATACTCCCTTTCGTAGTTTTTTACACAAAATAATTGCGTATGTGAAAATTAGAATGATAATATACGTACATACAGTACTTTTTAAATCCCAGTTTTGAATAGTATATATATATATATATATATATATATATATATATATATATATATATATATATATATATATATATATATATATATATATATATATATATATATATATATATGGTCTTATTTTTATCCGAACAGAATCATTTTCTGGAATTAAGGAAGCCTTTTTTAACAAATAGTTTGGATCTAGAATTTAAGAAAGAACCATAAAAATCCATAATTACTTGATGTTTAAATCTGCGCTTGGTCTTGGTTTGACTTGTAGCTCTACGGTGTTTCTATGTTACACCATGGCTAATTAGAACAGGACCTCGATTTAAAGTGGATTCCGAACCACCAAAAAAATCCATGCACATGGCATGACTGGGATTCAAACCTTGAGCCTGCCAGAAATGTCTTGTTTAACGTATCTGTTTGTTTTCGTTGCATGTGATTAACGTATCTATGTTTGTTTTAGTTGCATAATTAACGTATCTATGTTTTACTTGCATGATTAACGTATCTACTTATGTTTTATTCGTATGATTATAGCAATTTAATTATGTTCTACTTCTATGAATAGTGTATCTAATTATGATTTACTTTTATATTTATCGTATCTTTGCAATAGCTTCAGACGCGCATTCAGGAAATAATTTCGGGGTGGCTCAGTCTTCTGTCACAGTATGTTTTACTTGTGTGATTATCTAATCTACTTATGTTTTACTTCTGTGATTAACATATTTACTTACGTTTTACTTGTATGGTTAACGTATCTATTTATGTTTTATTTAAGGTATCTACTTACGTTTTCTTGCATTATTAACGTATTTACTTATGTTTTGCTTATATGATCTATGATGCATGTTTTACTTTTATGATTAACCAAACTTCGATTTACGCTGATGAAACTTGTTTTAACGTGTGTTTTTAATTGTTTTTAACGTAAAATAGAGTTCATGGAGAGCTCAGCCCCATAGACACTCTTATTGAAAGTCTTTGCTTCTAGACGAATGTACGAGAACCCAAGCGTGGAGAAAATTTTCTTGTTTTGTCCCATCCCTTCACATTCCAACAGTCTGTGGAAGTTCGCACATGCTTCAGCAACCGATCGAACTTCGCTTCGACTTATTTGTTTAACCCTCTGAGTGTCACAAGATTTTTCAGTAGTTTAGTTCTGATTGTACCTCAATCATTCACTTAATGAAAAAATAACCACATCTATTGTATCAGAATATCCAAGGATTCTTTCAATCTTTAGTAGGATTCTAGAAGCCCTTCCTTATAATAGAATCTATCGGAAATATTATGTTGCTCCTTTCTTTGGAAGTGAATCATTTGAAAAGATTCTAGTGGTCCTTTCCTAAGAATAGAATTCATTGGAAAGATTGTATTTCTCCTTTACTTGGAAGCGAATTCTTTGATAGGTTGGTGAATTTACTTCGCATTGAAGCAATAGTCACCAAGCCGGACAGTCACCAAGGACTATTGGTGATTGCCCGGGAACAATCCTGAAGGGAAAGATCCAACAAAACATATATAATATATATTCTTTAAAAGAATAATTATCGTCTGATAATATATCAATCAGAATTTTTACTTTCAATAAATATTACTTGGTGAAATATATTTCTGGTATTTTGCACACATTACTCCCCCAGTAAATAAGTTACGATAGCGAGAAAATTCATTATATATATGTGGGACACAATGATCATAATCCAAGAAACGAAGAGACGAATTAAAATTAAGAGGAATTTAATATAAGCTAGGTATACAGTGTCTCCCAAAAGTGTTCATACACTTACGAATTTCAATGAAATACTGCTCTATCCATTAATACAAATTAATATTTCAGAATGGGAAATTTTTAATAACATCTATAACTTGTTCTTAACAAAACTACATAAAATATTTTAAAAACATAGTAAAACTTTTTTTTGGAAAATCAATAATCAAAAAGTAACAAAAAAGTTACCTCACAAAAGTCTTCGTACACTTTAAAAAAATCTCTACATATTAGTAAATATTGTAATATTTCGGTAAATTAGTGCTTAGTAGGCTATCCTATAGCATCCACAACAGCTTTTAAACGTCTGGGAATAGAGTTAACTAGTTTTTTTTGTAATTTCTGCATCAATATTCCTCCATTCTTCAATCATTACTGTTTTTAGTTCGCTTTTCGTTTTAATGTCATGTCTTCGTACTCTAATCTCCAGTTATCTCCAAATGTGTTCTATTGGGTTTAAATCCGGCGACTGAGGTGGTGTTTTCAGAACTTGTGGACAATTATAAAGACACCAGAGGCGAACATTGAGAGCCGTGTGCTTCGGATCGTTATCTTGATAAAAAACAAAGTTGTTTCCAATACCCAAATTTTGGGCTGATAATTTTAAATTGTCTTTTAAAATATTTAAGTAAAGAGTATGATTCATTATGCCATCAATAAATACCAAATTACTTAGTCCTGATGCTGACATGCACCCACACACAAGGACACCTCCACCGCCATGCTTTACTGTTCCAACTAAGTTCTTGGGATAAAGTTCCTCATTTTTTCTTCTACATACAATTATACGCCCATCGAAACCAAACATGTTAAATTTGTTTTCATCTGCAAATAAGACATGATTCCAATACGTTTCGGGCTTATTTATAATTGATTTTGTGAAGGAAAGCCTAAGCTTTCTATTTTTCGCACTTACAAAAAATTTTCTTCGGGCGGAACGCCCATTTAATCCAGCTGATCTGAGCACTCGTCGAGCAGTTTCAGATGAAATTGAAGTAGAAAATTTTTTAGTAAATTCTGTAGAAATTTTTACATCACTCAAACGTGGATTTTTCAAAAATTCTCTAACTATAAATCTCTGATCACATTGAGTTAACTTAGCCAGACGACCTTTCCTTACCTTGTTTTCGATCCAATTTTCTTCTTTAAAGCGTTTTTATCACATACTGCACCGTAGAATGGGATAAATTTACTAATTTAGAGATATTCCAAACTGATTTACCACTACTATGACGAAAAATAATTAATTTTCGAGTGCTGTTCGTTGTTTCCTTACGACTACGAGCCATTTTTAAATAATAAATATAATATTACGAAGTAAGCAGGCAAATATTAAAGCCAAGCAATTTTTTAAATGTCACCACAATGCAAAAATAAAATAAGCGATAAACGATAATTTTATTTATGAATTTATCCGAAAATGTTTCGGTGTACGATCACTTTTGTGGCGTGTTCTTTCTCTACCTCCTTGCATTTTCATTTTTATAAAAAGAAAATGAGTCAATATTTTTTTAAACAATGTTTTAAAGAATTCAGAATCACATGGAGAAGATATGAAAAAATATTGGACTTCATATTCGAATTCAATTCCAGGCTACAGCGCTTTTTCTACAAATTTTTAAGGTGTACGAACACTTTTGGGAGCCACTGTATATCGTGTACAAAATGAGATGAATTGACAGTTTTGGGCTGTCTTATGCCCGAACAATTAAAGTTCACATTTTAGCAGCAGTCCTCTGCAACGTCTTTCTTCCTCATCCGCCAATCGTCGTCTCCGTCCTTCTGCTCATTTTGGCGGGAAACTCTGCTGTTCTGGGTGAGCCATGCGTGGGTGTTTCGGGCACGCATGGCGTGTTTACGTCCAGACTCCATTGCTGGGCAACGAGGGATTTTCGACATTCCACAAATATATACTGGGGTGGTGTAATACAACTTTAAACAATAATCTAATGTTTAAGATATGTACAAAATATAAATACGTAATTTAAAACGTTAACAAAAGTCGTTTGAAAAACATCAAATTTGTCCTTTTAAATGAACATTATCGTCTGATATAATGGGAGCGGTATCCCTGTAGGAAGAGTAACGGATTAGCAACCGGAGGGTTACAAGTTCGAAACTCGGTCAAAACAAGTTCGAACTCAACCAACGACCGTCGTATAGGCGGGGGATGATGCAAGTTAAAGCTGCCGTGGCTTCAATTCTCCTCACGTTGACGTGGCGTGGAAGTTTGGAGAGTGCGGTGCCAGCTCAGGTGTTAACTCGTCATCTGACTGTGTTTCAAAATGACGAAGTGTGGTCCTCGGATCTTTCCCTTCGGGGTTGATCCCGAGTCGTCGGAAACAGCCCATTGTGCTGCTCCAGTGTGATGTTAATTCAACTACTTACCTACCATAAAAGAAACCTAAAGTGTTGGTGGCTTTGAATTCACGTCGCCCAATGAGAGGGATTTCTAATGTAAACAACTAAAAGAAGTAACTCGAAAGTCTCGTACTTTAAAAGAAGCCTTTTAAGGAACCTTTAAGCCTCTGACCCTTTCAAGTTCTCCCGAGAAACTACCCAACACTAAAAACGTTAAAAGTGCAGTAAAACGCATTTATCATACATTGAGTATTTTCAACAAGACATTTCCAAATCACTTTTTAATATGAAATATTTATTTCCTTACTTTTTACATTACCCTGTATTGTTATTCATCTAAATGTAAGAGATAACCGGTTGAAGTACCCTCGGCATTACCATTGATATACCATTATACCTTTGACAAAAATTTAAAACTGATAACCTGAAACGACGTTGCGACAACATGAGTATGTAGGAGTTAACAGAGCAAGAAATGACCGTTGACTTTATTCATGACTAAAATGATGGAACTGTTCCGGAAGCAAGAGCGATGGTAAAGCAACGAAAATATGCAAATTTAAAAGCACAAAATGTTTAATTTGCCGGTGGCATTTCCGCTCTGCCAGAGAATTTTCCACACGAAGTGAATGCCAAAATAATTTCAACTTTAGAAAGGAATTTAAATTCTGCAAATTGTCAAGGAAGCCTTGCACATATATAGGCTTGCGGATAACATTTCATTTGGGATATACAGGAGAAAATGTGTGGTGGTAAATATTGTAGCGATAAGGGCGGACTAGCTTTCAGTGTACTGTGTAAAATTTTCAATGGCGGCTATACTAACCCTCTGGGGGTTTACAAGTCTAATTCTACCTTGAAACCTGCAATCTTTTCTGCACGAGTTTTTCACGTTGGCGTGGTGTGGAAGTTTGGAGAGTGGGGTGCCAGTTCAGGTGTTGCCTCGTCATCTGACCGTGGTTAAAAATTACGTGGTGTTATCCTCGGATCTTTGGGAGTGATCCCGGACCGTCGTCAATAGCCCGTTCGGTTGCTCCAGTGCCGCGTTAATTAAAATACCTACCTACCTGCACGACTTCTAACCAATTTCGACCTTCCTGACCAATATAATCTTCCCAAAGGATTCTATTCCAAGGAAATGGGCAATGGAATCTGTTCGAATATTTTCGAAGGTAGGTAGGTATTTTAATTAACGTCGCACTGGAGCAACACAATGGTCTATTGGTGACGGTCCGGGATCAACCCCCGAAAGGAAAGAGCTGAGGACAACACCGCGTAATTTTGAACCATGGTCGGATGACGAGGTCACACCTGAGTTGGCACCCCACTTTTCAAATTTTCACACCACGCCAACGTAAGGACATTTGAGGCCCCGACAGATTTAACGTCACCAATAAGTCCTCTGTGTTGCTCCAGTCCGACGTCAATTAACTACCTACCTACCAGTGTTGCTAGTGGTCAAGTATTCATAAGTAAGCATTTCTAAGTCACATGCAAAGAGAGAAAGTAGTAGAATCGATAACTAGCATGTTCGATAACAGAAAATTGGCATATCCTGACTACGTTACTACTAACTTATTTTGCCTAATTTGAATCTTATTTCACATGCAATCGAACCACTCTATTCCACAATCCCTCTTTTTTCCCTTTCATGACATTTTTTTACTTAACGTTGCCTTGTGTTTGGCGCAGATTGGCCAAATATGGCCATTGAGCCATAAGAACCAAAACAACCTACCAAAAAAGCCAACCAGGAAAAATGTGATTGATTATTTGGAAATTTGTCAAGTAAACTGTAATTTAATTGATTAAAACTTTTTGATACAAGATTTTAATACAAGATATTTTGTCAAAGAATTTCTGGGTCTGCTAAAATAGTGTGATTTTTTTTCATTTTGTCCGAAATTTCAAAAATTGGGGGAGAGGTTGTAATAAATGTAAAAAATGGTCTTTAAACGCTTAACATGGCAAATCAGACGTGAAATGTAGGAATAAAACCGTTTATACAAACTTTTTCGGTTTTACTTGCATAACATTGTTTTTACAAATTCATTTTCTCTCTATAGTACATGTATACTTATATACGTATATATTGCTCTTCATGTGGCATTCATACTTATTAATAGATATCGTCCACTTAGAACAGAAACACATTCACTGATATAATACACACACTAAAAGCTTATTTTCAAGCTGATGAGAAATAGTCATATTCTAATCTGTTTAATAGGTATATAACGACTGAAATGCAAAAAGCTTTATTTTTTAACTTAAAAATTTGGTCTTCAAACAGCTGGACAGTAAAAAATTCTTTTTGTCGGTTAATGAGTTTTCTCCAAATCTATGACATCGAAACATAAAATAATATTTTAGTTATTCAAAATGTCAACAGATGGCAGCACCACAAGGATTTAAGTCTTCTCGTAAACATTTGCCATATTGTCTATTAAATCGTATAAAAAGCATGCACATTACAACGTTTTTAACTCGTGTGCAAATTAAACTCCACCAAATTTCAACTTTTGAGCATTAAAAATATAACTGTAAACCATATATTTTGAATACGATTTATTAAAGTAATCTATAAGTAATAGGCTTAGCAGGAAGTCTATACTATTTATCTATATCGAATTCTAAATCTACTCCAGCGATTTTCAACTTTTTCCATCCGTGGCATACATAAACTAATTTCTAAAATTCTGAGACACAATTAAAAATATAGTAAATTTTTTGCCGATCTAACAAAATGAAAGGAATAATTTCGATTGATTTAAAAAAAGATAATAGTAATTGCCAACTCTTTTTGTTCTGAAGTGACTTGAAATTTTTTTGAGATAATTTATTTATGATGCTTTGTAATAGCAAAATAAAAATAAAAATTATTTATGTAGGTATTAAAAATACCGGCATCACGAGAAATTGTCAATGAACACACTCGTTAAAGTTCAAAATTAAATCGCTGAAACGAAATAAATCTTACACAATTTAAGCGGTTTCACCATCCGTAAGGCACCTTGTGCCATTCTTGTGGTACACCAGTGTGTTGAAAATAACTGATCTACTCTATAATCTCCGATTTTCTTAAAAGAACTTAAAAATCAAATTCAATCTCTCATTTTAATTATTAATTTTCTTGCATTCGGTGGGATCCTTCAAATTTGAGAATGTATTCATTATTTTATATGTCTAACGACTGTATCATGTCTTAGAAAGCTGTGGGTAGGCCAAATCAGATGTAGCGTAGTATTTTGCTCCTCTATCCAACCCCTTTTTGACAGGGAAACAGAGTTCTATGTTTGGATCTTTTATTGATTAATATTTTCAGATATCTATAAAAAGGGTTCCAAAACTTACCACCTAAAAGCTCTTTTGAAAAAATTGAAATGCGATATTTTATAATTGATTTAAGGACAGTCTATATTTTGAGATGATTAATTTAATTATTCAAACACGAGTACAGTTGAGTTCTCCCTATTTCAAGAATAATTTTGACCTTTTTGTCTGAAAACCTCACCAAAGTGCTTTCAGATATTGTTCATGTAAAAACAGACTCGAGAAATTTGCTGAAACATTTTTGCGAACATTCAAAATTGAATAAAAACTTGGGTGTAAAAGTTAGTTTTCTCTTTGCTCTTTTTCACCAGTAGAACTTATAATTTCTTTTTTCATCACCTGCTGATTGTGTCGGGAACAACTCTAGTACTTGATGAAAATGCATTTAACTGCATCATATGCAGTGAACAAAATGATAGACAACTTAAGTACTCAACTGTTGGAAAAAGTGTTTAAAAATGCTTTTCCTAATTTTTATCTATCTCATCTATGCAAATGTATTTTATCAAAGTTAATAGTAAATATTTTACATTTATGATTTCACATTTTCGTTTATTTTTCGACATCTTGGATGCCTCAAATCCTCTCTCTGGTTTTCATGACCACTTTCGAAGTGTCCTTTTCACTGTATTTTTTAAATGGCTGAGTTTGATTCTAGTTGATATTAGATGGAAGTGATTTTCAATGAATTAAAATATTAAATGTTTATTTCTTTTTTACATTAAACAATAGTTCTTACGCCTAATAATTGTCAATATTAGTTACGTTTCTTTATATTTATTATAAAAATGTATGCATGTTAGTTTATTTAAATAAAAGCCAAGTTAAATTAGGATATTTTTATATTCTTATAGTTTGATAAATTTATATACTGTCATGATACATAAAAATTACAATGTCTTGCTTTCTTTTCATGCGATTCTAGTTTGCAATAAAATTATATCTGTAAGCTATAATCAGCGTATATTGGTAATTTCTAATAAGGTGTGTTGACAAATAGTTTTCGGCAAATACTGAATGAATTCAATTTCGATTAATGTTGAATGAATTTGAGTTACTCAAGTCTACATCAGAGGCTATTCTAAGAAATCTTACAATCCAAATTTAATGAACTTTCAGCGGAACTAAAATAATTAAGAGATAAAGGAGTGTATTGATTTATTTGTGCAATATCGCTAGAAGAGGAATATTTAAAAACCGACACTAAAATGGACGTTATAAAACTTAACGTGTTATTCTATCATAATAAAAATATCACAGAAAATTTTAACGAAAGAAAATTATAAAGTTCGAAAATTAAAAATATATCTGTAACATTTGATGTTACGTAAGTGTGATGTAATGAAATGTTATTTGTTTTGTATTTATTGCAGTAGTATTTATATGAGTACAGAGTACCTTTTCTTTCTTTTTTATCTGATTGTTTTATTTTAAAGTACTCAAATTTTATTATAGATTTTCAACTAAATCTAAATTCATTGCTTTAAATTAAAAACAATATAAACTGATGCATTTAATCCGTTTATTAGAAAACCTTGGTATGCATATCAACAAAACACTTTGTTGTCGGTTTAGTGGCATAACTGTTATTTTTCAGTGAATGAAAAACTGCTTCAAAACTTGTAGTTATAGGAAAAAATACTTTATTATCTTTTATAAAACAGCTAAAACAAAAGGCTTATTGTGCCAGTATTCACATAATAACCATCAACAGATGACTTAAATAAGTTGTACAAAAAGTTGACAGAGAGAGTTAATATAGTATATATAATCTACCTGAAAACATTAAACATATTTTTGATTAAAAACTATAACTCATATGAAACATGAGAGCCTTAGCATTATTAGCAGTCTAAAGATTACTTTCAATCATTTTTCTTTTTGAAAACCAGGCGAAATATGAAAAGTTAAAAATGTAAAGAAATCAAACGGTGTCTCCAGTGCATATGTTAAAATCTGTTTCGCAAATAATGATTTCTACAAGCTATTTGTACTTTGGGAGCTGTTTTAATGAATGAATATGTAAAATGGTATACATTTACACAATTTTATTAATGTTCACATCGAAATGTACATGCCAAGAAGTTTATAATTAATATTTCTGTTATCTTTTCAAAAATCACATGATAGCAATTTAATGTGAATAATCTATGAGAATGAATGGATAAAATATGATTTGTTCATTTAACACAAGTTAATTTAAAATCACATAAAGTGTGAAATAAGCAAATATCAATTCTAATGACTGACAGGGATTTATTTTTACTGGTTTTATGTATTTGCAATTTTGTAATATATATGACCTACTATACAATAAACCAAAACATTTTTATAACGAATTTTTCAATTTACTGGTTCATATCGAAATACTTACAAAAACGAAAGAAAAATACTTTTCTATAAATGATGATTGGCAAAACAACTTTATTCTGTAATATAATGCATGAATGAAAATTTTCATTTTAAATTTAAATTAAACTTAGTTAATGCACAAAAAAAATTGGCACTTCTTGGATTAAGAAAATTTTAAATTAAAATATAATACAACTCACAGATTATTTTAATTTTTACAGTTCTTTATGTCTTGTATTTCTTTTAGCTGTATAAAAGTGTTTCAATTAAAAGTGAGCCAATATTTCTGAAGATTGAAGCTTCTTGTACAAAGTCAAATTAGTATTTATTTGCATTCATATTCAGAAAGCTATCTTGAAGACGTTGGTACAGTTTAAGTAAGAATACCAGATTCATAATTAAGTGGAACTGGGAATACCTAGAAATTGTATAAAACCTCTTGATCCAAAGAAGTAAGAGATAAACTGGAAAATTAAGTTGTTTAATAATCAGTCATGTAACTTATGTATTTCAATCCGAATTAACGTTATGTAAAACAAATATTGATTTATTTACATCAGAAAAATATATATTTTGTTTAAAAGAACAGCTACATTGAGGTTTGAAAAAGTACTCTATGTAGCAATAAAAATTCAATAGTACAATAAATACGATGGTTTAAGAGTACAAATTTTTAAAATGAAAGTGAGAATACATTATATGTAATGTAAGACAGATGTACATGAGAGAGTTCCGAGGATAGTACAGCAAATCATGTTGAACAATTTTTTCAGAATGTTTTTTTAATGTTTTCCAAAAATGTATGAAAGAAAACTCAAATGTTCTGAAATAATTAAAATTTCTAATGTCTAAATACACATATGTATCGTAAGACAGATGTATGAGGAAGTTACAAGGATAGTAGAGTAAGTTATGTTGAATAATTTTTTCAGAATGTTTTTTAATGTTTTTCAAAAATGAAAATAAAAAACTTAAATCTTCTTAACTAATCAAACTTTCTTATTTCTAGATAGCCGTTTTTCTCTCTACATCTAAACAGCTGACAACAAACCAGTAGCAAAGTCAGGATTTTATTTCAGAAGGCACTCCAATGACGAAAATGGAATTTTTAATGCAAAGTTAAGATCTTAATCAGATTTAAAAAAGTTTTTTATATGTTCTTTTTAGTTACGCACTAGGAACTTTAAAAGGATACTGTAAGGGCATAAAATGTGACGCATCTGGGTTGATCTATGTACACGAAAGATTTTTTCACAAATATTTTCAAAATAAATAACACTGTGGCAAGTCTTCTAATATTGTTTCTAGAAATTTATTTTTGTATCACTGTTGGAGGATTGATATGATATATATAGGTAGACGAGATGATTGAGTCAACACATAAAAATGTTCATAATCATTACTTTCATATTTTATAATGAATATTAAGTCATCAAACTATTATAGGAGAAATATTAATTCATAAAATATAAATTATTTATAGAATAAAATGACTATTTTGTTTGAAGAATTCTATTTCATCATTACAGAATTTATTTGTAGACATATTTTTAAATCACAAAATAGGAATTTTGGGGCTCCTCCACTGCAAAAAAACAGTAACTCATAGTAATTTCATTTATTTAAAGCAGTGACACACTCTCATTCTAATCCCTCGTGTATGTTAATCGAGGATTATTTGCGTCTATTCCACAGACTTTATACTGAGCGAGTTGAATTTCTCGTTAATGGCCCATAATATTTTGCCTTCCGAGTTTACTTCGTTTTATCCTTCTACGATAATTTCTGCTACACGAGGACTAATTTGTTAAAATTATCCCTTTCCGAACAGATAAGCTAATTTTTTTTTAATATTCAACACAAAGGCTAGTTAGCTATTCTTCAAATGTAAGAAAATAAAATGAATCACAGATGATTGTAAATAATAGTAATGAGTTCAAGTCGATCTAACACTCATAAAGGTCATCTAATATGGCTACTAATCCAATCAACCGTTGAAGAAACGCTGTGGTATATTCCAGGTTGTCTCCATTGGGCGCAGCCAAATCCAGCAGATATGATCCCTACCAAAGTCCATTTTCCGTCCAGGTATACAATTAAAGGTCCACCAGAGTCACCCTGAAATACAAAAGAAAATAAGAAAATGTATTGTTGATAAAATTTGAAGAACCGGATCAATGCTATTTGATAAAGAATGAAATGCCACATAATGCCATTTCCTTGTTTATCCAAGACGTCATTTTTAATGCTTCATTTATTTTCATACTCTAAGATATTATAGCGTTAATTCATAAAAAAAAATGACAGGCAATGAATTCTTTAAACAAGAGCTAATTAATTTCGTCGCTTGGCTTTTATTTTTAAAGGAAAAGAAATCGAATTTCATGGTAGATATAGGTATGGTATATATAACAGGTTGGAATGGTAAGTACACAAAAATTATTTATGTAATGGAAAATGAAATCTTTAAGCAAGATCTAATTAGTTTCAATACTTAAGTTTTATTTTTAAAGGAACGGGAATCACATTTGAGAAAAAAAAAAGGAACAGTAGGAAATGGTAAGTACACAAAAAATTATTTATGTGATGGAGAATGAAATTTTTAAGCAAGAGCTACTTCATTTCAATGATTAACTTTTATTTAAAAGGAAAAGAAATCGCATTTCAGGAGAAACAGAAAAGTAGGAAAGGGTAAGTACACAAAAAATTAATTATGTGATGGAGAATAAAATCTTTAAGCACGAGCTAATTAATTTCAATGCTTAAGTTTTATTAATGGGAAGATAAAACTTGGAGGGTAAATGACAAGTTTCAGAAGCAGAAGAGTATAGGTGCAAAAAGCTACAGAACAGTAAAAGCACACTAAAAGGAAAATTTGATGAATGCCAATAAATAATAGCAACTCATTAGAAGGAGTTAAATTATTACCACACATGCATCTTTTCGACCTCCCTCATAACCAGCGCACATCATTTCTGGGAAGATCCTAACATTGATTCCTTTCCAATGGTGCCACATCTCACACTCCTTGTTCGAGATGATGGGCACTTCTACTTTCTGAAGAAGGCGTGTTCCGTATCTGTTGCCTGAAACGGAATATGAGAATTCCAATGAGCAAAATCATAAATGGGGAAAATCACTTCGGTTACATGCTAAAACTCTGTAAGTTGACATCAGAGTAATTGTTATAGAGCAGCGATTTGCAACAGGTATGCAACAAGAATGGCTCTGGTGTATCTTACAGATGGTGAAGCAGTTTAAATTGTGCAAGATTTATTTTATTTCAACGGTTTAGTTTTGAACTTTCAACAAGTGTATTCACAAATAATTTCGAGTAATACCCGTAGAAATATTTTTTATAAACGAGGAATCGACTGGAAATAGTTGACTGTATGGAAGAAAAGCTGATGAAAATAGAGCAGATGTAGACAAATTGGTAGCTTGACACTAGGATTATCTTTCTCAGTGATTATTTTTAGATTTAATGATGTGATTGAAACTAATGACAAATAATGGTGAGCAATCTAGTATGATTGCTCATGAATGTACACTGGTTGGACAAAATAATATGAACACCTGTGAAAAAAAACACTCGACGGAACCTGTCGTATACTCCCGCCCTCTAGTGTGGAAGAGTGCCATCTAGCGGGCGAAAATTTGCACACATCAGACTATTAGTAGTAGTGATAGCGTTCGGATGCGAAATATATTGGGGCGTTAAAACTTCGTTATGGCTGACCTCACAGATTTCGAAAGAGGCATGATTGTTGGAGCCAGTCTTGCCGGAGCCTCAGTAACGAAAACGGCCACCCTTGTTGGTGTAGGGAGAAGTACCGTGTCGACGGTAATAACAGCCTACAGAAAACAGGGAAAGACATCATCTGCGAAGCATAACAGTGGACGAAAGTCGAAGCTGATTGATAGAGACAGAAGGGTTTTGAAGCGAATTGTGGCCAGAAAGCACAAGACAACAGCATCCCAGATATCATCTGAGATGAACACACATCTACAGGAAGGTGTATCGACAAAAAATATCCGCCGTGAACTGCATGCAGCAAACATACATGGTAGAGCGGCTATTCCAAAACCATTGGTGACACCATGCAATGCCTTGAAACGACGAAAATGGTGTCACGACCATAAGAATTGGACACAACAACAATGGGAGAATGTCATATGGTCAGACGAATCGTCGTTCACATTATTCCAGACTAACGGACGTGTTTACGTTTGGAGAACGCCAACACAAGTCTTTGATGTTGACTGTCTCCTTCCCACTGTTAAGCATGGAGGGGGATCAGTGATGCTGTGGGGCACGATGTCTCACCGTGGTCTCGGCCTACTTGTTGTCCTGCAAGGGCGGGTTAGAGCACAGGTTTATGTCAGTATTCTGGTCGACCATCTTCATCCAATGGTGCAAACGTTGTTCCCTGATTCTTGACCTGTGTTCCAAGATGATAATGCGCCCATTCACACTGCTGGAATTGTCGGAGACTGGCTTGATGAACACGATGATGAACTGCAACATCTCGTGTGGCCCCCTCAGTCCCCTGATCTTAATATAATTGAACCTTTGTGGGGTATTTTGGAGGGAAAACTGCGCAGTAGGTTTCCTCCTCCAACGACACTTTCTGAATTCGTGACCTTTTTGCAGGAGGAGTGGCTACGTATCCCTGTAACTGTTGTGCATGACTTGTATTTGTCCATTCCACGACGGATACAAGCTCTAATTGATGCAAAAGGGGGGTCAACAGCTTATTAATAAAGATTTTGTCTCATTTCACAGATGTTCATATTATTTTGTCCACCCTCTGTATATATATGAATGTATATGAATATATATATATATATATATATACACATTCACATATATATACATATATATATATATATACATATATACATTCATATATATATCTTCATTTTAATAAGCAGCTTTATAATTTTAGTATCGAGTTGCTTTATTTCCAAACTGGCTTTTTGAAATTCTTAAATTACAGTTACCTAAATATTTTGGTGAAATTTAAAAAATTATAAGCACAGCTACACTTGCAACTTAGTATTAATCCTCCTAGTGGTTGTCTCGAAAAGGTGTCTCATCATTAGCAAAGCTGACCAGATCGTGATGGACGAGATATCTCGTCATTAGAAAAACTGACCAGTTCTTAATGCCGTCATCATAAAAAATTCGACAATATCTCGATATATATCTTTCGTCATAAGCAAAATTGGTCGGATCTTGAGGGAAGGGGTTACCTCGTCGAAATCACTTGGAGGGTTAGTTGAGATAGTTTTACAGAGGGGCGCAGAAGAAAATTGTCATTGAATCTATATCACCAAATGTATGTATGTATAATAATGTCAATAAAGGAATATCAAATAATTTTCAACACCGATGAATAATTAATTGGTATTAATTGACATCAATTAATATAAATATAATTGTTAGATATCAATATTAATGAATATGGCTTACTGAGTGCAGGGTCTGTTTTGCCCCATCCTGTGATTATGGCTCTCCAACCTTGAAAGTTCCATCCGTATGGTGGCAGACAGATAGGAAGGACGTTCTCCTGGTAGCGGACAGCTCTGTCCAGTCGTATCAGCGCGACGTCATAACGGTCAGGATGAGATGGCGAAAAGCGGAAATTCGGATGCAACAGTTTCTCAACAACTCGGAATTTTTGTGCTGGCAGCAGTTGGTACCGTTGGTCGTGGATGTCGTACGCCCCTAAGACCACAACAACATCGTGAAGCAGGGCCCTGTTCGAAGGCAATAAGAATATGAATGCCCATGGATTTCAGAAGGAAAACATTTCAGACATACATATGCATTAGTAGAAGGGTTTCATTCAGGGAAAGATTATTCAGAACATTTCATGAAAAATCAATTTCGATGTTAAGAAAATATACGACTTATAAAATATAGTTGGAAGAGTGTTGATCGAGGATTATCTCCTAAAGCAAGGCCCAATTCGAAGGCAATGCAACGAATATGAATGTTTGCGTTTCACGGATATCGGAAGGAACCCATATACATTAGTAGAATAATTATCGTATTCAGGGAAATATTACCCAGAACATTTTATGAAAAATCGATTTCATGTTAAGAAAGTATACGACTTATAAGTTATAGTTGGTATAGCGTTGTTCGTGGATGACTTCCTAAAGCAGAGCCCTATCATAAGACAATGCAAAGATGGATGTCTATATAGCATGGATTTCAGAAGGCAAACAAATTCATGCATGAACGGTAGTTACCACATTCTAGGTTTGGTTTTGTCACTACGATCACCTGCCATATTCTAAGAGCGATTCTACAAGGCACTTATTCATAAACAAATATCATGTTAAGAAATTTTACGATTTATAATTTATAGTTTGTTGGTATTTAAGTAACGTCGCACTGGATAAACACACGGGCTATTATTTATAGTTTGTAGCATTGGTCGTATGCATACGCCTCTACGATGACAACGACGTCATGAAGAAGAGCCCTGTCAGAAGGGATGTCAAAGATTATAAACGTCTACAAACCATGGATTTCAGAAGGAAATACTTCAGACCACATATGCATGAGAAGTGGAATACCACAATTTAGGAAACTTAATCCCAGGATATTTCATGAAAAATTAATCTCAATTTTAAGAAAGTCTACGACTTACAATTTATACGGAAAATAGGGAGTATTTTTTCAGAAAGCAAGTAATTCAAAATTTTGTTGAAATGAACATTTCGATGAAGTGAAAAACAGACAGACATTTTGGTCCCACAGATAATGTGTTACTACTAAAAAGGTAACTAGAATTTATTGTAATTTACTACGAAGAGTATAACCATTTTGAAAGACATAAAGGTGAAATATGTGGAATTTTTTTAAATCATAAAACTTAAGAGAAAATACACTGCTGGCCACCGTAAATGCAACACCCTGAAGGAAGCATGCAAATAATATGAAATTTACAACATGCATTAGCGGAGGTGAGATATGCAAATGATTAGAATTTCAGCGCAGACGCACATCACGCGCGCCTGTGGCGCCACTTCAAAGCGCTATTTAAGGCTTGGAGATTTCGACGATTTCAAGTACGGCAATTGTGTTTTTCTTGTGGTTTTTTCAAAAAAACGATCCATTATGCCTCGTAGAAAACAGCGATCATCTTTTGATCAAGTATCCGAGTTCGACAGAGGAAGGATAGTGGCCTACCGAGATTGTGGATTATCTTTCAGGGAAATCGGTAGTCGTGTTGGACGAAACCAAACAACTGTAATGCGGATATGTGATCGTTGGATGCAGGAGGGTACGACGGACCGACGTGTTCGATCGCATCCACCTCAGTGCACCACTTCACGTGATGACAGGCATATTGTGCGTATGGCAGTGACGGATCGCTCAGCCACATCACGAACCATAGCACAGCACATTCAGTCTGTACCGCATCATCCAGTGTCTGCGCGTACCATTCGACGCCGTTTACAGCAGAGTGGTCTGTCCGCAAGACGTCCATTGCTTCGTCTACCCTTGACGCAGAACCACAGACGTTTCTGCCGCCAATGGTGCGATGAAAGAAGGATGTGGACAGCAGAATGGAATAAAATTGTCTTTACTGACGAGTCACGCTTCTGTCTGCAACACCACGATGGTCGGATTCGAGTCTGGAGACACCGTGGAGAGAGGATGCTGAACAGCTGCGTTATGCACCGCCACACTGGTCCTGCACCGGGTATTATGGTATGGGGCGGTATTGGATATCACTCTCGCACTCCTCTAGTACGCATTGCCGGTACTTTAAACAGCCAGCGCTACATCTCCGAGGTGTTGGAGCCAGTTGTCCTTCCTTACCTTCAGGGCTTGCCCACAGCCATATTTCAACAGGATAATGCGCGACCACACGTGGCACGCATTGTCCAAGGGTTCTTCGTCAATCGCCAGATTGAATTGCTTCCCTGGCCAGCTCGCTTTCCGGATCTTTCGCCGATAGAAAACATGTGGTCCATGGTTGCTCAACGATTGACCCAGAATACATCCCCAGCTGCCACACCAGATCAACTTTGGCAACGTGTGGAAGCTGCTTGGTCTGCTGTACCCCAAGAACACATCCAAAGTCTCTTTGAATCAATGCCGAGGCGTGTGGCAGCGGTGATCTCCAACAATGGCGGCTACTCTGGTTACTGATTTTGGCAGGAACCACACTTCACAGAAGTCTATAAATTTAATCATTTGATACTTGGTCAACATGTTATCTACAAAATAAATTTTGTTGTGATATCTCTTGTCTTTCTTGGTGTTGCAATTTGGGTGGCCAGCAGTGTAGTAAATAGTTCAAGAGCATAGAAGTACAATCATACAAGAAAAAGAAATAATTATCACTATGCATTATGTCAATGGCTATGAATTACGTCCATGACTATGGATGAGTTATGTTAATTAATTTTAATAGTGAAACACATTTTACCTGTAAACACAATGAGCCGCTGTCACGACGTAATGGTGGTTCAGTAAGACACCTCCACATTGTTGTTGCGTAATTTTGATATGAGCCTTTGAAAATAGTATACAATGAGTTTTCAACAAATTTACAATAGTAAAATGAATAAGTTTATAAACTTACAAAATGTATGCTAAGTACGCGTTCAGAAAAAAATATATTTATTGAGAGTTCTCAAATTGCAAGTTTTCCATTCAGTAATAACTAATAGTTGCATGGAGATAAAAATTTAGTGACACTGTAATACTGAAGGCTATTTATTACGTCAGTTATTAAAAACATGTTAATTTTGTTTGCATTCTGTTTCTCAATAATGTCCGTGTCTGTCTGTCTATATGTATGTAGAGTATGTGCCCGGAAAACGTCCAAACGGCTGGATATATTTCATAAAATTTTGTATACATTAAAGTTAAACGTTTCTAAAATTAACATATCTCAATTTATACAGAAAACTATTGCACAATGTAACTCAAAAGGATGTAAGCGGTATACGACGAATATAAATAATAATGTAACCTACTGATCTATATAAATAAAAATGGAGTGTTTCTTTGTATATTGAATATTTTCGCCACCCTATTTCAAATTATTTATCCGTTTTGGGTCATTTTAAAGCAAAATCAATGGTTTTCGCGTTTCGTGTTTGTATGTGTGTGTGCCCACACAACGGCCAAACGGCTGGATATATTTTCATGAAATTTTGTAAACTTTTAGTACTTACAGTAACTTAGTGACTGAAGTTCATTGTGTTAGTCGGTTCTTTTACGACCCAAGCCACCCAACCTACCAACAAAGGGTTTAATGAAGGTATATATATATATATATATATATCGTATTTAAACGTAACATATAACAAACCGCAACTTAGGGCAAAGGGTGGCATGGGAGGAGTGATATAAATAAAAGACAATACATGATATCCAAAGCATCTTACACTATGCATAAAGCATAGATTGAAATACAAGAAAGTAGAAGTTCATAATAGTTTTTTGGCGAAAATAGAAAATATTTACATGGAAGGTATTGAATATAGAAACACAATGTAAAACACATTAAGCGTATATACCCAACAGTGTACGCGAAGGTCAGTCTCAAATTAAATGAACCCTCCTGGTGGTTGACTCGATGAGGTATGTCGTCATTAGCAAAACTAACCAGATCTTGATGGACGAGATATCTCTTCATTACAAGAAAACTGACCAGATCTTGATCTCGACAGCATAAAAAATCTGCAATATCTTGATGACGAGATATCTCGTCATCCAAAATTGGTCAGATCTTGAAGAACAAGATATCTCGCCGAAACTACTAGGAGGGTTATTTTGAATCTGTAGGCTGATCTTGCTTTGAAAAATGATGAGCTTGTGGTTTTAGGGATGCATTTATAGCGAGGCTCTAGTGAGAAGATCTTGAATTTGTCTATTTCAAAGGTAGTAAGCTGATCAGGGAAAGGGTTGCATATACGCAAAGTCCCATATGGTGATAACGATGTGTTATTTGTTTTCGAACTCGTAATCACTTGCATTGCTACCGGTACCGAACGATAAACTCGGAAGCATAATCCGTTTAAAGATGCCAATTGTGGAAGTGCATTGCTTACGTGTAACCTGTACCCCAATCTAACGAATAGACTCGTTCAACTCAAATGTCAACTCGCCAGAGCTGGTATATATCCACTTAACATTAGACAACATTTTCCAAACTTTTAAAAAGTGGTTATGAAATTATTTGTAGAGGGGGGAGGTAATGAATCTGGGAGGAGATAATGAATATGAATCTGGATAAAGAACAATGAAAAAAAGAAAGCTTTATTACCTGCCATGGAAATTCACCAAATTCAGCCGCATTTCCACCGACAATTCTGCTGGTAGGTTTGTACACTCGTTGCCCACAAACAGCTTTCATGGAAAGTAGAAAAAAATGTTTAATAAAAATTGAGAATATGTAATACGTGTTAAGATATTTAGAAGCTAGATAAAAGTTATTTGCTTGATTTTTCTGTAAAGTGGGCTAACCATAGAGGGAAAATTTAAAAGTAGAGTGAGAAATGGTAACCATTATATGACCAAAACTAGTAGTAACGTGTCCCTTGGACAACTTTCGTCTGTCGGTTGGAAACGAACATTCCTCATCTGATTGGTCCAAGGGACTGGAGAAGACGCCCATTTATTGATTCATCATCTGATTGGTTCGGGCGACATAGTATTAGACTTTGGCGATTTCACCACATTTATCGTCACTCTTATAGAAATTAGCATTCACACATCTACCCGGTCATAAGATGTTATATCGCCAAACGAAGCGATAAGATGCCGAATCGATCGACCAAGTCAAATTTTTACAGCAGTCATGTGACTACTAGTCGACATGTTGGTCACACTTTTTGAAATGATAGCAATGGTCAGTCTACTTATATTTCACGTCTATAGGGATAATTTGTGATACCAGAACTCGGATTATTATTGACTTCTTAAGTGCGTTATAATTGAGGATGCCGGAACAAGAATAAAACTGCTCCTTTTGTTTTTTTCATCGACTTTAGTTATATTTTACTGTTTTAGCTTTATGTGCTTTAAATTTTGATATCATACTTCAGGGATCAATTTATACGATGGCGCTGGGAAATTCAGTTTAGACTGTTTTATCAACTCGCCTCAAACCTCCAAGTGTTTCGACGAGATATCTTGTCCACGATCTGGTCAATTTTGCAAAGGACGAGATGTCTCGTCGAGACAAAACTGCCCTTATTACTCCAAGGGAATGAAGATCCAAGTAGGAAAAATAAATTGTCTCTTGCCCAGAACTGGTGACAGTTTGGTACAAGTTTTTGCACCAGAGACTGGACACTGCAGGGCAGCTTTCGACGCAAAGATAGACCACCAAGAGAGTCAACCCTCCTGGTAGTTGTCCCGATCTCGCTATTAGCAAAACTGACCAGATCTTGATGAACGAGATACCTCGTCATTAGAAAAAAAGACTAGATTTTGATGTCATCATAAAAAAATCGGTAATGCCCGTTTGATGATGAGATATCTCATCATTATCAAAATTGGTCAGATCTTGATGGACGAGATACCACTTGAAAAGTTAACATGTGGTGAAGTTTCGAAATTGCTTTTCAACCTCAACGCTGTCATTATGCTTAGTGTGTTTTGCACATTTTACACTAGAAAAAACACAGCAAGAGCTGTCACTCACCTTTATCTTTGCTAACTAACCGTTGGTCAGGCGCTTCTGGCTGTGAGTATGGCTGATGGCTGCCGGACAAGGGTTTTGTCGGGGATCTTCTGACGCTGTTGCTCTGCTGAGTGACGCAGCACGTAGACAGAAGTGTCCCTGGACACGTACTGACCGATGTCCCACCGCTCAGACTGCAGAAGAGGAAGAATGTGCATTGGTGGCGTCCGCCATCGTAGTAGCACGTGTTGGAGTCGTCATCTGAAACATCATCTGCACGATAATGATGGATGCTCATTTGCATTCAGGAAATTGAACTCATTGAGAAAAAGGATGAAAGATAATATATTTATTTATAAAAACTGTCCAACAGATTAATCCAATTGCATAACAGCTAGGAAAGATCAGAAGTACAGAACATGCAACAGGTAAGCAATAAAACACAGTACGATTTTGAAGAAACATAAACTACATTATACGAGGTTTGTCCGGAAAATATCGAGAGAATTGCTAACATAACGAGGTAGGTAGGTAGTTAATTAACGTTGCACTGGAGCAACACAAAGGGGTATTGACAACACAAAGGGTTATTCCTTCGGGATAAATCCCGAAGGAAAAGATCCAAGGACAACACCACGTAGTTTTGAACCAAGATCAGATGATGAGGTCAACACCTGAACTGTGGTACCCCAGTCTCCAAACTTCCACACCACGCTAACGTGAATATATTTGAGGCCACGATAGATTTAACGTGCATCAGCCCTCGCATACATGACGGTCTTACGCTGGACCGAGTTTCGTACTTTCTCCGGTTGCTAATCCGTTGCTCTTGCAACTGGATTACCGCGGCCTGCTAATATAACGAGATTGGTTTTGTGCTGCATCAGAATTTGGCAGCCAAAGACAGGGGACATTGACACACGTGCTTGAAAGTCACGATCCCAGTGGACTAATCCGTTCGGTGTAGACGCCCTTGAGTGAGCCTATGTTTTGTGAGACCATCGCATTCACAATGACAGAGCGATTAGAGCAGAGAATTTGTATCAAGTTTTACGTTAAATTTGAAAATTCGTCCGCTGAAACTATTCAGATGATTAATTCTCTTGGTGGTTCATCTTCACCCGAAAAACAGCCCTGTAGTGACCAGCCTATGATGCGAAAACTTGTTACAAACTGTCATCAGTTCTGGGAAGGGACACTTTGTTTCTCCCACTTGGATCTTCATTCCCTTGCAGTAATAGGACAAATTTATCACGATATCTCGTCATTAACAAAAAATCAGATCTTCATGGACGAGATATCTCGTCGAAATCACTTGGAGGGTTAAGAAGTCTCCCCATTAGAAATTGCCCAGTCCTTCCTGCCCGAAGAAGGCTCGACAAAGTCAAAGCAATGTCAAGACCATGTTGACTGTGTTTTCTGATTGTAAAGGATTGATAAGGATTAAAGGATGATCTGATTAAAAAGATTGATTCCCAAACTACTGCGTTCGAGATTTTAAAGACGGATCTTAGCATGAAACATGTAGAGGTGCCTATTCATTAGGTATTTTGGCAAGACATCAAATCACTTAGGTGACTCAGACCCCATACAGCCCAGACTTAGCGCCCTGTGACTACTGGCTTTTCCCAAATCCATCACGAGTCCTCTAGGTCAGATAATTAATAAGGAATGTTCGTTCGCTCGATGTTCCTCGCTGACTGAGAGATGCAGTTCGAAAAAACAAAAATTTACGCAGCTGTGGGTAATTGGTTATTGGCAGGTTCATCACGGACAAAGCGTCCGCATATTCATCATTTCCGAGGGAGTAGAATAGGTAATTTGCATCAAATTTTGCGTTGAACTTGAAAGTTGGTCCATGGAAACTATTCAGATGATTAAGAAGGCTTTCGGACACTATGCAATGAGTGCAGCGTAAATAAAAATGTGGTACAACCACTTCAAAATTGCTAGGGATTCTGTTGCAACTTATCCACGTTCTGGAAAGCCTTCAATAAGCAAATCATCTGAGAATGTTGAAAGTATAGAAGCTGCAATCAGGATCGGCGACTGAGTGCCGGAATTAGAAGAGGAACTACGGATTCCCAAAACTACTGCGTTCGAGATTTTGAAGAAGGATCTTAGCATGAAACATGTGGCGGTGCCTGTTCATTAGGTTTTTTGGCAAGACATCAAATCCTCCAGGTGACTCAGATCCCCATACAGCCCAGATTTGGCGCCCTGTGACTACTGGCTTTTCCCAAAGCTACAATCACCACTGAACGGGAAGAGAATACAGACCATGGATGCAATTGAGAACGTGACGAGGGAGCTGATGGCCACTCTGACAATGGATTTTGCAGTGTTTTGAAAAGGGGAAGAGATTCTGGAAGAAGGGTGTGAGGTCCCAAGGTGCTTTTGAAGAAAACTAGGTGTAAAAACCCCTAGGTATAATGTACCTTGTTTCATTTTACATAGCTGGATACTTTCCGGACAGACCTCGTATAAACACAATGCAATTAATTACATTGAACAAAATTGACAGAAAATTTAAAATCATGATAAAATATAGAATTGTAGAAGAAAATAGTTAAAATATCAGTTTTAGAATGTTAAAGTAAAAAACTACTGAATCAAAGAAAACATCAGGGTCGGGGATAAACGATTCATTTTTTTTGACAAATTGGTCAATTGGTTGATTTTTCAAATAATTTTTGCCGCAAAGTTTCTTGGAAAAATAATTTTTTCATGAGTATTATATGGGGTACATTAATACTTATATCACTGATAGGGTGGAACATTTATGTTATTATGCAACAAATTATAAAAACATTTAAACACGAAGACAGTTTTACTTATAGCAATGATATACGCAAGACACGCTTTAGTAGTTTACGTGAAGAGTTCTTGTGTATGGAAGATATCGTCGGCCTCGCACCAGACAAGAATCTATAAAATCGTTGTTTCTAGAAAAATAGCTTATAGTAGGCCACACATTGGATTAAGATCAATCCTGCGATGCTAAATAGGTGAACATACGCATGCGTACCGACATATTTTCTGACCAGAAACAGAGTAAGCATTAAACCATCATTTTGAATTTGAATTTCTAATTTTTTTAACAAAAGGGATAGGTTATAAACAATGAGAAATTAAACTACAACGAGAAAAGAAATTTAGATAACAATTCTCCTATGAAATCTGTTGAAACATTGCAAGCAAAGATTTTTTTAAGGGATATTAATATATTTTTATTTTAGTAAATATTTTGAACTTTTCATTCGGTTCTGGTATCTTGTAGAAAAGTGACAAAATGACAAACAAAACCACCATTTTGAATTTAACTATTTTTAATTTTTTCAAATGAAAATAGTAGATAACAATGAGAAACTAACAACAATGAACGATTAAGAGACTTAAACAACAATGTGCTCCTATGAAATCAGCCAAGACATTGCAAGTACGGGATTTATACATTTTGCCACAGTAAATATTTTGAACATTCCATTTGATTCTGGTATTCAAGTTCGGCAAAACCTAAAAAAGACCGAATTAAGAAAATAATTAAGCTGCAAAACACATATTCTTAGTCATGCGAATCTGGGCTTCCGTAAACAAGGAAGATGGAGAAACAAAATATGCTTTACGAAAAAAAGTATGGTTGACTAACATTCTACCATACGTGCGATGAATAAAAATATTGCTTTGTGTTACGAATATATTTTTTGAATGATGAAATCCTGTATCTACTGTTTTGTTTGGACGAAATGTTCTTACAGCCCTTTCCCAATCTAGAATTCTATTTGTAAGCAACGTTGCTCACAGAAGAAATAAATCTTGGTCAAGCTTCGTTGCATCTTGAAAAGTTGTTTTGGGTGTTAGAGAAATATTTACCCCCTATATTTTCATAATGACATAATTTATTGTCATTTAGAAATCGCACTTGATCAGCGTAGCATAGTTATAATTAGGGCTAAGATTTTCATGATTTCGAGTGAATAGAAATGTAAACTAAGATGATTAAGTCTTTCTTATGGCATTTTCATATATTTTTCATGATTTTTAACACACAGTGAAATTTTTTTTAGGTTTTCTCGATACTTTAAGACACTTTTTTGTTTTTTTTAAACATTATTTTGCATATTTTAGCGTTTTCCCAAAAAAGGGCGCTGGATGAATTTTCCCAAACCCCCATTTCTCACCAGTCACGACTTGGTATTATTTCAAAAGACTAAAAAGTAACGTAGTTCATTTTGAAGTCAGAAGTGAAAAGGAACTTTTAATGTGTAAAACTTTGTTTGCAGATCACAGAAAATCATTCAGGTTTCATAAATCACTAATTTGTGTTGTTTTTTGGGTGTTAAACACATTTCATTGGACATTTTATGGCAATTTTTAGGTCATTAAAATACTAATCCAAGTTATAGTTTTACTTTGAATGTAGCAGAATAAATTACACCTGGGATAGTAATGAATATTTCACAGCATATTATGCATATGAATTTATAAATATATATTATATATGGCAGTTTTAAAATTATGCAATACAAAACGCACTTTTCACGTAGATTAAAGCATACAGTGATACATTAGACTTGGTTTGTCGCTATATGATCATTTTTTGCTACACGAGGTCTAATTATACCTATTCAATAATAGCAATAATTGTATTAAATAAACATTTTATCCTATTTTTTTTACCAGACCTCAACCTTTTCGCCATAAATCTGTCTGGCAGCCCAATATAGTCTAGAAACAGAAATAACATATATAACACTATCAGCACAGTATTATACATCGCGACATAAGTAAGAACAGGGCAACTATTGAAGTGGGCTCCTGTCATGTCTGAAAAGTCACACAGAGGACAAGTTGGTAAGCTCGATAAACCAACCCGGTATAGATGACTCGACAGATAGTCTTTTCCAGTGAGAACACGAAAACAAGCGACTCCCGCAGCTCTTGGTCATGTGACAACTGAAACCTTAGCAAGGGAGTTCTGCTCTTTATCTTTAGGTCAACACCTGAGCTGGCACCCCACTCTCCAAACTTCCACAACACGCCAATTTGAGACCACGACATATTTAACGTGCACGAGCCCCCACATACACTACGGTCTTTGGTTGGATAGAGTTTCGGACTTGCAACCCACCAGTGGCAAAGCCGCTACTCTTACAACCAGGCTACCGTGGCTCCTTGTTTAGGACTTTGAAATTCAATCCGATCCTGACCGTGATTCAAAATTACGAGGTGTCATCCTCGGAACTTCTCTTCTCTACCATTCTCTAACTGATTTTATTAATTTATTGAAAAACTACTTCTCCAATTTTACCGATTCTCTAATAGTAATTATTACTAATGAATCAAAACTGCTTTACATATCTGTTAACATTACATTCTAATGTCCGCATCATATTACATTGCATAATAATCCTTCTCCACGGAGGAAAAATGACCCCTCCCCCCCATTTTCTGAATTTTCCTTCTATCAAAGTAAACAGTGTCCCCGCCTAATAAAAAGGTAATCCCGTCTAATGCAAAGGAGTGAAGTTTAGTTATATTTCAATGCAAATTTAAGTACAAACACACCTTTCTGATGATTGAAATCACAGTACATTTTTCTGTATATTCACGGTTAACATAAAATATAAATAGTAAAATGGGATAAACACGATAACTTAATAACCTCTGGTACTAACAAAAATTAATTCAATGGAATGAAGTTTACTTATATTAAAATGTAAACCAAAGTACAAAAACACCTTTCATGATCGAAACTCCAGTACATTTTTCTGGGTGTTCACGGTTACCAAAGAATTATAGAGGATAAAACGGGAAAATAGGATGACTTAATAACACTAATTGATTGATTAATATAATTACCTAAAAGCAGCGCCGTGGTTCAAAATTACGTGGTGTTGTCCTCGGATCTTTCCCTTTGGGATTGATCCCGGACCGTCACCAATAGCCCATTGTGTTGCTCCAGTGTGACGTTAATTGAAATACCCAACCCCCCTAAAAGCAGCGCACACTACAAAGATAAAAATCGGTTCGAGTATGCCAAAACACGAAATGTAACAATTCATAGTTTCAGCATTGTTTAAAGTACCTCTGTAGACGATTAATAGAAACAGTAGAAGACACGAAAATTCCATAGCAGCTATTTGGTCCTGCAGATGGGATCCTCAGGAATTCTCTTTTTAACCCTCCTGGTGGTTATTTCGACTCGACTTTCGATAAACCTTGTTAATCAATGAACATCTTCCAATCGTACTTTCGTTTTATATCTTAGATTTAGAATCACATAAAAATAAGCTGAGCACTTTGCGTAAAATCACTAACCTATTCTTTCAGGCAGATGGTGAATGGGAAATGAAAGTAATCAGAGATCTGAGGAAATAAGTAAAGAAAATAAAATACCTACCTGATTCGCAGCTAATGCCTTAATGAAAGAGTCAAACGTTTCGGTATTTATAATAAAGTAACCTTTACAAAGATTGAATAAAAACATAAAGAAATTACCTCTTTTGATCGAAATGCCGAAGAAGGTCTCGCAAGGATGCAGGATGGACAGACTGATAACAAATATGCACGTTACCAAACGCCATTTTGCATCGAGCATCGCATTGAATACCACAAAAGAGCTCTAGTTCTCGCCCTCTGAAAAATCACATCAATCAATGAGTTTGTCAAGCAAATCTATGGACAGTAGCTGAAAAAATATCAAACCACACCCTTTATCGAGCGTCGTTCACAGTAAATCAAATTCAATGGAACTATTTAATAGGAAATAACGTCTTATATAAATGTATAAGCATAGTCTCATAACCAGGATTTCATTTCGGAGGGGGTTCGAATTTGGAAATACAATATTTGATACTAAAACGGAAATCTGGTCCATAATAGGGTTTCATTAAAAGTCTTTGGAGAAAGATTCTATCGATCTTTTCCTTAAAATAGAGTATTTAGAATAGAATCACAACAAAAGAAATTGCATTACCACAATGTACGAGGTTAGTTTATTGCATTAATGATAAAGGTACCGAAGTTTCCGCTGAACCTCAACAAAAATTGCATTACCGCTATGAGGACTGAATAGTTAGTGGCATATTTTATTGTTGCCAAATTTTATCATTAAAGAATTGAATTAATTTTTTTCCTAGTTAGATTAAAAAACGTGGGTAGTAAGTGTACTACAAACATAAAGGTTGTGAATTCTTACGATCAATGCATTTTTTAGTCAAAATTATTTGCAAACCAGCACAATATTATTGCTGTACAAATCTCTTCTTTCTGACCCATTATAAAGTAGATTCAATCAAAAAGCAGCATAAAGCTAATGAAAGGAATTAATCATTGGAGATTGCTATGACCTTCACACTGAATATTAAGTTGCAAGATATAAAAAATAAATGAAACAAAAGTGGCAATATCGGACCTCGGAAAAACAGGTAGATTAATATTTTCTGCTCTATAAATTTGCCAAATTCCCGCATTATTCGTCGCATCTGATCAATCGAACCGGAACAAAACAAACAAAATTAGATATTGCTTCAGTAGCAAAACAAATCTGTGTTTGGAGTGAGATTAATTATTTTCAAACGGTTAGTTTGTCATCTCTCGGATATATATTTGGTAGTTTATTAATGAAAAAATATTCCAATTAAGAAATGCGTATTCACCGTCTATAAGGATGTTGATTAAAACCTACATTTCCATTCAAACACTTGTTAAAAAGTATGTGCTTGGGTTTTATGGTTCAAGAGTAATATTTGGCTACGCTAAGACAGATAAGGTCAAGTAATGGACATACACATACAAGAAAAGTTTTCTTGATTATATTATACTTGGTTAAGGATTAGTCTTTATTGCTCATATAGCTCATGAGTTTTTAATAGTAAAATTTAGCAAAGAAAGTACAGCATAAATAGTTTACTTTTCGTTTAAAAAGAATCATTTGGCAGAAGTTCTGATTTTTAGCCTAGGCTCAATGGGTTTATCCACTGCGCTTTTCGATTAATGTAACCTATCCTGAGTGTATTTCGCCCTTATGGGCACATCTCCTTTAGGTGTGTACAGGCTTCACGGACCCTAGGTGCTCTAGTGATCTTTTCTTTTCCCATGGGATTCATAGGGTTTAGTAAACATACGGTCGCGCTCCCGGGATATCCAAGCGATCTTTTTCTGCTTTCATCCCACTACTCCGCTTCCTGATCCCTCTTGCTTAAAGAAATTGCTTCAAGTAAAACCTGCTCAATGTGTTTATTTTCATAAATAGCCGCAGAATATTAACTGTGCTAAGGTAGCATAATCACTTGTCTCTTAATTTTAGACTAGAATGAAAGGTTAAACAATTTATTTTCTTTTTTAATGTATTTAAATAAAAATTATACTAATCATAAAAATATGCTTATTCAATAATAGGTGTGTTCAGGCTTCATCTCCTTTAGGTGTGTACAGGCTTCACGGATCCTAGGTGCTCTAGTGATCTTTTCTTTTCCCATGGGATTTATAGGGTTTAGTAAACATACGGTCGCGCTCCCGGGATATCCAAGCGATCTTTTTCTGCTTTCATCCCACTACTCCGCTTCCTGATCCCTCTTGCTTAAAGAAATTGCTTCAAGTAAAACCTGCTCAATGTGTTTATTTTCATAAATAGCCGCAGAATATTAACTGTGCTAAGGTAGCATAATCACTTGTCTCTTAATTTTAGACTAGAATGAAAGGTTAAACAATTTATTTTCTTTTTTAATGTATTTAAATAAAAATTATACTAATCATAAAAATATGCTTATTCAATAATAGGTGTGTTCAGGCTTCATCTCCTTTAGGTGTGTACAGGCTTCACGGATCCTAGGTGCTCTAGTGATCTTTTCTTTTCCCATGGGATTTATAGGGTTTAGTAAACATACGGTCGCGCTCCCGGGATATCCAAGCGATCTTTTTCTGCTTTCATCCCACTACTCCGCTTCCTGATCCCTCTTTACCCGACATTTTTTACTTGACGTTGTCTTGTGCTTGGCCCAGCTTGGCCAAATATGGCCCTAGCGTCATAAAATGACAAAACTAACAACCAACTTGGGTGTATTTCTCTCTGCTGTGTCAGTGTTCTGTTCTAAAGAAAGGAGCAATAGAATCTTTTGAAAGGATTCTATTCTATAGAATGGGCCAATAGAAAATCGCTCCAAAGGATTCTATTTCAAGGAAAGAACAAATAAAATCGTTCCAAAGGAAGATTCTATTCTAAGGAAAGGACTAATAGAATCTTTCTAAGGGTTGAGAGAATCCATGGATTCTTTATAAAGATGTGATTATTTAGTCATTATATGTTTTGTGGGGTAAAAGCAACACTACACTACTCAGAAATCTTGCGAAGCTCAGAGGGTTAAAAATTCTAAAAGTTTAATTCAAAAGATCAAACTTAAACCTACTACCTTCTTGAATAGCATGGCAGTGAGAACTAAGGCTTAAAAACTAGTAATAAACAACTTTAAATAACTTTCTATTCTAGATTCTTTTTATTCATGGTCGTTTTATTAATAGTTTTTAATTATATAAATTTCTCAGCTTAAAAATACTTAATTTCTTCAAACGCCTAGAACGATTTAAAATCTTTTGTTTTTAATAACATTTAATACCTTTAGAGCATTGTAATAGAGTCGTCGTTAATTGTACGTCCCCCAAATAATCCCTCAAAACGAATTGTGTGTATTTATACATACATCAATGTGTATTAGAGTCGACAGTAAATACACATTGATGTTTATAAGTAGAGCGGAAGGTAGTGTTGAACGAGATTATCCACGATCTGAAAATCTGACCTAGATGAGTTACGATGAGATGCAGAGAATAAAAAAATGAAGAACTTTTATTGTTTTTCGTAAAACACTCAAGATTCTCAATGGAGTCCTCGAGAGTGTTATGGAAGCATTAACATAAATTTGGAACACACGTTCCATTTATCATGCTCCGTTGGAAGATTTAACGCTAGAGGCAACGCCGTCTTCAATTTTCGATAATTCGAAAGTTCTTTTTATTGGAAAGGTACTTAAACGAATACATCTATCAACCCCCATGTGACACTTGAAGTTAGAGTGCAGAACATAAAGAAAGGTACAAAAAGCTCAAGATTCCAGCTGCTTCTTAAGTTCTCGAGCCTTCTAGTAGCATGCATGAACGCATTCCTCCCCTATTTACCTTCCAAATGTGGTTTCGAAGAGATATCTCGTCCATCAAGATAAGACAAATTTTACTCGGGACGAGATATCTCGTTATCAAGATATTGCTTATTTTTGATGATAACAAGATCAAGATCTGATAAGTTTTCTTCTAATGACGAGTTATCTCGTTCATCAAGATCGGGTAGGTTTTTATTGATGATACCTCGGTGACACAACCACCAGGAGGATTAATGCCAAATATTCCAAAAGGTGGTCACAGTCCATATCAGCCTTCCCTCTGCTCAGGACACATTCCAGGCTACTATAATGCCAAAGTGGTTTAAATTCTTGGCCAGGCAATCATGCCCTATCAACAATCCAAGAGCCACCAACGCTATATAACGAGGGCCGCCAGATATGTCACAAATGGACTTCAAACAACCTTTTATATTTAGTGTTATCAGCCACTCGGTATTTATACATAACTTATCATTTATTCCTTATTATTTGGACGTCAGATCCCAGGGTATATTTTGTCAGCAGGTCTGAAGGATATGAATCCCCTTTTTGGTCAGATGGTTCACCATCTCATTTCCGCAAATACCACATTGAGATTTGCGTCAGTCTACTTTGTCGGCAGGTCTGAAGGATATAAATCCCCTTTTTGGCCAGTTGGTCCGTCATCTCCTTTCTGCAAATACCACAGTGGGTTGGGATCCATTACAATCCCTGTGGGAGAACTACATTTGTGACATTTCTGTTTGGCCCTCACTATACAGGGTGTTTCGAAAATAACTGACCAAATTGTGAAGGGTGGTCGAGGGCCCCAAAATTGAAATTTTTTATCAAAGAATGTGTGTCCGGAATACCACGTTTAGGTGGTAGAGGGCGCTCTTTAGGTCAGTCGATAACATCGTTTCTGTGGCGTAAGGAGTCATTCCCCGCTCGGATTTTCAACGGCATGCATCGCTACACAAATTCGGAGTTCGCAGATATGTATCTTATAAGCGGGTCTGCGAACGGAAACGGACGATTGTTTATTTTGTTTATTTAAAAAATGTTTTTTAAATTAAAAAAATATTTTTAAATAATCCTCCAGAGGTTATTTTGACGAGGTATCTCGTCATTAGCAAAGCCATTAGCAGATCTTGATGGACGAGATATCTTGTCATTAGAAAACTGACCAGATCTTGATCTCGTCATCATAAAAAAGGCCAAGCATTTACATAATTTTGGCATCTATAGTAGACCGAAACGTGTCCCATGCAGAGGGATGACTGACATGAACTGTGACCACCGCTTGGAAGTTCGGCGTTTTCGAGGAAGGGTGTTCATGTAGAACAATATCAATCCCAATCCCCGGGACACTAGGATCTCCAGACAATTTCTACGCTTCCCCCCCCCCGATAGTAGCAGACTCCAGAGTCCCGAAAGCGGAAATAGCCTGAATTGCTGCGGTAGACGCGGACAGGATCACCAACTTGGTCGCATCTCTCAATTGAATATTCAACCGCTATCTTCATTGCCTCAATTTCGCCATCAAAATGAATGTGGTACTTCCAAGTGTATGGAATCTTCCTTTTTTCTTAAATTATCAAATGAGAACAGTGGTTTCAGGACAATACCAAATATAAACGATTCATCTGTACTAACGATAAGAGGCTATCTTGTAAGTGATATTTTCTCTTAAGTTCTCATCCATTCTTATGAGATTATTCAGACCAAATTATCTTCAAAGTGGACATCATATTTTCAGAAACCGTGACCTTAAAATGTCATTAAATTCAAATTAATGTCTCGTAATAGTAATTAAAGAGTCATTATAGAAGAGAATTAACTTTCAAACTAATTATAGAAGATTATCTCTTGTGTTAGCTTTGGCTTTCTTTCTAGTATAACATTTTTAAGTATACAAGGGGTTAATATACGGGTTGGTAGGTAGTTATTTTTGACGTATAAAACAAAGTAAACGGATTTTATAGGAATTTCCTTAAATGGAATGCTCTTTCCTCTTTGAAAAACACAATGATAAAATTTTTTTGGAAAACACTATGATAAAAAAAGGCTTTTCGAAAAACACTGTGATAAAAAGGTTTTTGAAAAACATAATGATGGAAAAGTATTTTTTGATAAACACTATGATGAACACACACACACATTTTATTTTTGAAAAACAACTATGATGAAAAAAGTTTTTGAAAAACACTGATAAAAAGGTTTTTGAAAAAAACTTTATACAAAACTTCACTTATAAAGTTTTCTGAAAAAGCTTCATGGCCTATATTTCGAGTATTTTGCACATAACAAAATATTAGTTTTTTAAGAGGTAGTGAACTACCTTATGCCTTACCGCCCCATCTAAAGTACTCCTAGACATCAGGGTATCAAATAAATGAAAGATTATTTATGTACCAGCCTTAACCCTCTGAGGGGTTCAAGGGCATAATTCCACCTTAGACTCCTCAATCCCCTGCCATAATTTCTAACCAATTTTGACTTTGAGCAAAAGAATCGTTAAAAGAAAGATTTTATTCTAAGGAAAGTACCATTAGAATCTTTTCAAAGGATTCTGTTCTACAGAATGAGTCAATAGAATAGTTCAAAAGGATTATATTCCAAGGAAGGACCAATAGAATCATTCCAAAGAAAGATTCTCTTCGAAGGAAAAGACCAATAGAATGTTTCCAAAGGTTGAAAGAATCCATGGATTCTTTAAAAAGATGTGGTTATTTAGTCATTAAGTGTACTGTGGTGTAAAAGCAACATTACACTGCTCGGAAATCTCGTGACTATAAGAGGGTTTATGTATCTAAAATATTTATATACATAGCCTTAATCATTTCTAGGACATGGAACGCCAAACATTCTACCGCCCCAGGATTGGGGTACGGCAATTATTCAAAATAGGTTAAAATTAAAATAATTCAAATATTTTACGGTCACTGAAAAGAGATTCCAACTTTCAATCATACCACAAACCTTTTATTCTTAGAAATTTTCTCTTAATTTTTAATCTTCTTTTAGAAGAAATAGTCAATTGCGTTGCTCCAGTGAGACACTAGTTAACTACTTACCTCTTTTTGGAAGAAAATTTTGCACAAATATTTGGCAACAAATTTTGTCAAAAAGTTAATCACTTGACTACTTTAAGGGGACACGGTACCCTTAAAATGACCAAAATATCGAAAATAATTTTATTGCTTTATTTTAACTATACAACTCTTCTGAATATGTGTGCAAAATTTCATAGCTCTAGCAACATTATTTTAGGAGTTATTTAAGTTTTTTTCTCTTGAATGTAAAATACCGAAACCAAAAATTAAAACTTTAAATGGCTTTTTCTCAGCTTTCTCTTTTTGATGACTATAAAGTACTCAAATTGCTAAGGCTTTTTTAAAATTTAATCTAGAGATTTGAAACTTTTTGTAGTTATTCACAATAATGTATTTGACAATTCTGTGCATGCGATAAGAATTTGGATGTAAAGTTTTTTTTTTAATTGCCAAACTAAAATATTCATGTTTTTTAGTTTTTCACAGTATTTTTTAGAAAAAAAATTCTAGAAAAATAAATAATCAGAATACATGCAAACCCATGCACAGAACTGTGTAAAATACCGCAATGAATAGAAAAGTGTAAAAAAATTTTTAAAAGATGATATTTAAAAAAGTAGTAGGGATTTTAAAATGTTGATTTTGTTTCAAAAAAATTAAATTTCTGAATTATTGCTTTATCAAAATTACATTTTTTCGCCTGAAATATTCATTTCATGTGCATTTCAATATAATATACTAAAAAATTTTGCTACAAATATGAAAACAAAAAAAATTGTTCAAAGGGTACCGTGTCCCCTTAACAGATGACGATAAAGATCTTTTTTGCGTCCCTGGTTAAGATATCCTTTTAGAACCAGAAGTGTCAATAAAGTAAATGTGACTGCGGGTTTAAAAGTCAAAATGCTGTACATAACCATTGTTTATTCGAACACGTGAATGTTTTACGATCAAGCAAAAATAGCACAAAACCGTCGAATTGATGTCAACATACAACGTCCGAATTCTATGTGACAGAGATGAAATATGTGTGTTCCAGTCAAGGTGAAGTTCAGTCACCATACCAAGGAAATCAAATTTGTCTCACTAACAAGTTGACAGGCTTCGTTGCACAATGGCGTTTGACGTGGATTGTTCCATTCCAGTGGAAATGTTTTCTTTCCCAACGCGTTATGACACACATTAGGGAGACATGTAATTGACAATTGATCCGCTAGAACAACACGATAATAAATGAGATTCAAAGGGCGAGGTTAATTCGAAAGACGAAACACAACCCGAAAAAATTTAAAATTCACTAAAAAGTTAAAGTAATATGAAAGATATTTTACGTTTATTCGGAAAAGCTATCTTCGAGATCTGAAAGTATAAAAAAACTAAAGTTAGGGTGGCTTTGAATTCGCGTCGCTCTAGGAGAGGGATTTCAATGTTAACAAATGAAACAAACGGCCTGAAAAAAACAAAGATTTTACTTCTGTTGTCCAAATGCATAGAGGAAATATAAAAGTAGAATGAACAATGGTAGCCTTTTTATATGTCCGGGATCATGGGACAAAAACTAGTTGTATTGTGACCCTTAGACTACTTTCGTCTGCCGGGTGGAAACGAACATTCACGGGGAGGGAGAAAACGCCCATTCATTGATTCATCGCCCTCAGTGGCACATCTACTTTAAGTGTGTACGGGCTTCCCGGTCCCGAGGTACCTGAGTGATCTTTTCTTCTCCCATGGGGTTAATTGTCTTTAGTAAACACGGGAGTAGCGCTCTCGGGATACTCAAGCGATCTTTTTCTGCTATCTTCCCACTACTGCTCCCCAATCCCTCTTTTTTACTTTCAGGATAATTTTACTTGACGTTGTCTTGTGTCTGGCTCACCTTGGCAAAATATGGCCCTTGCGCCATAAGATTCCAAACCAACCATTGATTCATCATGTAACGCGACATAGTAGACTGACAATTTCACCATTTTTCTCGCCACTCCCTACAAATGCACATTCACACATCTACACTCTAGTGAAGTGCTTTATCGCCAAACGAGGCGATATGATGACAAATCGGCCAACCAGGTCAATTTTTCACAGAGCAGTCACGTGACTACTAGTCGGCATGTTGATCACACCTTTTTGAAGCTCTTCTCAATAGCAATACTCAGTCTACTTATATTTCACTCCTATGTCCAAATACTCTGGCATGATACAGATCGGGGTTACCTTAAAATATGTTTCATAACCGTTTTGGCAGCGTTTAGCATTCAATCCAATTGGTGTTGACCAATCAACTATCATATATCGATCCGGAATTTATACTTTGGTATTTTTAGTGGCGAAGTGCTAAAATCGTATTAGGAAAACAAGCTAACTTAAGTCAAGTTCAGGTAGCTAGTTGAATTTACGTCGCACTGGAGGGCTATTGGCGACGGGTCGGGATCAATTCCGAAGGGAAAGATCCGAGAACAACGCCTCGATGTTTTGAACCATGGTCAGATGGCGAGGTCAGCACTAGAGCTGGCATCCCACTCTTTAAACGTCCACACCATGCCAACGTGAGGAGATTTGATGGCAACTGACATAACGTGCACTGGCCCCCCGGTACACGACGGTCTTTGGCTGGACCGAGTTTCGAACTTACAACCCTCCGGTTGCTAATCCGCTATAGTACTAACCTGGCTTCCGTGGCCCCTCGTCAAGTTCAGAATACGTTACGTACGAGAAACAAGCATCGTCGCAGAAATACTAACGCTATCTATATTTAACTTGGGGCCGCGGTATTCCGGTTGGAAGAGTAACGGATTAACAACCGTAGGGTTGCGAGTTCAAATTCAACCAAAGACCGTCGTGTACAAAGGGGGCTGGTGCACGTTAAATCTGTCATGGCCTCAAATATCCTCACGTTAGAGGGGTGTGGAAGTTCGGAGTGTGGGGTGCCAGCTCAGGTGTTGCCTCGTCATCTGACCGTGGTTCAAAATTACGTGGTGTTATCCTCGGATCTTTCCCTTGGGGGATTCATCCCGGACCGTCGCCAATAGCCCGTTGTGTTGTTCAGTGCGACGTTAATTAATTATACCTTATACATACCTATATTTAACTTGACAGAAAATGCCTCTTATATAACTTGGTTGCTTCACAGTTTTGAATAGCACAAAAGGGTCGAATTGGTGTCAGTATGCAACGCCCGAATTCTGGTTTGACAGAAATGAAATATCAAAATCTGGTCAAATCTTTTCCCGTCAAGGTGAAGTTCACTCACCAAGTGCCAAGCAAAATCTCATCCGACTAGATAACAAGATGACATGCTTGGCTGCACAATCGCGTTTGGCGCAGATCGTTCCATTTCAGTGGAAACTTTTTCTTTCGCAATGCGTTACGACACACATTGGGAGGCATGTAATTGATAATTGATCCGCCAGCACAACACGATAAGAAATGGTATTAAGTGCTGAGGTTGGCTTGGAGATGAAAATGAGGCTGATTTCTCCTTAGATCGTCACGCTAATAGATATCGATGTTCCGAAATTTTTAAATGTGATGACTTTGCATCCGAAGCGTTAAATTATTTGAAAGTTTTCTTTTGCTCCAGATTAATTGGAAATAGGGTAGGTAGGTATTTTAATAAACGTCGCACTGGAGCAACAGAACTGGCTTTTGGCGGCGGTCCGGGATCAATCCCAAAGGACAACACCACGTAATTTTGAATCACGATCAGATGACGAGGTCACACCTGAGCGAGGTCTCCTAACTTCCACACCATGCCAACGTGGGGACATTTGAGGCCACGACAGATTTAACATGCAGCCCCGCTTAACCAACCCCCTTTGAAAATACTTGTCAGAAGTGGGATTCGAACCCACGCCCCTGGAAATGGGGAAATGGATATCGTTTCTATGTCTTAGATTCTTTCCATGAGAGTAAATGAATTTATATTAGATCCAAATTTTGGATACATAAATTCTTAACATTTTTAATATTAATTCTCAAAAATGCTTATTACAAATCATTAATTATTAACCCTCCTGGTGGTTGTCTAAACGAGGTATCATGTATACAAAACTGACCAGATCTTGATGAACGAGATATCTCGTCATTAGAAAACTAACCTAATCTTGATTTCGTCATTATCAAAAAATGGTAATACCTTTATCATTCGGAATTCATTTGGCATTCTTGATGACAGATATCTCGTCATTAGCAGAATTGCTCAGATCTTGATGGACGAGATATCTCGTCAAAACCACCTGGAGGATTTAAAAACGTTTAAAATGACTGAATTTAACCCTCCACGTGAATTTGACGAGATATCTTGCGCATCAAAATCTGACCAATTTTGCTAATCATCAAAATTCAGCAATGCCTTGATGAGATGTCATCAAGATATTGACGATTTTTTGATGATGACGAGATCAATATCTGGTCAGTTTTCTTCTAATGACGAGATATCTCGTCTATCAAGATCTGGTCAGTTTTGCTGATGATGAGATATGTCGTCGAGACAACGAGGTTAAATTACAGACGATAAAAACAGATTTAACTAAAAATAGTACAACTTTTAAGTAAATCAGAGCGCGTCCATATTTACCACATACATATTACTTCCAAAACATTTTCCAGTACATTTAATCTTTTAGCTCATTTTAATAGTATGTTATATGCTTGTAGTATAAAATTCTAGATTAAAAAATCTTAATTATATCTTAGCGTTGAAATATGAAAATATTTCACATGAATAATGAAATACAGATACATACGAAACTTGTTTCACTCCTGATAATCTATGCATCTGAAATTTTGGGTGAAACAATTTAAGTTTTCCCTTCTTATTATAAATCTAGCCTTACAAAAGCACTACTCATGGAGTATGTATTTATCTGAGTGACTTTCACTTAACTTATCTTCCAACGCTTGAATGCCTACTAAATATTCATGATACGATTTCTTAAAAAGGAAATAAATGCTTGTCTCACACATCGCCAGTTACACTGAGTCAATAACTAGGATAATTGTCCAAAATGCCCGGAAGCCATATCACGGTTGCGGGCCGGTTAAATCTGTCCGTAGGGCCGTATCTGGTTTGTTGGTCGTTTAAACCTGTCCGGAGGGCCGTATCTGGAGTGAGTTTTTTCTGTTTATTCATATCGATTCACCCGGTATCTCGCACGATAGTTTACGTCAGATGCTGTCAAACAACTTTCTAATGAAAGGGACAGAACATGTGAGCGGAGTAACTGTCATAAGATCTCAGGTAGGTAAATCACGTGGGTTTACGAATCGACTTAGGCCGATTGGCCATCGAAGCGCAGACTAGTGTTTTTAAACAAACTGTATAATCACTTTAAAAGATCAATTATTTATCTCACATTCGGATTCATGCTTTTCCCCCCAATCACGTTACAGATCTTCAAACCGTACGATCAGAAGAAATACATGAAGGTTCGCGCACATATTCCGTCTATTTCATTGGAAGGTCGATGCTATCAAAGGTAGGCTAATTAACGTCGCACTGGAGTAACACAACGGACTATTGCTGCCAAAGGTTAAAACTCGATCAAACGGTGACAGGGAGTATTTTCTTAAGTCAAGCCAGTTTATATCAACCTCAGGTCAACACATATCAAACGGTCAGATGCACAACTAGAATTCAAACAAAACTACCAAACGAAGGGTTTCCTCCAGATTTGACTTCCGAAATTTCTGGTTAATTTGTTTTTCAATACGTATCGATTCACGGAAGAAACTGTACACAATTAAAAATTATTATTACCGGATCGATACTACACACCGGTCGATACATTATGGATCGATTATGTACAGAAACCAATACACGGGTATCTTGCAAAATAATTTACGTCAGATGCTGTCAAACATCATCATCTAATGAAAGAGACAGACCATGTGGGCGGAGTCGCTGTTGTAAGATCTCAGAAGGGTGGACCAATTGGCTATCGAAGCGCAGACTAGTGCTTTTAACCACGCTGGATAATCACTATGCAATTAATGATTTGTCCTACATTGGGATTCATGCTTTTTCCCACTGCCACGCGACAGATCTTCAAACCGAGCGACCGGAAGAAAAAGCATGGTTGATGTGCTAAAGGTGAAAACTCTATCAAACGGTGACTGAGTATTTTCTTAACTCAAGCCAGATTGTATCAACCTCAGGTCAGCACATTAAATGCCCAGTTGTACAACTAGAATTCAAACAAAACTACTAAACGAAGGGATTCCTCTAGATTTGGTTTCCAAAATATCAGATTAATTTGTTTTTTAAAAACGCATCGATTCACGGAAGAAACAGCACACAAAGAAAAATCATTATTACCGGATAGATAGTATCCATCGATTGATACTATAGACTGATCGATACATTACGAATAGATTCTTTACACCGATCAATACATTACACCAATCAGTACATTACGAATCGGTACTCTACACCGATGGATGCATTGTGGATAGATTCTGTATAGAAATCGGTACACCGGGTATCTTGCACAATTTACGTTTAATTTGATTTTAATAAGCATAGATCCACGGAAGAAACTGAGCACAATGAAAAATAATCATTACGGATCGATACTATTTCCCACGTTTGCGGCTGACATATTCTTTTTGAAGACGAAGTTTTAGAAAAAACACTTACTAATTGAATTCTGTTGACCCGTCTGACTTCCGCTTTAGCGCAAAACAAGTGAACTTTCGACTCGAGCGCCTTTGTCTCAGTTTTCCATTGAAACGACACTCGATACCCTCATTCGATTCATTTTTTCTGTTTGCCGAGGCAGCGATAAACAATTACGAATCGAAATCAGAAGTAAGACGGAATCGGACAATGTGATTGTTGGGCTTTTTGCGAGTGTTTTGTATGGAGGCTCGGCCGCTTTAGGGTGAGCAGAAACAAAGAGAATTGTTCCGTATCGTGGGACATTTTCCACCTGTCATGCAATAAAAACAAGCATGAGGGTTGTTGGAAGAGGTGACCAGAACCGGATGTCGGTTGGACCGGCGATGTCACAAAACTTGGGTAATCTCTGCCTGTCTTGAGCAGATCCTACTAACCCCGATTTTACCGAACAAAGTAACCCCTTTTGAGTTGAAGCAATGTTAACAATGAGATCATTTATCTACATTTAAAGTAGCAAGATTTGAAATTAGAACCTCGTATAAAAGACTTATCTATGAATTCTTAATTGGGCTTAATTAATAATATGCAGCAATAGTAAATAAGAGTATTATTGATCTACATCCACCTGATGCTCCTGGGCAACTTTTAACCCTCCAAGTGGTTTCGAGGAGATATTTCGTCCATCAAGTCGATCAAGCCCGTCATGTTGCCGATTTTTTTATGATAGCGAGATCAAGATCTGGTTAGTTTTTCTAATGACGATATATCTCGTCCAGCATTGTAAACCATCTCCACCTGGTGCTCTTGGGCAACGTTTTAACCCTCCAAGTGGTTTCGACGATATGTCTCGTGCATCAAGATCCGACCAATTTTGCTAATGACGAAATATCTCGTCATCAAGATACATATTGCCGATTTTTTGATGATGACGAGATTAAGATCTGGTCAGTTTTTTCCAATGACGAGACATCTCTTCCATAAAGATCTCGTCTCTTTTGCTAATGACGAGATACCTCGTCGAAATAACCACCAGGAGGGTTAAACTGCAAAGTAGTCTTTGCTTTTGGCAAGCGTTGTGCAGGACCCAAACTGTCGCGTTTCTGATGAGAGGAAGAAGTCGTGTTTCTTGAAGTGGAATTCCAGAGGCATGTCTCAAACAAAAATAATACTGCAGAGCCACTGCTGACCCCTTTGTATTAAATCTCAGGGAATGAACATCAGACCCCTGTCGATTGTACTGAGCTCTGTATTAAGGACCACTTCTGCCGATACTAGGAGGCTAGAAGGAGGATATGTTGTATCTGGTTAGTGGTGTTTCTCATACGTAGTAGGTACCCCTTACACTACCTCAAAACCCCAAACTCTCTCTTCCAATGATACTATACTATTATCGCCTCAGTCCAGCTGATAAATGCAGCTGGTCCTTGCGCATGATCTATGCGATGACTCTCTATACGGATTCCTTCTGGACTGGACATATCTCTTACGGAGCACCCACTGCTTAGCAGCTTATCTCCTCATCATAAAAAGAGAGTTAACTCTCCAAGTGATTTTGACGAGATATCTCGTCCGTCATCTTTATGGCGAGATATCTCGTCCATAAAGATCTGGTCAGTTTTTGCTAATGACGAGATACCTCGTCGAGACAACCACCAGGAGAGTAAAACATAAAATAATGTGCAGAAAATTTAAAATTTTAGAATAAAAATTTATGAAAAAGGGGCTGGATAGCATAAATTTATCAGCGGTACAAAAGTTGAAGTTCATCTCCGCACTGGAGCAGTTACTCAAGCAGTGATCCTCCCAAGCACTGCCCACGGCCGAAGGTGCTCAACTTTGGGTAATCAATTCGGGGCTGGATGATTACCCCTTGCTCCTCTGCGTTACTTTGAATGGATTAAAATTCAAAGACATTATTTAATAGGAGGTAAGTTAAAAGATTAGCTATAATTTAATAAATGAAGGATAACTATTGAAAATTGTGACACAATTAGGGGTCCAGTCTAGTCCTATTCACAACTTAAAGGTGACAATAAAACGCGATCCTTAAAGGGATTAGCAATTTTATTTGCAGGGTGGGGGAAATAAAGTGAAATTGGAGTCGTAAACTTCAGGATCCAAACGAAACACAGTGCAAATACGTTTGGGTCGAGATGGAATGGTGTGAAATTCTTCATGCAAATGAGCACAGGGTCTTTTCTGTGAGCTCTTGACCGTCGGATCATATGGTGATAATGATCTGAGTGCTTCTTTTGGCATCTGAGGTAGTAGCTGAAAGATATGGATTCGCTGTCACAGAATCAAGCTTCCAGATAGCTCGCTTGTCCTATGTCTATCACGCGGGGAACTTAGATAAAATCCATACACGGTTGCTGCATAATTTATCGTCGAGTTACAGACAATATTCTTTTGTTCCAGGTGTCCCATTTATCAAATGTTTGGTTTGTGTTGCAATTTTATAATGAGTGATGTTTTGATACCGGTGAATATATATTAGATTTGTATGACGATTTTTGTACGACAATCATCCAACGAAGAATTTACGTTTGTATAAAACCAAATTAACTCCTTCACATCCCTTCAAATAAAAAACTGGCAAAAACATATACTGACGTTTCTATCAAGGTCTGAGAGGTTTTTTTGGCTGACTAAATGTACAACTGCAGAAAGAAAAAAATTATCATTCCCACTTCAGCACAATTCATAATTTTTTATCCTACACCAGACCTCAGCCTTTTCCATATGTCTAACAACCCAATGTAGTCTAGAAACAGAAATAAAATAAGTAACTCTATCATCAGTTTATTCAATGCGGCTTCAATAAGTTCAGACATCTGTTGAGGTGGGCCCCTGTCATGTCTGAAAGGACATACAGAGAGCAAGTTGAAGAGTTTGATGAGCCAATTCGATGTCGATGATTTAGTAGGTAGTCGTGTCCATTGAGAACACGAAAACAAGCTACTCCTATAGATTTTTGTAGGTCGTCGTGTCCAGTGGGACACGAAAACAAGCTACTCCTATAGCTCTAGGTAGATCCTATTCATAGCAACATTCCCAATTGCAAACGTTACGCTAAGCTACTGGTAATTAGGTAGATTATTAGTTAACCCTCCAAGTGATTTCGACGAGATATCTCGCATCAAGATCTGGCTATTTTTGCTAATCATCAATCATCTCCAATTTTTTTATAACGAGATCAAGATCTGGTAGTTTTTCCAAATACCATATATTTCGTCCATCAAGATCTGGTCAGTTTTGCTAATGACGAGATACTTCGTCGAGACAAACACCAGGGTTGCTAATGCACATACTTTCGGTCAGATCTGCTAATTATTATCATTCTTCGAGTTCTCTCTGCTCCCGGAAACATGCTTTTCCCTTTTAGTCGTTACAATAAGAAAAATAAATTTCTGAGACAGGAACTATAGGTTTGACCCAATATCATACTTGTTTTGATATCACATCCTCTTCGTTATGTAGTTAGATATTTTTAGAGCCACCGGAAAACAGGTCACCTCTTAAACGACCTATTTACACTTCACATAGTTAAAGAAAAGAACTCCGGAGATAAGAACTTGTTCCGAGCTTCCTGATATCGAATACTTTCTTCCTAGAGTGTCAAAGACTCAATAGGTTTATGGCGAAGCTAACGAGTGTCATGACGCACCAAAGGATTGCCGGAAGCATCAGATAGAAATCAGTGCCGGGTGAAAGTGTCTAGAATCGAGCCAATTATAGGAAATGAATCAATCACGGTAATACGCGCAGATTACGTTGTAAAGCATGTAGAAAGGAGCTTTTTAAACAACGTTTTCTTGTTGCCTTGCACCAAATTCATTACTTTTCATATACGGAGTACAACATCAGGCCTAGTAATTAGGTAAAATTAGAAATTTATGACGCTACAAAGATTGTAACACCTTTATACTTATGTGATCTTTCTGATATGTGAGAGCAATAGAACCCCAACATCCAATCCAATCCTGATATGTGAGATCAGTAGCGAATCTTATGATGGCACATGAGGTACGTAAGTATTTTAATTAACGTCGCACTGGAGCAACACAACGAGCTATTGCCGACGGTCCGATCAGTAGAGCACATGAAAGTATAGCGGGAAATTTCAGATAAAAATCAGTGTTTTGGCGAAAATATCCAATTTAGGAAGAACAGAGCGAGCCAATCAGAGGGAAATGTATACAAGCGTCTTTCAAAGTAAAGCATGCAGTAGAAATAGAAGCTTTTTAAGCAGCTTTTCCTTATTTTGTCTTGCTCTGTGCACTTACCGAAAAGATGCTTCCAAGTTGAATGAAAGTGTCAGACATTGCATCGATTACAGAATGTGAACCAATCATGGAAAGACAAGTGGTACAGAAATGCTATAAAAGTTAAGCTTTTAAAAAGCAACATTTAATCATGGTCTTGCTTTGTGCAAAAACGCATTAGCAACAATATTCTCTGTTCGATTTGGATGATGAATTAAGCGGATGATATGCGATGTTAGTTTTATGCTCTTTTTTATGAAGTACTGGTAGCTTGAAAAATGTTTTGAGACAGTAAATGTTTGGTTAAGAAATTAAGATGAAGTTAATTTCGGCCTCACTCATACAAGTCATTTATTGTTATAAATGTAATACATATTTTTCTGTGCATATTAATTTATTTAAAAGGTTTGCTGTCTGTTAACAGATACATTTAACTTTAAATAGTCGCATTACAATTGCAAAGAGAACATCACATTTTCAATTAAGAAAACGGACTTCTTAGGATTCTCCTGGTGCATCTATTATGGGTGATTCCAGCTCTTGTATGGACAGAACAGAACTTAGATATAACTAATCCAAATATGCCTTCTTAGAACTGCTACATTCCACATTTACTCATTAGTTCATTTTTAAATTCACATCCCTTATCTACATTTGTTAAACATTTCTAGCGTCATTTGTATAGGCTGACCATATTTCCTTGATACAAAAACATTGACACATTTGAATGGCAAAAATGGTACGTTTGGATAGCAAAACAGGACATTTAGATGGAAAAAAGGACAGTTGTATGGAAAAAACGGGAGATTGGATGGCAAAAACGGGACTTGGATATGTACTATTCTGTATTCAAGAAAAAAAGTAAGAAAAGGATGAAAAAAGATTTATTACATAAACAAATTGAGTTAACCCTTATTCTTCAGTGACCGAAGCCATTTAATAATTTAGGTAGGCAGAGAAGACTGTAGGTATCATGAACGTACCTCAAATATTTCTTCGGTGAAGAGTAATCTTAAGTAGCAAATTTTATTTTGCGGTTTTTCAATCCTATCATAAAACTTCTTACACTCTACGAAGTCACAATTTTATCTTACAACTAACATAGACCTCATTGTCTCAACACTTAAATTTACATTTCTCCTTTGACCGCATACTGTTCATAAAATTATTATTTCATTAAAATGTGGTGACATCTGTCTAGGAATGAAAATTAGTCGGGTTGGCTCTGGCAATGATCAAAGAAAAATAGCCTTTCCTTTCAGCCGTGCTTCGAAAGCTGGTTGCAAATGAAATATCTTTAGAATGCAACGAAAAAGGACGATCGGGGCATACTAGTTTTCATGTTAACCCTCCTGGTGGTTGGGTCTCGACGAGATATCTCGTCATTAATAAAATTGGTAAGGTCTTGATGGACGAGATACCTCGTAGACTTATTTTAAGGAAAGATGCTACGCTGGTAGACTAGGCAGCTTATTATGTTGAATTTTTGATGAATTTTTAAAAAGTTTTATATCTTTTACCTGCTTTGTTACTCATTCGACATCTTCATATGAATATGAAAATTAACATCTACTTAGCTATAAAACGACGGGACAGATATATTGAAAAAAGGAAACTGTATTGTCCCGTTCAAAACGGTACGTATGGTCAGCCTTTACATTGAATACAAGTTTATTTTTTAAATTCATATTCTTTATCGTCATTTATTAAGGTGTATATATACACTAGAGATCACGAAAATTGACCAGAATATCGATCTATTTTATTGCTTCAAAATGTTTTTCAACTCCGTAGCTTTCAAACGATACAAAGATCTTGTAAATATTCGGAATATTTTTCTACTTCCAAGAGATTTTCTTTAGGTATACTGTCGCCATGTACAAACATGCTTCCAAAACATTAAACTCAATTTCTAAAGAACTGTTTTTGCAATACGATGCTTTATTCAAGCGGTGGTAACTCAACAATGAATTGGTCTATTATAATTACTTTTGCATCTTTATAATCTATATAATACAGTGGATACTTTGACCCTCAAAGTTATTAGTTAGGAAATGAATTTTTAATAGATTTTTAAATGTTAAAATTCATGAAAACATCTTGTTTTTTTTATGCTTCCTTGGTGAAAAAAATTGCAAAAAACCTATTCCCTCTGGCAACTTGATTGAGGGGGGGGGGGTCAAAACATGAAGAATATTATACGAATAATCCCAACAGGGAACTGTCTTTCTGAACAAATTAAAATTTGAGATATTACTGTACAAACCAATTACCTGATTATATCTAAATTAGATAATTAATAATTAGCTTAATCCGATTTTTCACACTGAAATTATTTTTCGCATAAATCAATGACCTATTATAAAAAACGGGATTTTTAAAGTCAGAATTTAAAATAATCTTTTAGTGTATAAGTACACCTTAAACATCACTAGTGTCATGATAATGCCCCTCATTGGAGGGTTGGAAACACGATGTTATGCAATAGCTTCGCTGTTGGGAGAGGAAAAATTCTGTTTTCCTCGGGAAACCGGATTTTGCATCAACAGTGGGAAAGGAAGACTTTTTTTAGTCGCGAGTTGCTCAATTTTTCAGTGTTGACCTATATTTGCCTACAGTTTTTTTTCGTACAGGTGGGAGAAGTCTTGTGGTAACGATGGCCCCAAGGCCATTCGACAAGAACTGTGGAGGCCCTATTCGTAGCGTCACACTTTGTGTCATCTGAGGGCAGTGAACACTTAAGCGATGGTCAGGTGGTGAGGTTTTTAAACCTCCAAGTGCTTACAACGAGGTATCTCGTCCATCAAGATCTGACCAATTATGCTAATGACGTGATATCTCGTCATCAAGATATTGAGAATTTTTTATGATGACGAGATCAAGATCTGGCCAGTTTTCTTCTAATGACGATAAATCTCGTCCATCAAGATCTGATCAGTCTTGTTAATGACGAGATTCCTAGTCGAGATAATAACCAGAGGTATGAAATTATTAAATTATATAAATGTTGATATACTGTGCTAAAAAATCATTCTCCAGACACTTAAATGATATTTGCATTTTTCTACGAAAAAGAAAAGTGATTATTCTGGTCGTTTTTTTTATCACAGGTAACCAACCCAACTTCTAGTTAACTCCGGGTAATTCTGCTGGAACTTAACCCTCCTGGTGGTTGTCTCGAAGAGGTATCACGTCATTAGAAGAAAACCGACCAGATCTTGATCTCGTCATCATAAAAAAAACGGCAATATCTTGATGACTAGAAATCTCATCATTAGTTAGAGAAATTAGTAAATTTCTGATGGACGAGATATCTTGTTGGAATCACTTGGAGGGTTAATAATGTAGCTATTGATATACTACTAATTCGTAGCTATTATAGAATCTACGAATGCAACGCACTGATGCTCCGTACAACCCAATTTATAAGATGTAACTTTAAAACCATTATGATAAAATATTTTTACAATTTTAAAGCTATTACACACAATGTAAGTTAAGCAAAGCCCCCTCATGAACGTACTTATTATATTAAATTCTAACAACCTAAATTACTTGACGCAGTCTTGTGATTGGCAAAATATGGTCTCTGCGCCATCAAAACTTGACTAACCACCTAATAATTTAAATTATCAGATTAAGATGCATACGTAAAACTGAAATGGGGAAGGCATATCGTGACATTTTCCTTTTATAATTATATATTTTTTCTCATGGTAAAATATACGAAACATATTCATACACCAAATAGGACGATGTAGTAATTTAACCCTCCAGGGTTAATTGGGCAAATAATACTATGAAGAGAGCATTTTAGACTTACCTTCACCTGGTGCTCCAGCGCAACGCTTCAACTCTCCAAGTGGTTTCGACGAGATATCTCGTCCATCAAGATGTGGTCAGTTTCACTAATGACGAGATACTTCGTTGAGACAACCACCAGGAGGGTTAATCCTACTTATAAACAGTGAAGGACTGGTTCGGATGATCGGTCAGGGAAATGTAGCAATATGCGGCGTCCAGTGGGGAAGACTGAATTGTTACCCCCCCTGGTGGGCGTCTCGACGAAGTATCTCGTCATTAGCAAAACTGACCAGATCTTTGATGGACGAGACATCTCGTCATTAGAAGAAAACTGACCCAATCTTGACCTCGTCATCAAAAAAAAAACAATCAACAACATTTCGACGATATCTCGTCATTAGCAAAATTGGCCAAATCTTGATGGACGAGATATCTCGTCGAAACCACTTGCAGGGTGAAAAGTAAAATATTCAATTTTAAACCATCTGGTACTGAAGTACCAAAGAAACGTACTCATATGCAATTAAATGTGATCTTGGGACATAACATAGTTGGGAATAAAAACAGTCAATCAAATGAAAATGTGTACGAGTGAATAGGAATCTATGTGGTACCAATGTGCAAAAGAAATTTACTCATCTGTAATTCAAAGGTGGTCTCAGGATATAATATAGTATGGAAAAAATAAAGACAGTCAGAAGAAATGTAAAAGTGCCAGGAATTGGTGCAGAGATCTATGTAGTCTATAGTAAATTTTTAAAGCACAAAATAAATTTACTCCTCTATAATTCAAAAGTGGTCTTCAGAAATAACATAGTGGACAATAAATATAGGCAGTCAAAAGAAAGGTATGAGTTCTAAGAATCCGTCCAGGGCTCTATTTGGTACTAAAGTACAAAATGAAATTTACTCATCTGCAATTCAAAGGATAATACAGTTGAGAATACAGTTGTCGAACGAAATGTAAGAGATCATACAGTTGGGAATAAGTATAGGGTGTTAAAAAAGAAAGAGATACGAGTGCAAAAATCAGTGCAGGCTATATTTGGTACTAAAATACAAAAGGGGAAATTTACTCAGCTGCAATTCAAAGGACAATGAAATTGAGAATAAATATAGGCTTTCGAAAGAAATGTAAGAGTACCAGGAATACGTGAAGGAATCTATATGGTATTCAAGTACAAAAAAAATTGCATCTGCAGTTCAAAGGTGGTCTCAAGAGTACAATATAATCGGGAATAAATATAAGCAGTCCCCATATCCTTTCAGAGTCTCACCACTCACCCCAGATTCAGGGTTTAAGGTTGAATACGTGAGAGGTGAAGTGAAAGTGGCTGCTATTAAGTCTTCCTCGTTACTTCACCTGAAATAAATCCTTTGCGGTTACGAAAAACTTCACTCAATTCTTTTCACGATTCAAATTGGGAAACGTTGCTGGGAGAATTTTTTCCTGGTCGTTGAGGAAGTGGAAGACTTGGAACGAGGAAAAACACTGTGGATATGAATCGGACATTTCTTCAAGGCGTTGCTTAAGTGGAGTGTACCAATTTAGCAAAGAAAAAGATCCCTCTTTATAATCGCTTGACACGCCTCTTGGAGCTTCTAATGCATTACAAGGATTTTCGGAACGTTCTATTTTTTACTGTTCCTGAGGGACTCTTAAATATAGGGTTCTGTAACAATAAACAGGTTAAGCGTAGGCTACGTTTTTGAAATCTTATAATAGTACCGTTAAAACCATTAATAACTTGCATTTAATTCTACCATTCATTGTTTTAACGGTGAATAATAATCGAGCAATTCTTTGTAATGGGTAAGAAGCGAGGCGTGGGTATGTAATGGAGTTATAGAAGTTATTTGAATATTGTGAAAGCTATTGAAATTTCAAATCCGATTACGTGAGGTGGGAGAAAGTTGGAAGAAGAATATTTCAAATCAGACTACGTGAGAGGAGAGCAGGTTGAAAAAGGAAAATTTCAAATTATACTACTAAAAGGGAAGAAAATTAAAAGAAAAAATTTTCGAATAAGATTACGTGAGAGGAGAGTAACTTGAAAGAAGAAAATTTCAAATCCGATTACGTGAGAAAACAAATTGAAAGAAAATTTCAAATCAAATTACGTGAGAGGAGGGCAAGCTGAAAAAAGATAATTTCAAATAAAATTACGTGAGTGGTGAGAAAAATTTGAGATCAAATTTTCAAATCAAATTATTGAGAGGAGTGCAAGTTGAAAGAAGAAAATTTCAAATCAGATTACGTGAGTGGAGAGCAAGTTGAAAGAAAAGAATTCTTTAAAGCTAATTCTTATAATTTTTTCATGGTCAGCATCAGTGGCATAGCCATAGGAGGGCTCAGGAGGTCCAAAAAAATTCATTTTTTCAAAAAATTTTATAAAACGCTGTATTGATATTATTGTATTTTACACCAAACATATTTCATAAATACCCAACCAAGTGGTACCAGTAATTCAGGTTTGATTTGATTTCTTAATTTTATCGCTCTACGATAATTTTTTTAATACGTGAGGGCTAATTAGACGGGGACATAAGGCCCAGTAATTCAGGAGCATCAAAAATTCCTATTCTTAAATTTAAATAAAAATGAACCACTTTTACCAAAAGAAAACGTCTTATAAAATCCAAACCATTTATGGTCTCTCGCTTGGTGAATTATGTCGAGGTAGGTATTTAATTAACGTCGCACTGGAGCAACATAACGGGCTATTTGTGACGGTCCAGGATCAAACACGAAGGGAAAGATTCGAGGACAATACAAGGTAATTTTGAACCACGGTCAGATGACGAGAATTATGTCGAAGTTTTGCTCCTTATGTATGAGCAGAACTTGAGGATTTCCGCAGGATTGGTGAGAGTTGAGGAGAAAAGGGGAGTATTCTGCCTTGATCTGACCAAAGGAAGAGAGTCATTTGTAATGGTTTCATTAAAGACTATACTCAGTTAACAAAACATTTTCTATTTATCTCTCTGGTAGATGTGTAAGAAAATTTCAATCGAAGTTTGGTGGCCACTGCTATGAATTTGGGTCTCGCTACACCGATAAAGGTAAGGGTAAACATCGATAAAGCGTCCAGGTAAAAGGTAAATGAGCTTTACCTGAGGATCCGCTGAACTTAAGCAAGAGGCCGGAGTTTCCGTCGGATGAGGAACATCTGGAGCTCGATTTTTGATGCCTCACCCGAAAGCTTTTGTTCTCTCGCCAGAGGACGGGTATCGCCATGGACGTTGGCTATCGTCCGGAGATGTCGTTGAGGTCACTCGTCAGTTTCCACCAGTCCGGTCCTCCTCAACTCACTGTTTATCCTCTTCTTTCCTAGTTAGGACTAAGTGGAAAACTCTTTTTGCCTCGACTCTCGCCAATCCAGCGGCTATCCTCAAGTTATGCTCACATATAGCAGCGAAACCCCGACACAATTCATAATTCACCATCATGATCATAAAATAACAGAATACTCGTTATTTAAAAACTTTTGGAGTATGTCATAAGTACTCTGCCTCCTTTGACAGATGACACCAGTCTAAATACTACTCTATTTTAGACTTTAGAAGTGCCTCATACATACTCCGCGTCATCCTGTGTAAAGTAGTATCAGGGGGTGTAATTAAGGTTCATCTAGTCACACACGCTCGTAACTATCCTGGTGGTTGTTTCGATCGACGAGGTGTCTCGTCATTAGCAAAAGTGACCAGATTTTAAGGACGAAACATCTCGTCATTAGTATCATAAAAAATCGGCAATATATATCTTGATGACGAGGTATCTCGTCATTATCAAAATTGGTCAGATCTTGATGGACGATATATCTTGTTGAAATCACTTGGAGGGTTAGTTTTTAATAAAAACCTAATAACCGTTTGTCTTCAGGAAATGTCTTAATATTCTTGTAATTTAACTCTTGTGAAATAGGGTATCAGATGGTACCAATAATATTCAGTAGTCAAAACACAAACATGCTCTTACTTTAAATAAAACATAAATAACCACTTACCGTCTTATAAAATTCAAGTCTGACGTATTACTACTCTATATATATTTAAGACTTTAGAAGTATCTCATACATACTCATACGCCACCTCATTTTACGTCAGACCATAACGCTAGATTAAAAGCATCTGAAAGAACATAGTCTGAAATTTGAATATAATCCAGATAACCACTTATCTTCAGGAAACGTCTTAATATATTCTTATATTTTACACTTCTAAAATAGGGTATCAAGTGATACTAGGGTAACTCAGGCGCATCTAAGAACACACGCTCTTAATTTTTAATAAAAACCGAATAACCGCTTGTCTTCAGGAAAAGTCTTAATGTATTGTAATTTACACTTCTAAAATAGGGTATCAGGTTGTACCAGTAACTCAGGCGCACCTAAAAACATAGGCACTTAAAATTTTAATAAAAACTGAATAACCACTTGCATTCAGGAAATGTCTTATTAATATTCTTGCAATTTGCACTTCTGAAATATGGTATCAGGTGATACCAGTAACTCAAACGCATCTAAAAACAATCTCTTAAAATTTTAATAAAAACCGAATAACCACTTGTCTTCAGGAAATGTCTTACTAATGTTCTTGTAATTTACACTTCTAAAATATGGTATCAGGCTGTACCAATAACTAAAGCGCATCTAAAAACACAGGCTCTTAAAATTTTAATAAAAACCGAATAACCACTTTACTTCAGGAAATGTCTTATAAATTCAATCCGGTTATAAAAACGAGGAAAACAAACCACACTTTTATCGGCATTTAATAACAACGATATAAATCTGAATCAAGTACATAATTGGCAATAAAAACATGGATAACATGAAAGTTTTTGTCCACAGTACCTGCAGAAGTTCTCTATTGAGCCTGTCGAAATAGAGGGCAAACTTTTTGCCAAAAACATCGCATACATTCCCTCATTGGAAAACATCTGCGCTTTTCAAAGCTATAGCTGATGAACCATGAAAAATGTTTCCATAACTGATCCAAAGTCGAATTTGAAACTGTAACAATGTTTATCAAAGGAGGAAAACTGCGATTCCTCAAATGTAAATGTGAAACCCAGTCAAGGTCATTGTTCTTGGACTGCACTATAAAGAAATGAAAGGAAGAAAGACGCACCAAGCGTTTGATTACACAAGTAAAGGTTACCGTTAGTGAGTTCTCCCATGCATGTCGTTAAAGGCATTGAAGCGAGGCTATTTAATCCCACTTTTAGGCCCCGTTCACATGAGGCGTTTTCCAACGCGCGTTTTACGTCTAAACAAAACGCGGGTAGCCAAAGTACATAGAGTTCTACTGGAGTGTTCACATGCAGAAATCGCGAGAATCCAAGCGCTAGACTGCTTCGGCGCTTCAACAATCTCCGGTCGTTCTCGCGATTTGAAGGCGTTTTGAGAAGCGTAGGTTTCTTCTGCAGCGTTCACATGACACGCGTTTTGATGGGCGTTAGGGCTTTTTTATTCCTCTAGTCCAAGTTTCTATCTTCGCGATCGTTAAAGATAGAGTGAAAATTTCAACGGATTTGAAATCTGCGGAAAATTTTACACCAGATCGATACTTGAAATGTGATTTTCTTTAAATAAATAATTTTGCAACTGTAATTTTACTATTTTCGCTATACGGATTTGACGAATATATTCATTATGAACACAAAAGGGAGTATTCATCTCGTTTTTATAGAAAAGATATAACTTGATTGGAGTATTTTGTCTTAATCCACTGCTTTATGTTTATGGCCATTAAAAATAGGATGAGAAAATTTAATCGCATTCGATTTATTGAAGAAATTTTCCCTGCTTTCACACAAAACTTGTAAAAAGGTGACAGTTTATAACTAAAGGGTGGGTAATTTTATTTCTGAGAATAACGAATACTGACAACTGACCGTTCTAGTTTTCATGTGCGGTAAACGTCTTTAAAATAAAGCTTAAATTAAATATTCAATTTAAAAGCTAAACTTTAGTTATTTTTTTATTTGTCCTCAACGGGTGAAATCGTTACCACCGAGATAACAAGGCCAGACCGCTGTGACGTTTCGATCACGTGACTCGCTTACTAGTAGTCATAACAAACATCGCCGCATGGCCGACTACTTGTGGATTACCTTTAATGTAGCGTAAGAAATTAGGGTTTTTTATACTATTTTACCGGAAAGCAAGTGCAGCTGCAGTTAAATATTGTTATATAACATTTGTGGAACATTACAGTGTCAAGGTGTTAAAGGCTTTCGTCAAACAACACGTTTAACGTGTGTCCAGACCGATTTCTTTAGGCTTAACCACGAGGCTATCCAAAATGCCCTTTAGATGCTGTGTACCTACTTGCTCTGGAAATTATAGATATGGTGATGCACCAAATATGGCGGTTCTCTCCTTTCCAGAGGATAAAAATATTAGAAAAAGATGGCTCAGGGCGATTCCACGAGCCGACTTTACACCATCAAAACGCAGCTAAGTCTGCGAACTTCATTTTCAAAACGATGATATCGTCCGGAATGTATCGAAATTCAACAAAAAAAAACTGGTGAGTGTTCTACCTTTTCCATGAAACGTCTCCGTTTAAAAGTTGGTACTATACCAAGTATATTTCCGAATTGCCCTAAATATCTCTCGAAAACTTGTCCCACCGTTCGTAAAAGCAGGGAAGATAAAATTCGTGAAACTGATCAATTCAATTTATTGGGAGCTATCAACGAAAGCAAATCTGAGTTCATTGCTCATCATGAATCTATTTCTTTTCAAAATTTTAATAGGCTACTAGAAATTCTGGATTCATTACCCCATAAACAAAATTGGTTTAAACTAATTGAGGAGTCAAAAGTTACTTTTTTCAAAATTTGTTTTAATCCAGGACCTGCAACAAATTACACTGTTGTAATACATTCAAATCTGAAAATGGAAACATTTATATGGCCAAGAAATTTCTGTTTAGATAACAATCAAATCAAAACACCCTGTCACGTTAATAATTTGGAAATTATTGAAAATTGTTTGAATTTTATAAATGAAATATCAATGAAAAATTCTTCAGCCAACTATGATAATAATCGCTTCAATTGCTTTGATTTCCCATTTTTACAGATTTAATGATGAAGAAAACATTAATTAGATTTCTTTAGACTGAGAAAGGGTTTTCTTTTCTTTTTGATTTATGGTCACATTTGAGAAACTATGATATTGGGCGGTATTAAGCTTGATTGACGTGTGTATTTTAGTTAATAAAAGTCATAAGCGAGTTTTTCGCTATTTTTTAATTGAATTTACGATATAATTTTGGCTGGTTTTTTAATAAGTTATTGCTTTTACTATTTACGCACACTCTCTGTTATCGTTAGTAAATAAGGAAGAAAGACGCGAGGGTGTAAAAGTTTCATTCTGAGATTATCATAGTTTTGACTAGGGAAAAACCATATTTACAAACTGCTATAATAATTTGCAATAACGTATAACAATATTTTCCTGTGGTCTCGACGTATATAGAATATACTATGTATCGTTGTAGACAGATTTCACTGTATTAGGCTTTGAATATTCCAATACGGCGGTGGTCGTTCGTATCGCACGTATGACTACTAGGGAGACGCCATGACGGCAGAGGTCAGGCCTTGTTATCTCGGTGGTAACGGTGAAATGCGTAATATAAGTTTCAATTTTCATTCATTTTTCACATCCTCGTGTTACAGTGAACTTGATATCACTTTTGAAAATGAACTTAAGTTACTGTGAGCTTATTTTTCATAGAATTTATATTTTATTCTTGCAGTTAGTGTTATTACTACTTTAATCGAAATTTTTATATTATATATACGTGTAGACGCAAATTCTATTAGCAATCTCCTGGTTTTCGATATGTATACTGCTTTTTGTTTTTCTTTGAGATTTTTTTAGTTTCAACATAATTTTCTCGTTTCATCGTGGGGTTTAATCAAATTTTAGTTGAAATATTTCTCAGTCATTCTATTCGTGGTTCCATTTGTGCTACAAAACCCCTGAAAGAGGGTAGGTTGGAGGGTTAGTTTTCGTTTCGGATAGTCGGAACTCAGGGAAAATTGTGTTTAAAAATTAAAAACTAATTTTTGTTATATATGTGTTATTTGTGCTGATACATTAAAATGTTTAGAGATAGGTTTTAAAGAAGTATAGAGATTTATTTGAAGGAAAATTAAATAAAAATTAGCTATAGATCGTAGGAAACACGATAAAACCTGCAAAAATAGCATAAAAAAAGAAAGGTTATCATCAGTGCTGGATTTTGTTTGCGTGTCATCCTTTGATATTACTTCGTAGACAATGCCATATGAACAGAAATTCCGTTTCCAATTTCCTGGTTCTAAAAATAAAGTTTTTTGGGGATATATTTTTACTTTGCACTGTCAATTTTAAAATTTTAAGGAAATTGTTTGGTCATTTTCCAGTTAGTTTCGTTATTAATCAAAGTTTTACAGAAATATTACAATTTTTCATACGCAGTTTCGCTTTTACGATAAAACGCATTACAAATAACTCATTTGCTATCTTCTTGAGCCCAAAAAATCCGTGATCACCCCTTAACACAAAACAAATCCTACTGTTTTTATTGGTGGGTGAATCATCGACACTGGAGAGTGAAGGTTATAGGGTTTCTTTCTCTAGTCTTGACAGTAAAAAACGAATAATTTAAGATTTTAGAGTTAATTAAAATGTTTAATAATGCCTCAATTTGAACTACATAAAGCACTGATTCTCTGATCCGCTGGCTCTTACCGGTTCCTAGGTCCAAAATATCCCGTCATTCGAAAACTTTGGAAAAACGTACGAAAAGCTAACGTTCAAAAATTTACAACCGAGGTTGATGGCATTGGAATCGTATACTATACGTTACGAAAGATTTATCTGTTTAGGTTGTCACTTCTGGTCAGCAAGTCGATTATATTGCATTTATTTATGTATAAAGGTTGAAGTTCAAAAACATTTTATTCACAGGCAATTAGGGAACGAGTGTTTTACAAATCGAAAGAATATCAAATTTTTACGTCGTTTTGAATATTTTTTAGATTATTTTAGGCATTTTATTGCTCATTATACATTTCTAAGTTAACCAAATACAGGCTCTTGTGAATACAGAGAAATCAATTTTAGGTTGGGAAATAAAGATTTTCATCTTACTTTTAATGGCTGTAAAATTAAAACAGTTGATAATGGGCAACAAAATATCTTATTAAAGTGACATTCCCTTTAAAAACAAGGCAATACTTCCTCTTACGCTTAGTATAAAAGGAATATCTGAAAAAAGATTAGTTGCGACTATTGGCAAAAAAATAATTTTTTCAAAGAAAATTATGATTTTGGTATCGATCTAACGTAAAATTTTACGCTGATTTGAAATCCGTTGAAATTTTGACTCTATCTCTAACCATTCAAAAGATAGCAACTTGGATTAAGAGAATAAAAAAAACAATTTAAGGCATAACGGAAACTGACCTTGAAAAGCGCCCAAGTGCTGTTCACATGGTAACGCTCGAAAATTCTTATCTAACACGCGTTGCAAAAAGTCCATGTGAACGGGGCCTTAAAGCGCTGAGAAGACTCCGGAGGAGGATTGATTTTTTTTTTAAACTTCGGAAAAAGGAATGTTTTCGGTTTGGACTATATAAAGCGCTTAACGGTAATTTGCAAAGTGAGATTTTTCAAAATTATTTTCCGAAAGTCAAATTTTTTCCCCAAGTCCATAATTTCCTCAAGTGTTATATTCTTGGTGTTATATTACGAATATTGCAAATAGAAAATAATGCTAGTCTATTTTCTACCATGGATAGATAAAAACTATTCTCACAGAAACCTTCGCATTTTCCGTTTGTTCCATAATTTTCTGAAGTATTAACCCTCCAAGCGGTTTCTACGAGGTATTTCGTCCATAAAGATATGATCAATTTTGCTAATGGCGAGATATCTCGTCATCAAGGTATTGTCGATTTTTTCATGATGACAAGAGTTTTCTTCTATTGACGAAATATCTCGTCCAGGAGGGTTAATATTCGTTGCGATGGCTGTATGGTTTTGACATTTCAAATATTCAAAGGGGAAATGTTAGTCTACTTTCTACCACAAATTTGGTAAAACTACTCTTATTCAAAAATTCGTCTTCACTTTGTTCCGTAGGTTTCTCAAATATTTATATTTTTGCACTAACATGGATGGTATTTGCTTTCGTTAAAAAGCAATTTGCTTCAATTTCATTCATTAGAACTTTGAGTGATTACTTTTTGGAAAAGTTCAATAATTAGGATGGGTATGCCGTTACGATTCCAAATCTATGAAAACCATCATAGTCAACTTTTGTGAAATATTGTCAGGAATTGAATCTGTGCAGCCTACAACTCTCAGGTTGCTAGTGAGTGGGTAAGCCTCTGATAAACGGCAGCCTCACTACATCCTCCAGAAGTAGGTAGTTGAATGTACTTTGCACTGGAGTAATACAATGGGCTATTCTGCAACGTCCGTAGACATAAATGATGTTTGCATTCGTTAAATAGGAATTTGCTGAAGTTCCCATGATTAGAATTTTGAGTGATTACTTTGTTTTGGGAAAACTTTAATAGTTAGAATGGGTATGCCATACACGATTCCAAATCCATGAAACTATCATCGTCAATTTTTGTGAAATGTTGTCAAGGATTGAACCTGCGCCTACAACTGTTGCCAGTCCAAGCAACCAAGGTTGCTTGGACTGGTTGAGCCTACTGATCCACGGGCCTCACTACATCATCCGGAAGTAAGTAGTTGAATGTACTTCACACTGGAGCAATGCAATAGGCAATGTCCGGACACATAGATGGTGTTTGCATTCGTTAAAAAGCAATTTGCTGTTATGCCCATTATTAGAATTTTTAGTGGCTACTGTTTTGGGGAAAAACTACAATTGCATACTCATTCTGATTATTAAATTATAATGGGTATGCCATTGTGCGATAGCAAATCTACGAAAATCATCATCGTCATCTTTTGTGAAATGTGCATTGAATTTCATTTCCACGCATTCTTTCACAAACTGCTTCTATGAAATTCAGGAAGCTTGCACCTGTTTGCTCTCTCTTCACAAAAGCTGAATACGGTACATTCTCTCTGTGATGATTTTAGGATATTCAATTTATCCCCTCCTTCATCTGACGATAAAACCCAAGACATACCAGTAAGCCGGATACTTGACTGAAGAAGAATCAAATTAGTTTATAACATCAAAGCAAATACAATAATTGTTCGCTCCTCCATTGTATACCGCTTTTTGCGTGTGACTTGTTCACACGCAAACAGCGGACTCACTTAAAACGAATGCAATGGCATAGTCTTACTTGAGCGGAACGCATTTTTTGAGTGAGATTTCTTTAAACTCTCATTCAGAGTGGACACAGTTTTGTAAGCACGATCGCGGGAAAGATTCCTGCCAATTGTTGGGGACGTTTCAAAAGGGTATTGTTCGGTCTGCGCAATGGCGGACAGTTTTTATTGCTTTGATGTGTGGGAATGAGCGTCTGCCTTGAACCCGATGTTAAGATTTTCTGTCCATTGTAAGCAAAATAGGAAAAACGGAAGACAACAATACGCGAATGTAAAACACACGAAAGAGGTTCCGTTTTGCTGTCCGATGAAATAATCGATTTGGAATGAAGTACATCAAGATGTTTTGGTTCAGGTTATGGGAGAACGCTACAGAGTTTCATTGGATGGTACACACATACATGACCCACACATGCCACTATTCGGACCTTGCGCAATAAAACCCCAACATCCATCCATCAACGCCGCTACCCACCAAAGAGACCACTATAAGGGGAGGCGGGGTTGTTTGTTTGGGTGTTTTATGGCGCAATTTGGCGCATATTTAGTTGGTTGGTTTTGGGGTTTTATGGCGCAAGGGCCATATTTGGCCATGCTGTGCCAGACACAAAACATACAACATCAAGTAATAATCACACACACATAAAAGTTTCACTGACACAGAAGAGAGAAATACACCATGGGAGGAATGCACCTGCCAGGAATCGAACCTGCATCGCCTACAATTTGGAGGTTGCTAGCACAGTGGACATACCCACTGAGCCATGAAGGCCCCAAGGGGGAGGAAGAGTAAAGATGCATTATAAAAACAGGGAACAGTAGGTCCTGGCACAGCCTAAAAAAGCTAAAGGAAAAAAACTTTTTGTTAGAAAAAATAAAGATAAGACCTCCACCTCTGCACATCGTAGAAATCAGCGAGCATCACTTTTAAATTTCAAACAGGATAAAGGAGAGGTTACCGGATAAGGGAGAGATTACATGATAATACTTAACCCGGTTGTCTGAACGTGGTATCTCATCATTAGAAAAATACTGACCAGATCTTGATGAACGAGATATCTCGTCATTAGAAGAAAACTGACCAAATCTTGATCTTGTCAAAAAAATCACCAATATCTTGATGACGAGATATATCGTCATTGGCACAATTTGTTAGATCGTGATGAACAAGATATCTCGTTGAAGCCACTTGAAGGGTTAATTGATGGTGCCCGCTACTTCTGGAGAAATATTATGGCTGTTTCTAACCCTCCTTGTGGTTGTCTCGACGAGGTATGTCATCATTAGAAAATCAGATAACTCGTCATTAAAAGAAAAACTGACCCGACCTTGATCTCGTCTTCACCAAAAATTCAGCAGTATCTCGTCTTTTGCAAAATTGATCAGATCTTTATGGACAAGATATCTCGTTGAAAGCGTTTGGAGGGTTAAAAAAGGCTATAGAAAAAACTTAATGTTGGGAAAAATATCGATAAGACCTCCACCTAAGAACAAAGTAGAGATCTGCGAGCACCTCTGTTAAGCTTGAAATGCAGCGGGTATTTTCAGGAAAAAGAGAGATTTTACAAGATAGTGCTGAGTTGATCGTGTCCGCTAATTCTGAAGAAATATGGCTGTTTTTAACCCTCCAAGTGGTTTCGACAAGATATCTCGTCCATCAAGATCTGACCGATTTTGCAAAAGACGAGATATTTTATCGAGACAAAACTGCTCTATTATTCCAAGTAGCTAAAAACTTGTCCCTTGCCCAGAACTGGTGACAGTTTGGAATAGATTTTACATCACAGGCTGGCCACTGCAGAGCAATTTTTGACTCGAAGACCATCAGGAGGGTTAACCAACCCTCCTGGTGGTTGTATCGACGAGGTATCTCGTCGTTAGCAAAACTGATCAGATCTTGATCTCGTCATCATGAAAAAATCGGTAATATCTCGATGACGAGATATCTGGTCAAAATCAAAATTGGTCGGATCTTGAAAGACGGGATATATCGTCGAAAACATTAAGAAGGTTAATATTGTGTAAAGAAGTTGTATTTCTGCTTTCGTTTGTTAGCCATTGGATTCTGTTTGCCGGTGATGTGGCCCGTTTGGATGAGCTTCTAACACAGTTTCCAAACTTTTTTTCTCTCAGCGTCGTTTTTCAAACATAATTTTTTCAGCTCCCATCTCAACTAACAATAAATTGCAAGCATAGATGTGCCTATGATTTTTTTTATTTCACAAAATATTTATATATGTGTGTGTAATTTTTGCATTTCAAAAAGCTAGTTAGGAAATAAAACAATTTGGAACTGAAATTAAGAAGCTGATATTGGAAATGTTTTGTTTATGAGTGAATGAATAACCCGATGCTTCAAATATTCGATATTATGCTATCGACATTTTTTGGTTTTGCAATTAGTCTATCGATAAAAAATTATTGTTGTAAAGTTCTTTAAAATTTAGTGACATACAAAGCGTTCCTCTTAAGACTATAACAAAAGAAAAATGTGTAACATTGAAACAAATTATTCGAATGCAAAATGTGGGTGTGAAGTGTACTAGACTTGCAAAAGAGAAATTATGAGTCTATGTTTGTACGTAAGAAATTTTGGAAACAAATCATAGTAGATAAGTAAAGAAAATGTGATACTTTCTTTTATTATAGTCCTAAGTGGAACACCCTGTACTTTTAAAAATATCACCATAGATTCATTCGGGTTAGTAACACAAAATCAAGCTTTTCAACTTGTCATGAATAACATGTTTTATAACTATAACGTCAACAAAATTGCTCACATGCGATTCGCGTAAAGCCAAAATTATTTACAACTTTTTTGTTAGAACGAATCATAAAACCGAGAATTTCCGGAATAATAAAAAAATACTCACTTGTAAACCAGTCTTGTTAGAATAACAATAATATCCTTTGTATGTAATCAGTAAAGGCCCGGAATAAGCACTAAAATTGTTATGTATTTCACTTGCAGTGCAACAAACTGATAACTGCTCATCACACAATTCGGAAACAGTCTAGCAGCGATTTAAGCCTCTTCGCCTATTTGTAGTATTGTACAGTGAACTTGACATAACACATTCCTGCCGCTGTCCTTGTAAGAATCTGAGTAAAGTCGGAAGTGCAAGCGAATACATGCACGCGACCACTCGCTTGTTACGAAATGTCTTCTTGTGTTTCGACCGATCAGTTGTAACTTGCACTTTACAAAGTATAATTCTTGCGACAGTAGTGAGTGTTTGCATGGTTAAGTAGCTAACTGGTTGCTTAACCCTCTGAGTGTCCTGAGATTTCCGAGTAGGGTAATGTTGCTTTTACCCTACACGCACTTAATGACTAAATAACCACATCTTTCGAAATAATCCATGGATTCTTTCAATCTTTAGAAAGATTCTATTTGTCCTTTCCATGGAATATAACCTCTCTTTGGAACGATTCGAATGGTGCTTTCTTTGGAATAGAATCCTTCTTTGGAACGATTCTATGGGTCTTTTCCTTGGAATAGAATCCCATAGAAAGATACTACTGCTCCTTTCCTTAGAATAGATGGCGTGGTATGGAAGTTTGGAGAGTGGGTTGCCAGCTCAGGTGTTGTTCTCGTCTCATTTGACTGTGATTCAAAATTGTGGAATCGATCCCGGACCGTCGCCAATAGCCCGTTGAGTTGCTCCAGTGCGACGTTAATTAGCTACATACCTTAGAATAGAATCTATTGGCAAGATTCCATTGCTCATTTCCTTTGAAAAGATTCTCTTAAAGAGATTCTATTACTCATTTCCTTATAATTGAATTCTTTAGAAACATATTGCTCATTTCATTATAATAGAATCCTTTGGAAAGATTCCATAGGTCAAGAAGATTTAAACTGGTTAAAGTCATGCAGAGAAGACTGCAGGTTGCAATATGGAATTATGAAAGTGAACCTTTCAGAGGGTGAAAACATTTTAGGCGACACATTTTTTAGCATCTTATGGCTTACTCTCGCACCCCAACGCCCCCTATTTCCCCTGTGCCTGCACTGCCCCTTCCCAAGATTGCTTCAGAGACCACAGGGGACGATAGCCCCCACTTTGGTAAATTATGCTGTAATATTATTAAAATATCAGCAGGGATGGGATTATGATGATTTTGCATTTTTCTTCACGAGACTGGAAAGTTGCGTGAATGAATAAAAACGTAAATATGAGACAAACAACGTCAAGTAATGGACATTATGTGATTGGTCCGTGCGACATAGTAGTAGACTTTGGCAATTTCATCACTCTTGTCGCCACTCTTTAGAAATGCGCATTCACACATCTACCCTACCATAAGATGTTATATCGCCTAATGAGGCGATAAGATGCCAAATAGGTTATAGAAGTAAATTTTTCAGAGAAGTCACGTGACTACTAGTCGACATGTTTGTCACCTTTTTGAAGCTCCTGTCAATAACAATGCTCAGTCTACTTATATTTCACGTCTATGATGTAGGTAGGGGAATATACGTCACACTGGAGGCAACACAACAAGCTATTGGGGACAGTCCGGGATCAATCCTCGAAGGTAAAGCCCGAGGACACCTCGTAATTTTTATTATTCGAAAAAAAAAGCCAACTGACGTGACATTCAGAATAGTACATGTGACATATGCTTCAGAAATACTACCACCTATATTTAATTTTACAGAAAATATCTCATTGGAGACAAGTTTTAAATCATTAATTTGCAAATTTCATCCAAAAATGTGTATTTTTTATTTCAAACTTAACTTAACATATTGGATTTGATAAAGATAATTTAGTTATTTTAGCATATTCTCTAATTTTAAAAATAGCCCCTTATGCTAGCTATTATTATTGCTCCAGTGAGAAGTTAATTAACTAGCTCTCTCTTTCTACCTACTTCTAATTTTAAAATTCAAGGTATATTTCACAGACAGCATTATTGAAAAAACAAATTTGCAATGGCTGGGAAAACAGCTGAATTCAAGCATTAAACTTCAGTCTCTTCTTTCAATACCTATCCTAGTTTCAGTCGCCCTCAGAGGTATATCTCCTTTAGGTGTGTGCAGGCTTCCCGAACCCGAGGAACTCTAGTGATCTTTTCTTTTCACAAGGGGTTTACTGTCGTTAGTAAACACGGGGGTCGCACTCCCGGAATACAAAAGATATCTTTTTAGCTTTCATCCTATTATTCTATTCCGAATCCTCTTTTTCCCCCTCTCATATTTTTTTACTTGAATTTGTCTGTCTTGTTTTTGACCCAGCTAGGCCAAATATGTCCCTTGTGCCATAAAACCCCCAAACAACCTAGCTTCAGTCTACCAATGTCTATTCTAGTGTATGCTATGTTCTACTGACTTCATTAATTTGCGTAGCTTTGTTTCCAAATCAGAACGGAATGTGAAAGTACAAAGTTAAAATAAAACCTATCCTCGTCCTTCTCTGTAACTTTGTATCAAGTTCGTAAAATGTCTTTTGTTAAGACCGGCTCTTTGTGATGTAGTGAAACTCGTAACTCAGATAAGCGATTGTAAGCTGATTATCGTAAAAATTTGCATCTCGTGTCTCTATTATTTCTTTTCTTGCACAAAGGTCAGCTATAAATAAGTTTACGGTTCACTGGTAGACCGCATTCAAACGTTTTACGAAACCATTTGAGTCTCGCTTCCAGAAGTATTTAAGAGCCGCATTATTCAAGTGTTTTCCAAACAAATGATGCAATTTTAGGTGAGTTTATAGGTCTGATTATTTAAAATCTCCACCGTCAGTTATGTTATCACGTCAGATTAAATCATTTCAATTCCTTAGAATTATAGTAAATATCCAATACTTTCTTCATATTTGAATGTGATTGACAAATCGAAAATTGACAGACAAAATTGAAATGAACTTTCTCTTCGGTAGGCAGGTATTTTAATTAACGTCGCACTAGAGCAACATACCGGGCTATTGGCGACGGTCAGGGATCAATTCCAAAGGGAAAGATCCTAGGGCAACACCACGTAATTTTGAACCACGGTCAGATGAGACGAGGCAACACCTGAGCTGGCACCCCACTTTTTCTTCGGATCGTTATATATTTGATTTAACATTACTCAATTCATACGTACTTATCTTCAAAAGTAGATCAAATCGATAATGGCTTGATATTGGTATTTATTTCAAAAGAAAAAAAAATCATTTTTGCATAAGCAATAAGTAAAAAATTCAATTTTTTATTTTGAAATATTTTAATATTCTAAATTCCTACTATGGCAAAACCGGTTGGCAGAGTAAATGGTTTGGCAACTGAAGGGTTGTGAGTTCGGAACTCGGTCCAACACAAGACCGTCATGTACACGGGGCTTATGAAAGTTAAATCTGTCGTGGCTGCAAGTGTTCTCACGTTGATGTGGAGTGGAAGTTTGGAGAGTGGGGTGCCAGCTCAAGTGTTGACCTCATCATCTGACAGTGGTTCAAAATTACGAGAGGTTGTCATTGGATCTTTCCCTTCGGGATGGATCCCGGACAGTCGCCAATAGACCGCTGCGTTGCTCCAGTGCGACGTTAATTCAAGTACCTACCTATCTACTCTGCACCGGCAAATTTTAATTTTTCTCAAATATTGTTTCTTTATTTTTGCATTGTTTCTTCCAATTTCTGAAGCAATTCGCATGTACTACTCTTGTTTTAGTATAAATATTTTTATAACAGGCACTACAGAAAAGAATGAATAACAAACAATTGATTTTTATCAATTTCTTAAAAATCCACTATTCTAAATCCTATTATTCCATCCTCAAAGTTCTCAAATAAAAATTATAAAATGTTTTAAATCTCTATATTAATTTCAAAAAAAGCCTTACATTTTAAATACACTGTAGTCATGAAAAACAGAAAGCTGAGAAAAAAGACTTAATAGTATACAATTCGGTTTCACACAGGAAATTCTATGGAAAGAACTTTAATAACTTGCAAAATAATGTAGCTGCAGCTATGCAATTTTACACACATATTTTATAAAGCTGTACAATTAATACAAGACAATATTTTTAATTTGGCAATTTTGGTAATTTTTAGGATACCTTAACCCCCAAGTGGTTTCGACGAGATATCTCATTCGTTAAGATCTGTTCAATTCTGCTAATGACAAGATTTCTCATTCGTCCAGATCTGGTGAATTTTTCTAATGACGAGATACATCGTTGAGATCAAACTTAAAGGGGAGTGAAGATCCAAAGCAAATTGTCCCTTGCCCAGCAACTGGTAACAATTTGGTACAGGTTTTGTATAATAAGAGCTTCACTTTAGGTAATTTTTAGGATACTGTGTCCCCTTAACCCCCAAGTGGTTTCGACGAGATATCTCATTCGTTAAGATCTGGTCAATTCTGCTAATGACAAGATTTCTCATTCGTCCAGATCTGGTGAATTTTTCTAATGACGAGTTACATCGTTGAGATCAAACTTAAAGGGGAGTGAAGATCCAAGTAGGAAAAGCAAATTGTCCCTTGCCCAGCAACTGGTAACAATTTGGTACAGGTTTTGTACACTGCTGGCCACCGTAAATGCAACACCCTGAAGGAAGCATGCAAATAATATGAAATTTACAACATGCATTAGCGGAGGTGAGATATGCAAATGATTAGAATTTCAGCGCAGACGCACATCACGCGCGCCTGTGGCGCCACTTCAAAGCGCTATTTAAGGCTTGGAGATTTCGACGATTTCAAGTACGGCAATTGTGTTTTTCTTGTGGTTTTTTCAAAAAAAAAACGATCAATTATGCCTCGTAGAAAACAGCGATCATCTTTTGATCAAGTATCCGAGTTCGACAGAGGAAGGATAGTGGCCTACCGAGATTGTGGATTATCTTTCAGGGAAATCGGTAGTCGTGTTGGACGAAACCAAACAAATGTAATGCGGATATGTGATCGTTGGATGCAGGAGGGTACGACGGACCGACGTGTTCGATCGCATCCACCTCAGTGCACCACTTCATGTGATGACAGGCATATTGTGCGTATGGCAGTGACGGATCGCTCAGCCACATCACGAACCATAGCACAGCACATTCAGTCTGTACCGCATCATCCAGTGTCTTCGCGTACCATTCGACGCCGTTTACAGCAGAGTGGTCTGTCCGCAAGACGTCCATTGCTTCGTCTACCCTTGACGCAGAACCACAGACGTTTCCGCCGCCAATGGTGCGATGAAAGAAGGATGTGGACGGCAGAATGGAATGAAATTGTCTTTACTGACGAGTCACGCTTCTGTCTGCAACACCACGATGGTCGGATTCGAGTCTGGAGACACCGTGGAGAGAGGATGCTGAACAGCTGCGTTATGCACCGCCACACTGGTCCTGCACCGGGTATTATGGTATGGGGCGGTATTGGATATCACTCTCGCACTCCTCTAGTACGCATTGCCGGTACTTTAAACAGCCAGCGCTACATCTCCGAGGTGTTGGAGCCAGTTGTCCTTCCTTACCTTCAGGGCTTGCTCACAGCCATATTTCAACAGGATAATGCGCGACCACACGTGGCACGCATTGTCCAAGGGTTCTTCGTCAATCGCCAGATTGAATTGCTTCCCTGGCCAGCTCGCTCTCCGGATCTTTCGCCGATAGAAAACATGTGGTCCATGGTTGCTCAACGATTGACCCAGAATACATCCCCAGCTGCCACACCAGATCAACTTTGGCAACGTGTGGAAGCTGCTTGGTCTGCTGTACCCAAGAACACATCCAAAGTCTTTTTGAATCAATGCCGAGGCGTGTGGCAGCGGTGATCTCCAACAATGGCGGCTACTCTGGCTACTGATTTTGGCAGGAACCACACTTCACAGAAGTCTATAAATTTAATCATTTGATACTTGGTCAACATGTTATCTACAAAATAAATTTTGTTGTGATATCTCTTGTCTTTCTTGGTGTTGCAATTTGGGTGGCCAGCAGTGTATAATAAGAGCTACACTTCAGGTAATTTTTAGGAAACTGTGTCCCCTTAACCGTCCAAATGGTTTCGACGAGATATCTCGTCCATCAAGATCCGTTAAATTTTGCTAATGACAAAATATCTCGTTCAAAATCTGGTTAATTTTGCTAATGACGAGATACATCGTTGGGACGAAACTCAAAAGGAAATGAAGATCCAAGTAAGAAAAACAAATTTTCCCTTGGTGAAAATTCGGTATAGGTTTCTGTATGGTTAACCTGGTCATTACAGGCCACTACATTACCACCCAAAAATAAACTACCAGAGGGGTTAGTACAGCATTGAGAAAACGAAACTTAAGAAACAAAAATAGCACTTTTTCTCAATTGCTCGTGATGCTACTTGGTTTTCTGCTATTTTTACTCTTACAAACACGTTCTTTGGTTTACTAGACTCACCACTCTTACACTTTTTGCGAAATCTTCTGTGACAAAGATTCCTGGATTCCAAAATTCAGTGAGGTTTATTCGGATGTGTCCGTGACCCATTACACGATTGCTGATGAAAAGTTTTATGCAACTGGAAATTACCATGGCTGCCTTTTCAAATGAACAATGGCGGGACTACTCGTCTTTCTAATCGCATCACGGAACATAAACACATCCGTGTTTTCTGTTAGAATAGATGTCACTGTCCTTTAGCAAACGGAAAAGTTTACAAAATAATAGCCTGCCAAAGTTGTTTCAAGGCGGTATTTGTATGGATGACGCAAAATCTAATTGAGTAAAATGAACATCCCGTTTTCTATTGTAGTTTAAGGTAATTTTGGATTATCAACGACATAGCTTTTTTTCCCGATAGTTTACTAAATTCCGGTGCATGTATATGTGATGCAAAATGTAATGAGTAAAATATGCACCCTGTTATCTATTGTGTTTTAACCCTCCAAGTGGTATCGATGAGATCTCTCGTCCATCTAGATCTGACCAATTTTGCAAATGACGAGATATCTCGTCACCAACAATGCCCATATTCAAATGATGACGATATTGCCTTTTTGATGATGACGAAATCAAGATCTGGTCAGTTTTGATAATGACGATATATCTCGTCCATCAAATATCCATTGAGACATCCACCAGAAGGGTTCAAATTGATCTATATAATGTCTTATTTATGTTTCTAATTAAATGAATATGTACTTTTTATGATGACGAGATCAAGATCTAGTCAGTTTTCTTCTACTGACGAGATATCTCGTCCATCAAGATCCGGTCAGTTTTGTTAATGACGAGACACCTCTTCGGGACACCACCAGGAGCATTACTAATGGCAATTTTGGATTATCAACAGATTTATTTTCTATATTTTACTAAATTATGGTCGGTAAGTGAATTAACGTCTCACTAAAGTAACACAAGGGCTATTGGCGACGGTTCGGGATTGATCTCGAAAGGAAAGATCCGAGGACAACACCTTGCAATTTTCTTCCACGGTCAGATGACGAGGTCAACACATGAGTTAGCACCACACTCATTATCACTATAAATACATAATATGACACAAATCCGAGAATATATTATTCTTAATCCTAGCTTATAAATCTTTCAGTAGTATTAACATGTACATGTAGTACATTAATTTTTTCTGTGTTTCATATAAGCCTGTTTTATGTTACGTCCGTATTATTCGAGTTTCTGGTTATCCTCGGTCCCTATTACCTCGTATAATCGAGGTTCTACTGTACATTGATGTCTACACATTATGCAAATACAGCAACAAAAATGTACCTATTGTTCTTTGTAAGGAATATGTACTTAGAATGAATCACAAGACTAAACTATAAGTTGAAGTTAATGTATCAGTTTACATGCGTGTAATGATACTTACCATCATAATAATAAGCTCTAGTTACATGCATTGTGAATAAGATACAACAAAGAGCGGCTGTTAACTGCTTTGACGTTTGGAAGTCCGTCTTAAGCTACTTGCAGACATCAGAATTTTCATTTTAGATTTAGAGACAGTTCAAAATAGAATGGAATTTAAATTGGAGTTTGATACATATTAACTCAATTCGCGAAATGTAGGGCTTTAAAATTTAAAAATTCCATATTTCTCCAATATTATTCTGAAGCTAATGATCACAAGATGTGGAATATATTTTATATTAAATGATTATATTAAATGCAAACATTAATTTAATATTATTTCAGTCGAGATGCTTTACATTTTGTTTTTCGTAGTTTCTCTTAGAGTTTAAATCGCTCCAATCACCATTAGTTAAAAAATTTCTAAAGTTCTAGACGGAATAACAACTAAATTGATGGTCACCCGGAATTTTCATTAACAATAAATTCTCTATGGTTCTCCACATGTTATTTAACTGAGAGTTCTCATTTGGATACTGTTGTGAAATATCCATTAAAAATTCCTATCCTTAAAGTTTCTTTCAACCATCTGCTTAATGTGGAAAGAAACTTGGGAAGACTACACCTTAAGCTCGACCTACCAACATATCACGGAATATATAAGAATAAGTTTAACTATTTAGTTTGGCTGAGTATCTTTCAATAGGGGGCACATTAATCTTCATATCACGGAATGTGTGAGATTCTGTAGAATAATCAAATTTATCTGAATATCTTACGATGGCACAATCACCATTAAGCGAATGTATACGATTCCGTAGAACCACTTTATTTGGCTGAGTATCTTTCAATGGTGCAATAATCATCATACAGCAGAATGTATAAGATTCTGTTTCACTACTTTATTTGGTTGATTATCTTTCAATGGCACAAACAATTCTTACACAGCGGAATGGATAAGATTTCGTGGAACTACTTCATTGACTGAGTATCTTTCAATGGATCAATAATTATCACAGCACAGAATGTATAAGATTCCGCTTCACTACTTCATTTGGCTGAGTATCTTTCAATGGCACAACAATTATCACACAATAAAATGTATAAGATTACGTCGAACTACTTCATTTGACAGAGTACTTTATTTTGCTGAGTATCTTCAATGGCACAATAATTTTCACTCAACAGAATGCCTGATTCGTCGAACTAATTTATTTAACTGAATATCTTTCAATAGCACAATAATTCTCACACAACGGAATGGATAAGATTTCGTGGAACTACTTCATTGACTGAGTATCTTTCAATGGATCAATAATTATCACAGCACAGAATGTATAAGATTACGTCGAACTACTTAATTTGGTTGAGTATCTTTCAATGGCACAATAATTATTACACAACAAAGTGTATAAGATTTCATAGAACTACTTCATTTGGCTGAGTACCTTTCACACACTATAGCACAATAATTATTACACAACAAAATCTGCAATATTACGTAGAACTATTTCATTTAGCTGAGTATCTTTCAATGACTCCATAATTATCACACCGCGAAATTCCGTTCCACTACTTTATTTGTTTGAGTATCTTTCAATGGCACGATAATTATCACACAACAAATAGGATAAGATTACATCAAACTACTTCATGTGGCTGAGTATCTTTCAATGGCCAACAATTATCACACAACAAAATGTATAAGATTACGTCGAACTACTTCATTTGGCTGAGTATCTTTCAATTGCACAATAATCATGGCACCGTGGCATGTATAAGATACACGCTATGTATATTTCAAGCTTACTTTTGAAGTACGAAATGAAAGCAAAAAGAAATATTGCTCCTAATCCATTCAGCAAAGAAACTCTGACAGCTCAGCCTTATTATATACATGAAAACCTTTCGAGAACACTTCGGAATATAACCGAGTAACCTTCTTATCGACGAACTCAATCGACGAACGAATCAACTGAATCACCGAATTGAATTCTTCGTTCGAGTGAAAGAGATGAGTACAGAATTGTTTTAACCACGGGTGAAAATGATTATACAAAAACCAAGGAATAACTGCAAGTAACCCAGTTACAAATTGAAAATCATGTTCACAAATAATACAATTTTAAACCAATTATGTATGCCCCAGAAACTGGGTTGGTTTCTATAGACGGTCAGCGAAATTAACGTACTTAAAATCTTGCAAAATAAGATTTTAAAATAGTTTTTGTCACGAGAGTTTGCCATTAAATCGTATTCATGCTCGTGCACATGTGGTAGTATTTTATAAGCTATATAAGATGATTCATCTATCATTGTAATTGAAACCTTTGATCAGGACTACTATATCACGACCCGTGTGTAATCCTTCCGGATTGTTAGCTTAAATAATTTTTATGCTTTTTTCCATATGATGGTCTGCGGGCCTCATAAGCATATTTGGAGGGCATTATCTGGACTGCGGGCCGAGTAAACCTGTCCGGATGGATGTATCTAGTACGTCAACTAGTGCTAGCATCTATAGAATTCAGCCACTCTAATTTCTGGAGGGAGAGTATTATGGTTGAGCTTAGCCACCACCACAAAAATAAACTTACAATACAATATATCGCAGTGTAACCTATCCATTTTGGTAAACGTAGTTGCACTGCGTTTCAGAGTCTTGCTAAACAGCAATATTTTGCATGATTTTTTAACATAGTTTTAGTTGTTGATATATTGCCCTAGCTGGAATCGTCGCTGGCCCGCCACGATCACCCGATTTATCATCTTTGTCACTGTGAACACCATCTAATCTATGTGGAAACTTTAGTCCTACCTCCACTTAACCGGGGGTTGCGATCCCAGGATGCCCAAGTGATCTTTCTCTACTTTCTTCTCCCTTCCATCCTTTCTTTTCTTCACTTTATATTATCAATCTTATGGCGCAAGGGTCAAATATGGCCCTTGCGCCATAAAACACAAAAACAACCAACCAATCCCTCACTTAACCCTCTAGGGGATTCACACGCATAATTCCACAGTTTCTGGTATGTGAGCCTGATAAAAAAAATATTTGGAGGGTTGCATATGGCCAGCGTGCCGGGTAAGCCTGTTCGGAGGGCACTATTTATTCTGAGGGCCTCGTAAATGTATTTGGAGGGTCCTATATGGACTGCAGGCCGGTGAAACATATTGGGAGGGACGTATATGGTCTGAGGAACTAATAAAATATTTGGAGGGCCGTATCTGGACTGCGAGCTGGGTAAACTTGCCTGCAGGGCCGTATCTGAAGTGTGGACCTGATAAAAATATTTGGACGGCCGTATCTGGTATCTGGGTCGGGGAAACCTATCCGGATAGCCGTATATGGTCTGCCGGTCTTATAAAAGGATTTGGAGGGCTTTATCTGGACTGCGAGCCGGGTAAACCAATTCGGAGAGTCATATCTGGTCTGCGGTCCTGAGACAACCCTATTCTCTGCAACTGATTTATCTTACGCGTACGGTTTATTGGTTAACCCTCATGGTGGTTTTTTCGAAGAGGTATCTCATCATTGGCAAAAGTGACTAGATCTTCATGGATGAGATATCTCGCCATTACAAGAAAACAGACCAGATCTTGATCTCGTCATAGTAAAAAAAATCGACAATATATACCTTGATGACGAGGTATCTCGTCATTAGCAAAATTGGTCAGATCTTGATGAACGAGATATCGCGTCGAAACCATTTGGAGGGTTAGACCTCATCCTGACGAGAACAGTTATTTCTCTAATAGCTAATAAAAATGTGCGCTCACAAAAAGCAGTCAAAATGCAGAAAGGCGTGTTTACATTTGCGAGTGCATGTAATCTGCATTCAAATGATCATTAATTGGTTTCTTGTAGGAGAAATATGCTAATTCCTACCATAAAACGTATCTAAAACAGAATAACTGGTGTAAGTGGTGCGATGAACTGTGATCGACCTTCAACTTCAAAAGCCGTATTTCTGGGGAGAAAAACCTCGTATCAAGGTAGGATGTCACTTTCTCGACCTTCAGGATGATGTTTGTTTCTTCAATCTCAGAATAATGACATAAAACTACGAAAATTTGGTAAGTAACACGATCGTTGAAATAGATTAAAGAAATTTGACAAGATATGAAAGACAAAGCAAATTTCTCACTACCCAAAGTATACTAAGATTTTATCTGAAAATTTCATGAAAAGGTTTAATAAAAAATGAATTTATGTCCCCATAAACTACAAAAAATGTCAAAAAAAACCCAGCAAAGTTTTCCAAAAAGATTTTGCAGTTTCATGAAATAACCAGAAAGGATTCTAAATATCCCAAAGGGGCAACGGTAGCCCATTTGGAAGAGTAACGGAGTAGCAATCTGAGGGTTGAAAGTTCGAAACTGGGTCCAATCAAAGACCGTCGTGTACACGTGGGTTGGTGCACGTTAAATCTGTCGTGGCCTCAAATGTCCTCACGTTTGAATGGTGGGAAATTTGGAGAGTGGGGTGCCAACTCAGGTGTTGTTCTCGTCATATGACCATGGTTCAAAATTACGAGAATTTGTCCTCTGATAAAACCTCGTTATCCTCACTTCGGGATTGATCTGTTACCAATAGTCCGTTGAGTTGCTTCAGTGCGACGTCAATTAACAACATAGCTCTACCGAACTGAGTCTATTTTGTTAACGAAAAATAGGAGTTATAAACAGAAAGCAAGATACAATCGCAACTTCTATAAGCTGAAAATTCTTGCGTCGAATTGGTAGTTTCGATGTCACTAACAAAAACATTCATTGAATGTTTTTAGTTTGCCGTAGTTTCTGTTATCAACCCATAATTGTGAAACAGAACAAAAACATTGTGCCGATTTTCAAAAGCGAATGAATCACCCCGCTGTGTTGCTCCAGTGCGACATTAATTAATTACCATTACCAATAGCAAATGATTTGCTATATCTATCAATAAAGTTCCAAAACATTGAAAAGTTCCTTCTACTTGTAATGAAACCACGGAAGCATACTTAAAACAACTAAACTTCAGTTTCTTGAACTTTAAAAGCAAGAAATATTTTTCCCTGAAATAGTTTAGGGAAATAAATGAACGATGCGCTTTTCCTGGAAACACCACAATAGGCAAAATTGAAACTAAAAAATAGTAATTCACTGCCTTAAAATGACCAAAAAACCTGAAAATGCCATTTTGCGTAAAATTCACGAGAAATGCATAAAAATTCCATAATAAAGAAATAATTTTGATGAAACGCTTCTATTCACTAGAATAGCATTTTCAGTCTAATCTAGAAGAGGCAAATTCATCAATAATCCTAGATTCTCATCCGATATCTTTTCAATACGGAATGACTTTCAATCATGAATTTGGAATTATATTCTATGTGGACCAAAAAATATATAAAATTTTCTTTGAGTACCTCACAAGACTAACCAATTCAAGGCTTGATTTTGATAATGGTACACCAAAAATTCTTGAAAATTGTTTTAAAAAAGAATAAGGATAGACACCTGTTTTGTTTCACGGGTTAATATTGTAAATAATCATTGAAAATATGCACAGCATAATCAAGTCTCTTAAACCTTCACTATGTCCTTACGTTTGTTTTTTAACCAAACTCAACACTAAAATAAACATAACCTTTTCAATCTATCTAAAATCGCTGGAATATAATTTATTTTTTGCAATACATTCCATAATTAATAAACAAGTTATTCGGAAGACACCTTCATGGTCGAAATTCATTGAGAATGTAACAACTTAAAATAATTTAAATTATTTAATAATCAATTAGTTTCTAACTACAACATATTTCATTATTTTTGGACATCAGGTAGTCTAAATTTAGACTTGTAAATTTTTTTGTTAAATCTTGATCGTCTGCATAGAAGAGAAGGGATTTACAGACATATAGGTATTCTGTAATAATATTTCTTTATAAGTAAAAAATTATTAACTTACCACAATCACAAGAAGTCGATACTTATTCACGATAGTTTGCTATACTTAGCATGCTCAACAGAGACAGTATCCACTGGACAGATTTATTTGCGGTGACTTAGCCTTAAATTTGTCTGAAATTCATTCCAATAAATGCCTTGATTATATCCAATAAATCCTTGAATATTTGACAATGTAATTTAAATTATCAAGGAGTCGGAACCAAACAGTAGCAAATCGACTCAACTGAGACAAACAACCATCATACAGATTCGATCAATTTTTTTCTCGATCCCAAACTTACAGGCTAGAATATGCTCATGCTATTTAATGAAGAGCAGAATCTGTGCGGTTTCGCTCTACGCGAATGTGTATTTGTGTGTAAAAGGTTGTCGCGGTGTTAGAAAGGAAACAAAGCGATGCCAGGTTGCTGCAAAGTGGAAGCTATCGCGCTGGAACTGGTTTGGCGCATTCGGAAAAAGTGAGAAAAGTTATCACATCCACTGCAGCATTGTCGGCTGGAGTGTAGTGAATTGTTGACGGACAAATGGGGTTTTGTTTGAATTCAGGTTAATTATTTTTAATTGTTGTTTAGCGCTGTTTACGAATTACTCTTTAAAATGGAAAATATACCCGAATTTCGCGATGTTCCATTGAAAAAGTTTGAGTTCTTGTTCCAAATTATTCGATGAATTTGTTATTTCAATCATTTGCTTTTGGGAAGGTTTCCGCGGTTTGAGATTGTAAAGATACATTTTTAAAAATTTCCTTTGGTAGGTAGGTAAGTAGCAAATTAACGTCGCACTGGAGCAACACAGGGCTATTGGCGAGGGTCCGGGATCGATCCCGAAGGGAAAGATCCGAGGACAATAAATTTCATTTGGATCTTCAAACAGTGTCAGTGTCCGTATGTTTAAATATAAAATATATTCTTCGCTAACTTACCATTAACCTTCCTGGTGGTTGTCTCGAAGTGTCTCGTCATTAGCAAAACTGACCAAATCTTGACTAGATAGAAGAAGGCTGACCAGATCTTGATCTCGTCATCATAAAAAAAATCGCCAACATCTTGATGTCGAGATATATCGTCGTTAGCAAAATTGGCCAAATCTTGATAGATGAGATATCTCATCGAAACCATTTGAAGGGTTAAGTTTTCCTAATTGTGGATATATTTCAGAGATATCACATGGGGTCACCGACACCATTGTACTGAAGCCCCAACGTTACTTACGGAGGGCCCAGAAAAGGTGAAATGTTTTTGTACTGCAATGCGCGATTTATTTTTTAGCATAAAATTTATATATCTTTTCATTGTGTTTATAATAAAACTATTCAAGTGTGCAATAGAAAAGAAGAATCATCTAATCCTGTTCTTGACCGAACAGACTTGTACAGGTACCGGTCATCTAAATGGTGTCTATCACCTGAACTGGTACAGACACCTCTCATCTAAATTGGTGCTAAATCCCATCATCTGAATTGGTACTGACACATGTCATCTAAAATGATACGATGGTTCGTCATCTGAACTGGTAAAAACAAATGTCGTCTAAAATGGTACTAGGGCCTGTCATTTGAGCATGTACAGGCACCTATCATCTAAAATTACAATGAGGCTCATCATCTGAACTGGTACAAACACCTCTAATCTAAATTGGTACAAGGGACTGTCATCGGAACTGGTGCAGACACATATAATCTAAAATGATACTAGGACCCGTTATCTGAACTGGTACTGACACATGTCGTCTAAAATTGTACTAGGGCCTGTTATCTGAATAGGTATAGACATATGTCGTCTAAAATGGTACTAGGGACAGTCATCTGAATGGTACAGGCACATGTCGTCTAAGATGATACTGGGGCCCGTCATGTGAACTGATACAGACAACGGTCATCTGAAATGGAACTAGGGACTGTCATCTGAACAAGTACAGACACATATCGTCTAAAATTGTACCGAGGTCCCGGTTCGTTCTTGTGCTGTCCCACTTAATACGATCGAAAACCTGTTGGACCAAAAGTGGTCTCTCATGTGTTAAATGAAATGATTGAGCCTTGCATGCGTCTATGCTATAAGAATCGAAACTTCTGGATTGTTGGGCCTGCCGTGACTCACTGGGTTTTCCAATTGCGCTAGTAGCTTGCGAGCTGTAGGCACGCATGCTCGATTCTTGTAATTTACCCCTCGGGTGTATTTCTCTCTTCTGTGTCAGTAAAACTTTCTCTTCATATTTAAGAGTGTATTAATTTTTCAATTTATTTTCCCTCAATTAGGTTTTAAATTTTACTGAATTTTCATTTCTTCGCAATTTGAAAAAAAAATTGACTGGAAATGAAAAATACTTGAAAGAAGCACATTTTTATCTTTTTAAATTCTAGTAATAGATGTTACAAAGTCTAGTAATAGATGGAATACTAATTATTTTATAACTAGACAGTGTGTTTCTAATTCCTCTGGGTCCAGCACATGCTAGACCAAGTTCCTGAAACCACTCGTCTTTAAGAATTTTAAAGTCATAAATGTATTCTCAAAAAGGTCATGGAAATTCAAACCGACACACGAAAACATGTAAGCAGGGAAAGCCTGTAAGTTCGTACATTTAGGACAAACATGTATATTGTTGTCTACTTTGAAATTTGAGAGTGTTAGTATCCCTACTTCTGAATCTCAACAAAGCCTTCTGTGATTTTCTATCGACATAACGCCTCCGCCTGGGCGAGTTCCCCTATACCAATCACGATTAAGGGGAGTTCTCCATATAATATTACTACAGATCTTGGACAATGTGAAAACTTCCTGAGACGTTAATTGAGGTTCAGGGACTTTCAGACAGTTCTCAAAGTAAACCATTAAGTAAAACTATGGTTTTTCTGTTCTGTGTGTAAAATCGCATGTTCCTAAAAATATATCCATCATTTACATCGCATAAATATCGTTCATCTCTATTTAAATTTATAAAACAAAATATACTTAGAATGAATATACGACTAATAGTTACATGGAACAAAAATGTTCGTTGACAAGGCTGTCTTTAAAAAGCACTCAAAAATGTTTTTAGTTCGATTTTGTTCACAAACTTAAGAAACACGTGTTGTTATTTAGAAAGTTCAATCCATTTGTACCATAGAAATGTACGCTTTTATGTTGCTATTTTGTAACGATTGACATTTAATATAATGTAATATGTATGCCATACATCGTGAGCTCACAATGAATTTGAAATAAAATTGTGATGTATCTCTGCATATCGCGCATTTGGAAACCGAAACATTCCATATTATAAACTTGCAAAAAAGAATATCAAACAACTCCAAGCCTTTCGAAACACCACCCTTCTCCAAATTGTTACTGCCCCCTATCATGTGAAATTATTCATGGCGATCTCAAAATTGAAGCAATCGCCAAATTCATCAAAACTCTTTCTTTTAAATTTTTTGAAAAAATTCCACGAGTCCCTAATGAACTTCTCCAAAATATTCCCCTTGCGACCCAAAAGCCATTAAATCTAAAAAAGGATACAGATTTCCCCTTGAAAATGAATACTACCTTCTCACCACGCCCAAAAAGACGATATTGTAACGTCGTGGGATAAATTTAAGTGGCGAGTGGATTATAGGCAATTAAAACATACAGCTCATTTAATTAGATTAATTTAACATTATTTACAAAGTAAACAATTTAAGGCAATTTCGAGGCTAAATGAGTAATAAAAACAAAATGGTTTCAATCCCGCGGTTTCATCGGAGCAAGACCAGCTCTGCGTCCGTTCACTTCCAAAAATCCAACGGTTCTCTTCTGTCGAGGGGTCAGAACTCAGCGTCACCTCTCCTCCCACACCTTGTTAACGACAGTTCAAAACGAGGGGCTACAAGACATCCCTTTACCTCCATCCGGTCATAAACTTGCCAGCCTCTTCCTTCAGCGGCGACGATTTCACATTAGAGAGGAATTTTCGAAGGGGAATATGACGCTGCAAAATGGTGAAATCGGATATTCTGATGGGATTCTCATCAACCCCTGCACTTATTGCCAAACTAAACTGTCCATTTTTACTACCAAAATTATCTTCACAACTCTTGCGTATTTTCCACCTCTTTTCTGGATCAGATTGCCTATCAGCTTCTTGTGATCCTTTGGAACGTGAATCACCGTACAGATTTGTACAGGCACTCGTATCTAAAGTTACAATGGTGCATATCATCTGAACTGGTACGGACACCCTCATCTAAACTTGTAATAGGGATCATGATCTGAACTGGTGCAGACACATGTCGTCTAAAATGGTATTAGGTCGTATCATCTGAACTGGTGCAGACACCGCTCATCTAAATTGGTACAAGGGACAATCATCTGAACTGGTACAGGCACATGTAATCTAAAATGGTTCTAGGGTCCGTTATCTGAACTGGTACAGACACATGTCGTCTAAAATGGTACTAAGACCCGTCATATGAATCGGTACAGACACTTGTCTAAAATGGTACTTGGGCCCTTCATATGAACTGATATAGACACTTGGCATTTAAAATGGTACTAGAGCCAGTCATTTGAGTATGAACAGGCATGTAGGAATTTAGAGTAATTGTATCAATTACTCTAAATTCTATCTTTTATTCTATTTATCTTCCTTTTATTTAGTGCTTAGTGACACTTTCTTTAACTTTTTCTTTTATAGTAGTCTTTTACTGCTTTTTCATTAATTATGATGTGGAGATAGGCTGTTAACAGTTAGGTACTTCGTAATTGATACGTCTGTTCCATTTCGATTGTAACCTAGCATGTCTCAAAACACACTACACACCACCACTAGCTTTTTGAGCGCATAATGCATATTCTTGTAGAATCCCCGATTTTATCAATATTGCTATCAATGTATCACATTTTACAAGAAACGCGGCGAAAAGAAATTATTTGTAATACAATTGTGACACATCTCTGCACGACGACTGGATCCGGAAACCGAAACATTCCAGATTGAAGCTCAAGATGTCCAGTTGTCCCAAAACTACCTTTTTGGACTAATCGCCTTTTGTATATTCTATGTAAAACTCCGATTTAATCAATATTGCTATTAATGTACCACATTTTACAGGAAACGCAGTGAAAAGAAATTATTTGTAATAAAATTGTGACGCATCTCTGAACGACTGCATTCAGAACCCGAAACATTCCAGATTCTAAGCTCATGTCCCCAAACTACCTTTTTGGACTTAGTACGCCTAATGGACAATCTCTGGAGAACCCCAAATTTCATGAATATTGCTATTAATGTGCCACATTTTACAGGAAACTCAGTGAAGAAAAATTGTAATGTCATCTCTGCACGACGACTGGATTCGGAAACAAGACAATCCAGATGGTAAGCTCATGTCCCCAAACCACCTTTTTGGACACCTAATGTATATATTCTATGTAGAACCCCCAATTTGGATCAATGTTGCTATTAATGTGCCACATTTTACAGGAAATGCAGTGAAAGGAATTGATTTGTAATAAAATTGTGACGCTTCTCTGCACGACTGCATTCGGAAACCGAAACATTCCAGATAGTAAGCACCTGTGAACAAGTCACAAAAAGTTTCCACTTGTGTATATTGATTCCGAATCCATTGAAATAAGCGCGATGCGTATCTCTTCCGAGTGTTTGGGTGAAGAAACGCGAACCCATGTTGTGAATGGAATCGTTTCCTGATCTAGCGAGATGACCTACAATCCCGCAAATGCTGGACGCAAAAGGCGGTCGGAAAATCTAGGACTCAAGGGTTGCCTTCGCTTGCCTACTCCAAGTCGCCAACTCGGTGGCGAAGAGGACTTGCAGCTGAAAAACGTTGAGAATAAAAAACAAGTCTGCTTCTTGTAGTTTCACAAACAAGCAAATGGAAACGGGAGTTTCGGTTTTTGTTTTCAATAAACTGTTACAGACTCTCTCCAATGCTCGGTACGCGGCTGTAATATTTCCAAATGATTCTATTCCAAGGAAAGGAGTAATAGAATCTTTCCAAATGATTCTATTCTAAGGAAAGGTGAAATAGAATCTTTCTGTTGATTTTATTTCAAGAAAATGAGCAATAGAATATTTCCAAAGTATTCTATTCCCTGGAAAGGTTCAATAAAATCTTTCCAAAGGATTCCATTCTAAGGAAAGGAGCAATATAATCTTTCCAAATGATTTTATTCTAAAGAAAGGAGAAATAGAATTTTACAAATGATTCTATTTTAAGGAAATGAGCAATGGAATCGCTTCAAAGGATTTATTCCAAAATAGTATCTTTCAAAAGGATTATATTCTAAGGAAAAGACAAGTGGAATCTTTCCAAATCATTCTATTCTAAAGAAAGAATAATGGAATCTTTCCAAAGTATTCAATTCTAATGAAAGGACCAGTAGTATCTTTCTAAAGGTTGCAGGAATTTTTTATTCTTTTAAGAAATAGATTTTTTTATTTAGTCATCCAGTGTGTTGTGGGGAAAATCAAAACTACACTACTCTGAAATCTCGCGAGGCTCAGAGAGTTCAGAAAGGAAATTGAACTTGAATTGGTTACTAAAATCGAGATATTCTGGAAAGGATGGTGCTTCTAGGAGACTGGTTGGGCTTCCAATAGAAAAATAACGAAAACAAGGAGAGTTCCTTTCATAAAGTAATTTAAACGTTTTTCCAAACAGACACAATAAACTGTCACAGATACACAAAGAAATAGACTATGTTTCGTAATATGACGATAGCATTAGTTTTCTGCTGCAGTTGAAAGCAATTTTGGTTGTTTGAATTAAGCCGGCAAACGACGCTAGATGTCTGAAACCTCTGAGGTGTTCACACGGATAATTCCACTTAGCAAAGTGCAGTCTTCCTTGCATGATTTCTAACCAGTTTGGATCTTCACGAATACAATCTTTCCAAAGGATTCTATTCTAAGGAAAGCACCGACAGACTCAGTCTAAAGGATTCTATTCTAAGGAAAGGCGAAATCAAATCTTTTAAAAAATTCTGTCGTCATCTGACTGTGGTTCAAAATTACATGGTGTTGTCCACGGTTCTTTCCCTCCGGGATTGATCCTGGACCGTCACCAATAGCCCGTTGTGTTGCTCCAGTGCGACGTTAATTAACTACCTACCTATCCAAAGAATTCAGTTCTAAGGAAATGACTAATAATATATTTCCGAAAGACTCTTTTCTAATTAAAGGACCAATAAAATCTTTCAAATGGATTCTATTTTAAGGAATGGACCAATATAATATTTCAAAACGTTTTTTGGTTCCATGTATTTTTTCAACCAATAGGTGTGGTTATTTAGATTATTACGGTGTAAAAATAACACTACACTACTAGGAAATGTCGTGACTCTCAGAGGGAGTTAAGAGGCTTCGGTCAAAAAACGATGGTAGTTATGTGAAGGTAGTTATGTGTGGTAGTTATGGTAGTTATGTGAGTAATTCGTACCACACTGATGAATAAGGGCCTAGATATGCCACATCTTTATACTATAATTATAGATCATGGCAATTTCATAGAAATAAAATCTAACTCGTATAAATTTTGCAGTGCCTTTTGCTAATATTGAATCAATATACGAGTATTTGATTGAAACAAACGAAAACCTTTTCGTTTGTTTCAATCAAACCACAAGATGGCTATCGAAAAGGTGTGATCTTCTTGATTTAATATTTCTAAAATCATCACCCAGTTTATGCGGTTTAAAATTGAATATTTTATTTCTTCCAATTCTGTCTCTCTCTCTTTCTTCTCTCTTTCTCTCTTTCTTTCAATCTCTCTTTCTTTCACTCTCTTTCTCTCTCTCTCACTACCTGAGACCGGTAGATAGGTAATCCCAGACTGATCATCCCAGCTAGTCCGCAACTGATGTATTCTTATATCGTCCTCAAATCGGAAAAAATTGAATTGACAAAAGTAAAATATGTAATTTTAAGCAATTTGTCACCTAGAAATTTGGCGATGATTTATGTAACTTTGATTCACAAGGAAATAAAACCCTTTCCATTGTCATCATGTTTCTCGTTTGTTTTAGTCAAATATAATGATTGAATATTATAAAGAACATTATTGAATAAATCCGAGTTCGATTTTAACCCTCCTGGTGATTGCCTCGACTAGGTATCTCGTCATTAGCAAATCTGACCAGATCTTGATGGACGAGAAATCTCGTCCATCAAGACCTCGTTGTCTCTCGTCATTAGAAGAAAACTGACCAGATCTTGATATCGCCATTATCAAAAAATCGTAATATCTTGATGACGAGATATCTCGTCATTAGCAACATTGGTTTCATCTTGATGGACGAGATATCTCGTCATTAGCAACATTGATTTCATCTTGATGGACGAGATATCTCGTCATTAGCAACATTGGTTTCATCTTGATGGACGAGATACCTTGTCAAAACTATTTGGAGGGATAATTCAACCACGATCAATCTTGCTTTCAACTACAAAAGAAAACTAATGCAATTGTACTATTACGATAGATAAGGTGTATTTCGTTGTTTATCTGTTATTGTTTAATGGCTTTCTAATAGGTAGGTCCGGGATCAACCCCCAAAGAGTGAAAGATCCGAGGACAACACCACGTAATTTTGAACCAAGGTCAGATGACGAGGGCTTTCTAATAGGAAAACACATTTAAATTGCTGTATAAAATTAGCTTTTTGCCTACTCTCACATTATATTCCTATTTAACCCTCCTGGTGGTCGTCTCGACGAGGTATCTCGTCATTAGAAAAATATTGACCAGATCTTGATGGGCGAGATATCTCGTCATTAGAAGAAAATTGATCAGGTCTTGATCATAAAGAAATCGGCAATATCTTAATGACGAAATATCTCGGTATTAGTAAAATTGGTTAGATCATGATTTACGAGATATCTCGTCTAAACCTCTTGGAGGCTTAAGGCCATACCAGCCTCTCGTGAATTTCCCTTTTTCCCGTTGAGACTGTCAGTCGCTGTCTATGAATTTAATAGTTCAATTTTATTATTGAGTAACCAATTCAAATTCAATTTCACTTCTTAATCCTCTGAGCGTCGGAAGATTTCTGAGTAGTGAAGTATTCTGGTTTTACAGCACAACACACGTAATGAATAAATAACCACATCTTCCAAAAGAATCCATGGATTCTTTCAGCCTTTAGAGGGAGATTCCATTGGTCCTTTCCTTGAAATAAGAATCATTTGAAGTGATTCTATTTGTCCATCCCGTGGAATAGAATCCTTTGGAAGGATTCAATTGCTCATTCCATGTGATAGAATGCTTTGGATAGATTTTATTGCCCTTTCTTTAGAAGAATCCTTTGGAAAGATTCTATTGGTTAAAAAGGTCGAAATTGGTTAGAAGACGAACAAGGAAAACTGCAGATTGAAGGGTGGAATTATGCGTTTGCACCCCTAATTAAGAACGTATACATACAGTGTTATCTTAACCTTTTAAAGGGTACTATGGTAAAAAAATTTTGAAAAAGGCAAAAAAATTTAAATGAAGGTGCGTTGAAAACATTTTTCGCTGAAATATTTAACACAGCAATTTATTTGAATACATGTAGTAAGTGAGATAAATAAGTGTTTGTATGAGAAATGGTTTTGTAAAGGATAAGGTGGGGGAAATTTAGACACGGACAGTTGATGCAGCACAAAAATTTAAAGCAATCAATAAAATTCACAAAGGAACTATAGATACGGTGATATAATTGATTAAAAAAGTTACAGTAATATACTTGCAATTTTGCTTTGTGTGGCTTATTTTTATCTCAAAGGACACGTTTAGGAAATTAAATGAGCTAAAAAATGTGAAGAAAAGATATACTTCGAAAAATACGAAATTTCACAAGAATGTTTTCATGTAATTTTATAATTACTTATAAAATAAAAGAAATTTCAAAATTTTGTAGGTTTTTAGTATCGAGAGCATTTGGTAGGGGGGCACAGTGGTAGTGAGCCACTTCTGGCTCCCCTCCAATCCAGAGCACCCCTAGACATGAGAATATCAAACAAGAATTATACACCTTAGCAGCCTTAACCCTCTGAGGAGCTCACACGCATAATTCCACTTTACAACCTGTAGTATTCCCTGCATACCTTCTAAACAGTTTTTACCTTCTTGATCAATAGAATCTTTCCAAAGGATTCTTTTCTAAGAAAAGTGCCAGCAGAATCATTCAAAAGAATTCTATTCTGAGTAAAAAACTAAAATATTTCCATAGGATTATATTCTATGGTTAGTACCATTAGTATCTTTCCACAGAATATTTTTGTAATTAAAGGACCGATAGAACCTTTCCAAAGGATCCTATTATGAGGAAATGAATAATAGAATTAATCACTTTAAAGGATTCTATTCCAAAGGAAGGACAAAAGGCACCTTTCCAAAGGATTCTAATCTAAGGAAAGAACCAATAGAATCTCTCAAAAGGATTTTATTTTACAGAACTGCAATCACTGGCATTAAATGACGTCTGTTAGACACGCATTCAGAATTTTTCTTTGGAGGAGGCGAAGTGGTCATAATCATGGTACTTACTGATAGTGCAGTAATTTGTTTTTGGTGGATGGGGTAGCTTTAAACTTTACAATCGATCCCCTGATTCGAGGGTCCTCCCGTTTAGGAAAATAGATGAGTTGGAAAAATTTAAAAAGCAGGAATATATAAAAATCTGCTTATGCAAATTTCAACTAGCGACTTACGAAATAAACCCGTATCTAGTCTTCGGGCCGATAAAAATACATAGAAGCCATATCCTAACTGCAGGTAGATTAAACTTCTCCGGAGGGCCACATTTAGTCTAAGGGCCTGTTAAATCTATTCGGAGGGGCTCATCTGGTCCACGGGAGGGGCAAACCTGTCCGCAGGGCAGTATCTGGTCTGCGGGTCTGAAGAATATATATTTAGAGGACCGTATCTGGTCGGAAACCTATTTACAACAACGTAGTCCGTTTGGAAGAGTAGCGAATTAGCAACTGGAGAGTTGCGAGTACGAAACTTAATTCAATTAAAGACCGTCGTGTACGTGTTGGTGCTCGTTAAACCTATAGTGGCCTCAAATGTCCTCACGTTGGCGTGGTGTGGAAGTTTGGAGAGTGAGGTGCCAGCTCAGGTGTTGACCTCGTCACCTGACCGTGGTTCAAAATTAAGAGGTATTGTTCTCTGATCTTTCCCTTCGGAATTGATCCCGGACAGTTGCCAATAGCCCATTGTGTTGCTCCAATGAACGTCGCACTGGATTAACACAACTACCTACCCAAGAGATTAACTTTTTTCTGCATTTTGTATACATAGTGTAATATAGTATGATGGTATAGATGTAATATTACTTTATATATGTAACGATGAACAGATGTAAAAAGTATATATGTATTATGCTGTAACATTCAGGATAGACATGCCACCTCGGTGGCATACTCTTTTCATCCCAACCACACTTATTTAACCCTCCTAGTGGTTGTCTTGACGAGGTATCTCGTCATTAGCAAGTCCATTGCAGATCTGGATGGACAAAATATCTCGTCATTAGAAGAAAACTGGCAGATCTTAATTCCGTCAACAACAAAAGATCAGTAATATCTTGATGACGATATATCTCGTCATTAACAAAATTGGTAAGATTAGATATCTCGTCGAAATCACTTGGAGGGTAAAACTGGTAGTGTCGAATGATACTAGAAACGGGAGTGTGTAATGGTGTTAGTTCCTACTTCACACTATTATCTGTCGGTAGCATACCAACAATCGGTCAAAGCTATATCAATGTCCGTTTTATTGCTACGTTACAGAAAACGGTGGGATTTTATCCCACCTGAATTGGGGGACCTCCACGGGGTTGACGTCAGCTCACGACAAGATTTGTTTCCTTTCCCTTCGGGGGTTATCGTGGCTCAATGGGTTTGCTCACTGCGCTAAAAACTTTCGAGTTGTAGGCGGAGCAGGTTCGATTCCTCTCTAGGTGTATTTCTGTCTTCTGTGTCAGTAAAACTTTCCTTGTTTGTATGTCCATTTAATTGACCTTGTTTGGTGCAGTTTGCCCAAATATGGCTCTTGCGCCATAACACCTAACCAACCTTTTACTGCGATGAAACGACTAAAAACCGAAAAGAAACTTCCAGATACTGAAATTAACGTGGTGTAGTGACTGCAGGTTGCAGGGTGGAATATGGGTATGAACCCTTCAGAGGGTTAAATATCACACCATATTGATCTATGTACAGAAATCACAGAAATAATGAATCGTGCAAAAAATCGCTCCGAAAAAGGCGTTTAGCTTCGTAGAGATGTTGGCTTGTGCTGGAATTCAGTTAACCCCATTTGAGTGCTTGTCAGAGATTGGTTGGTTGGGGCTGTATGGCGCAAGAATCCTATTTGGCCAAGCTGCGCCAAACACAAGGCAAAAATGTGAAAGAAAAACAATAATAGGGATTGGGGAATAGAATAATAGGATGAAAGCAGAAAAAGATCGCTTAGGTATCCCTGGAGCGCTACACACGAGTTTACTAAAAGTAGTAAACCCCATTGTCAGAGATTGAAATTTCAATGATGCTTTTGTTTGAAATCTGTCTTTGAGAAACTGAATTAGATTTCTTGGGAACTAAATTAATGACATTATAATGAACTTATAAACAAAATTTCAGAATTTTTAACGATGGCTTTTTTGAAAGAAACTGCGACCAAAAATCTACCTGTTGCGTGACAACTTGCTAAAACTAATCTTATTTAAATAAATATATTTGCTTATAATTGCGAAAAGTACACTTAATAATCACGAGGAAAACGAAACAAGAAAATAAAATGAAATCCCCTTACGCTAATTTCAACGTAGTTATTTGCAAAATAGGCTCCGATTTTTTACTTTTTAAAGCATTTATTTTTATGAATCTAGGAATATCTGGTATCCGTATCTAGTCTGAGTGCCGGGCAAACCTATTCCGTGGGCTGTATCTATTTGGAGGGCCGTATCTGGCCTGAGAACGGAGTAAACCTGTCCGGAGGGCAGTATCTAGTTTGTGGGCCTCACAGAAGTATTTGGAAGGTCATATCTGGACTGCGGGCCGGTTAAACTTACTCGGAGGGACGTATTCTGAACTGCGGGCCGATTAAACCTTTTTGGAGGGCCGAGTTCGCTCTGTGATAAAAAAATGTGATAAAATATTTGAGGGCCATAGCTGGTCTGCAAGCCTGATACAAAAATATTTGGTGGGCTGTGTCCGGTAAACTTATCTGAAAGGCCGTATCTGGTCTATGGGCCAGGTAGGCTTGTCAGGAGGGCGGTATACAGAGGTTGTTCGGACATTTTTTGAACGATTTTGATGAGCTGTAAAAAAATTGTATGCTACGAAAGAATTTTATTTTCACAGCAGTTAAATAGTTAAAGTATAACTTATCGGTTGCTAACTCAGATTTTTGTTTACTTTCAAATTGGCGCTTTTAAATAGGCAATGGATGGAAGGCTATGTTTCCTCTCTTTCCGAAGAGAATTATGCTTATTCAATTATTCAAAAACGCTGTGTAAAAGTAATGGTTTTTCGATATCTAAAGGTACGATAAGTGATATTATTAATGTGAAAGGAAAGAAACGTAAAAGTGGAAAATACTTCCAAAAAAGTATCCAAAAAAGAAAAATTTTCTGAGAATATTTGTAAGGTAAGATCTTTAATTTTAAAAGAGAATCCGCCAAGTCAAAGGACTATTGCAAAGTGAACGTGAGAGCTTTCTCTAAGAGATTTATGATTGTTGCCGGTTTTGCATATAATGGAAAATTAAAAGTAAAAAGAGGGGAAAAAATGTAAAAATCAACTCCCACATAATATCAAGACCATATTTTATCCCCAATATTCAAAAAAGAAATACCATATCTTTACCCACTGTGCCAACAATCAGTAGAACTGCATCAGGATAAAGCAAGCAGCCATAAATCTAAATCGACTATTAAATTCTTGGAAAAAATGGAACAAGAAACTGGTATCAAGTCAATAAATACCCTTTACTGATATTCCTGCTAAATCTCCAGATGTTTCACCCATGGACTTTTGGGCTTTTGGACTTTTAAAAAGGGCATTATCGAAACGTCGACCGAAAACCATTCAAGGACTGAAAAACTGTGGAGCAAAGAATGGGACAAAATACCACTGTCGATACTACAAAAGTGACAATTATTATCATGGAAATTAAGGTGTAGAAAGATAGTTAACAATAATAAGGGCTATCAAATGGAACATTTAAAACACAAAAATTTCATGTAAAAAATTGAGCTTCAGTCCATTAAAATCGTTCAAAAAATGTCCGAACAGTCTCTGTATGGTCTGCTGGCCTGATAAAAAAATATTTGGAGGTCTGTATCCAGTCTTCGGGACAGAAAACTTGACTTTAGAGCCATATCTAGCCTATGGGCTGAGTAAAACTGTCTGCAGGGCCGTATCCGGTCTGCGGGCCTGTTAAACCTATTCGAAGAGTCGTATATAATCTGCGGATCTGATAAAAAATATTTGGGGGGCCCATCTGGTTTCCGGATCCGAGATCAATCCTTTCGCTACAAGTGATTTATCTTACGCGTACGGCCCTTTATCTTATGCGTATTGCTCCTTAAAGACAAACTGGTTTACCCCATCTCGACGCGGAAATATTCAATTCTCATTAAGAATGTCACGTAGTAACTAAAGTTTTGCTGAGCTCAAACCGAAATAAACTTGTTAGCTATTTGAAACAGCTATTTTTCAAATAGCTAACAAGTTTATTTCGGTTTGAGCTCAGCAAAACTTTAATTACTACGTGACATTCTTAACAAGGATAATTGTATATTTTTGACCGCTCCATGAAAAATATATTTGAAAAACCGAATTTTTACTGCACACACCTCAGTTTTCACAATCCCACAATGGCAAAATCCCTAGGGTTCAGATCGGGTGACCTTGCTGCCCATTCCACAGGGCCCCTTCTTCTGTGGTTCCAGACTGTATAGCCACCCTGTATAACAGATTGAATCAGTGTCTGTAACTCATAATTTTCTGTCAACTAGTTCACATTTTAATTTATCTTATAATTATAAGTTAGATTTCTTATAAATCATTGTTCAAAAATTTCAAACGGTGCACTTGCATAAATGAAAGCTTGACCAAATATGGCCTTTCTCAATAAAATGAAAAAACAACAACGAAAGTCGGATTATTTCATAGAATTTAACCCTAGAATTAACATTACGAAGTATATACTTTTGAATTAACAAGAGTTATAGTTAAAAGCAGTTGCAGTAAAAAGCGCTGTGGCTCTGTTTGTGTTTTTCTCTGTTGTTGATTGATGGCAGCACTATCTTTGAGTTGTGTTCTGGTCTAAATACTTGAACAGTTTGATAAAATTTTAGGCATATTATAGTTTGATTTGGGGTGTATCAAATATATTTTAAATAATATTTGAAAACTCCATCAAGGGTTTTTAACTCGGGGATCCGATTGCTGCGATCAGTAAATTTTCTTAGCTTTTGGTAGAAAAAATCAATTTCCTTTTATCCAAAGAAAACTAAACTTTAAAGAGAAACTTTACTATCAATTACTGAAAAGGTGCAATCGAATAAATTCTATGATGCATCGGATTTATTTTTGAACAGTAAAAAACTGAAATGACTCCATTATTACTACTATATGTACAAACTAGTTTAGAATATACATTGAATGTTTTTAGCTTCTATTACATTAACTAGATGGCGTTGTCGTCGATGAAAATAAAATTTGCCCTTTGAGGTTTCGATACCACAATTTTTTACTGCTCTACGAATACTTATCGAAACTTAATCATCTTTGCCTACACTTCTTCCTGAATTACATAACGGCACTCGAATTTAAATTTTGAAAATGGTTGAATGAGTTTTTAAATTAGAATTATAACGAAGTTCTTTAAATTTAATGAATTTAAATTTTATCAAAAATTTTTCCTCCTGAAAAAGGTTTTCTTCCTATTCTTTTCTCTCAACGTTTGATGTTTTAAAAAAATCATTTCTGTTTTCGTATAGTTGGTTCGCTGGGTTTTTATGGCGCAAGGGTCATATTTGTTCATGCTGAGCCAAACACAATAAAGACAAAATCAAGTAATGGACATACATATACAAAGAAAGTTTTACTGATACAGAAGAGAGAAATACACCCAGGGAGGATAGCGCAGTGTAAATCCACTAAGACACGATTCGGTCCCTGTTTACGTTAAAAACAGAAAATCTGATACAAATATTCTAATCATGCCTCTTTAATTTTTAGTCTTATTTGTCAATTACTTTTTCAAGCCATAACTAAGTTTACAATGAACAGAATAAAAATAACCGTACTATAATTGTGCTCTTGAAACTTCTTAGCATGAGTTTACACCTGTATGTCCAACAAACCTTCAGCTCAAAAACCATTTAGTAATCGCTTAGTCTTGTCAAATACACGTTTTTAAAATAGATAGCAGAAAAGAAACCATAACATCACTTTCATAGTTAAATTTATAACACGATCCTTTAGCTTTGTAATCATGATCCAACTTGATATACCTATCTGCTCAAAAATTATAAGCAATCATTTGAAACCACACGCTATTTTCACATTAGACAGCATAAAAATAACCAAGCCTCATCTGTCGATAAATTTTTACCGTAAGATTCATACGTCAATCCTATAAGTTTAAAAAATTATTAAATACCCGTTTATCCCAACATATTGAACAGTCCCGGTTTTGTGCAACAACTACTTTCTACGCAAGGAAAGGAGCAATAGCATCTTCAAAGGATTATATTCTAAGGAAAGGAACAATGGAATCTTTCCAAGGGATTCTATTGTAAGGAAAGGATGAATAGAATCTTTCCAAAGGATTCTATTCTAAGGAAAGGAGCAATGTAACCTTTCTAAAGGTTCAACTTTTCAAACCCTAACTTTAACTGCTGGTAATTTGGTTTGGTTTACAGTTTTTTTTGTTTGCGCGGGACAAATTTGACCTGATTGTAGATAGACTAAATTCATAAAAAAAAAGTCATTTTAACACATTTAAAGTAATCTTTTTATATCATTAAATAAAATAAGATTCGTTTAGAAATTAGTTGAATTCTAATTAGATACAAATTATTTTAGAAGTACTGAGTGTCGAGGAAAGAGGAATCCAAAACAAAATAATTTTTCATAGAAGTACTTACTATGACATTTTGAATCCATAAACCATCAGAAAGGAAAACTCAAAAATTATACACATAAAATTAAATTTTACCTGAAAACATTTTTATATAGATATTTCATGTCAGCAATATTAGAAAGATTAATTCTGTGATTTTTTTACTAGAGTATCAATGAATTCACGCACGCATAGACACATGAATAGTCACACCATTTCGGAACTTGCCGTTGAAAATCCGAACGAGGAATGACGCCTTACGCAACAGAAACGATGTTATCGACTGACTAAAAAGCGCCCTCTACCACAAACATAGAATTTCCGGACACACATTGATTGGCACAAAATGTTTACTTTGGGCCCCTCTACCATCCTTTACAATTTGGCCGGATATTTTCGAAATACCTTGTATTGGTAAAGGTTCTTGAAGTGTGTGGTAAAAATGTGAAATTCTTCAAAATTACTGGGGCAGTGTAGTAATTGGATCAATATGAGCTTTGGAGATTTAGGTTCACACTTACCCCACCTCACCCTACATCACTTATTATGCTAACGTTATCACTTTAATATTCTGAGCGTCGAGAGTTTTCCGAGTTGTGCAGTATTTCTTTTGCCTCACAATACACTATAAATAACTACAACTGTTGTTTGAAATAATTCATATGGATCGTTCAACCTTTAGAAAGTTTTGTCAGTCCTTTCCTTAGAATCAAATGTTTCTTTGGAAGGATTCTATTGGTCCTTTCCTTAGAATTCCCAGCCACTACGAAACGACCTTTTAAAAATGTAATAAGATATTAACTGTACATGAATTAAAATTTTAGCATTGGGTCCCCTCCGAAATAATTAACGCCAACGTTACTCACCAATACCAGTAAGCAGCCTTCAAGTGCCCCATATGGAATTTTCCACCCAGCAGCTATAAAGAGTACTTTTGAAAATGTAAAAGGCTATTAATTTTGTGTAAGTTTCAATTTTAATTTTGGGTCCCCTCCGAAATAATTCACGGCAAAACGGCAAAGTTATTCTCCAATACCAGCGAGCAGCCCTTAAGTGGCCCACGAGAAATTTCCCACCCACCCACTATAAAACGACATTTTAAAAATGTAATAAGCTATTAACAGTATATGAATTCCATTTTTAACTTTGAATCCCCTCCGAAATAATTCAAAGTTACCCTCCAATACCAGAGCGCAGCCCTGAAATGTCCCACATGGAATTTTCCATCCAGCCTCTATAAAACACCCTTTTAAAAATGCGTTGTTATTAACTGTGCATGCATTCCATTTTTAACGTTAGGTACCCTCAGAAATAATTAACGGCAACGTAACTCCAATTCGACGCGCAGCCCTGAAGTGCCCCATATGAATTTTCCAATCAGCCACTATGAAAAGACCTTTTAAAAATTCAATAAGCTATTAACAGTGCATGAATTCCATTTATAACGTTGGGTCCCCTCCGAAATAATGAACGGCAACGTTACCCTCCAATACCGGCGCGAAGCACCGAAGTGGCCCATATGGAATTTTCCACCCAATCAGTCCATCCCAAGGTAGACTGTCTTGTTTCGATCGTAAAAAAATCGGCGAAAGGACTTCACCGAAGGCTCCCTTACCTCCGGGTGTACACAATTTTCTCGTACCACACAATACAGTGACTAGAAGCCAATAAGCGAAGCATAACTACAAGAGGGAAGCCATGACCGTTAGCGTCAGAGGTCAATAACATTTGGGCTCTTCTCCGACGTACCTCGGAAACAGTTTGCCAAAGTAGTTGCAGGTTGCCCGAGACTCGTTCACATGTTCGGGGAAAGTGCACAAGTGGGATTGTTGACGAGATCACATTGAATCCGTGAGTACAGTTTTTCCTTTTCACATAAACGTAATTCATTTAGAGTTTTACTTACTAGGTGTGCATACTTTTTAAAGTGAGTGTTGAAAAATGTGACTAATGCGATTTCCAGACAATGCGATGGTTGCTATAGACGTTTCTATTTTGCATTCAAAATGTAATTTCATTAAAATGAAAGTACTTCTGAAATTGAATTGTTGTTTTAATTGCTCTAAGTGATACTACAATGCATGCTAGCCACTAAAATGAATTCAAGTCGTTCTGTGATAAGAGTTTTATTTGAGATCACTGAATCCATGGATAGAGATATTTGCTTTTCTGTTTATTGTCGCTAAATGGTATTTCCATTTAGTGTTGGAGGACATAACACGTGTTAGCTGTGGATTAATTCCTGTTCACATTCAAAATGTAGAAAACAGTGACGTACACAATTTTCAGATCATGCACAATGTGTGCTATATACTTTTCTTTTCTTTATATTTGATGTAATTCCACTAGAATAAATGACTTTAGATGCATTGACGAGATCACACTGAATCCGAATAGAGATTTTATTTTTTTCTGGTTACTGTGGGTCTATGAATTTCATTTAAATTTGAAGAATAGAATGCGGTTTAAAAGTATGGATTTTATACTTGTTTATAGTCAAAATGCTGAAATTTATGACGTACACAATTTTCAAATCTTTGCATTGGTTAGAGACTGTTTTAATGCATAATAGGGTTTGGTTTGTCTGTACTTTAACTTTTTGCTACACGAGGGTTAATTAGACCATTATAATTGTGATTCATTTAGAATAAATGCACTTTGGATATATTCTGACGAAATCACACTGAATCTGTAATATGATATCCTTTTCTGATTACTATTACTCCGTGTAATTCTCATTTTGAGTTGGATGATATATGTGTAATCATAGACTATTCCTTTTCATAGTTAAAATGTCAAAAGTTGACGAAGAATATTTCCAGATCATCCAATTATTTGTAGACACAGTTCTTTTATACAAACTAGATGTCATCCATCTATAGTGAATGCGCTTTATATATTGAATTACTGGTTCAATTGCTAAGCATTAAGGTTTCATTTCGTTTGACATTTATTGCTATGAGGACTAGTATGTATATCTAGTAATCTAGTATGTATATTAGACCATTATACATATTAGATGTAATTCAGAGAAAAAACCACTTTAAATGTTCCGGTTGATATTACATTGAATCTAGTAGATATATTTCTTTTATTGATTACTATGGGCCCCGTATTTCTCATTTACAAAATTGAGGAGTATTAATTATTTAATAAAATTTTATTCCAATTCATATTCAAAATGCTAAAAAATGTGATTTTGCGATTTCCAGGTCACCCAATTGGTTGAGACCTTTCTCTCATACATACTAAATGAAATTCCATTCAAGTAAATGTTAAATTCATGTTTTAATTCCTCTAAGTGCTATTACAATGCAAACTATATATAATAAAACGAATGCAAGATATTTATTTAGAAAGCCTAAGTTAAGGTCAAGCTGAATCAATGAGTAGAGATATTTTCATCTCTGTTTATTGCTGCTCCTTATTTTCATTTAGTGTTGTAGGACATAAAGCGTGTAAACTATGGATTAATTTCTGTTCACATTCTAAATGTTGACAATTGTGACAAACACGATTTCCAGATCATGCAATGGGTGCTATATACTATTCTTCTATACACATACAAGATATAATTCTATTAAAATAAACGTACTTCAGAAATTGAACTGTTTCCCAATCCTTAAGCACAGCAGTGTTATTCTTGAGGAGTGGATTTAGAGTAAATGCGCTTCAGATATATTGGATTACTGTTTCAATTGCTTAGTACTAAACTGTTAGCTAGACTTATTAAAAATGAATAGAAGTCATTATTTAACCCTCTGAGCGTCACGAGATTTCCGAGTAGTGTAGCATAGATTTTACTTCACAACACACACATAATGACTAAATAACCACATCTATGGGTTGAAATAATTCATGGATTCTTTCCAACCTTTAGAAAGATTCTATTGGTCCTTTCCTTAGAATATAATCCTTCAGAATGATTCTATGGGCCCTTTTCTTAGAATCGAATCCTTTAGAAAGATATTACACTGCTGGCCACCGTAAATGCAACACCCTGAAGGAAGCATGCAAATAATATGAAAGTTACAACATGCATTAGCGGAGGTGAGATATGCAAATGATTAGAATTTCAGCGCAGACGCACATCACGCGCGCCTGTGGCGCCACTTCAAAGCGCTATTTAAGGCTTGGAGATTTCGACGATTTCAAGTACGGCAATTGTGTTTTTCTTGTGGTTTTTTCAAAAAACGATCAATTATGCCTCGTAGAAAACAGCGATCATCTTTTGATCAAGTATCCGAGTTCGACAGAGGAAGGATAGTGGCCTACCGAGATTGTGGATTATCTTTCAGGGAAATCGGTAGTCGTGTTGGACGAAACCAAACAACTGTAATGCGGATATGTGATCGTTGGATGCAGGAGGGTACGGCGGACCGACGTGTTCGATCGCATCCACCTCAGTGCACCACTTCACGTGATGACAGGCATATTGTGCGTATGGCAGTGACGGATCGCTCAGCCACATCACGAACCATAGCACAGCACATTCAGTCTGTACCGCATCATCCAGTGTCTGCGCGTACCATTCGACGCCGTTTACAGCAGAGTGGTCTGTCCGCAAGACGTCCATTGCTTCGTCTACCCTTGACGCAGAACCACAGACGTTTCTGCCGCCAATGGTGCGATGAAAGAAGGATGTGGACGGCAGAATGGAATGAAATTGTCTTTACTGACGAGTCACGCTTCTGTCTGCAACACCACGATGGTCGGATTCGAGTCTGGAGACACCGTGGAGAGAGGATGCTGAACAGCTGCGTTATGCACCGCCACACTGGTCCTGCACCGGGTATTATGGTATGGGGCGGTATTGGATATCACTCTCGCACTCCTCTAGTACGCATTGCCGGTACTTTAAACAGCCAGCGCTACATCTCCGAGGTGTTGGAGCCAGTTGTCTTTCCTTACCTTCAGGGCTTGTCCACAGCCATATTTCAACAGGATAATGCGCGACCACACGTGGCACGCATTGTCCAAGGGTTCTTCGTCAATCGCCAGATTGAATTGCTTCCCTGGCCAGCTCGCTCTCCGGATCTTTCGCCGATAGAAAACATGTGGTCTATGGTTGCTCAACGATTGACCCAGAATACATCCCCAGCTGCCACACCAGATCAACTTTGGCAACGTGTGGAAGCTGCTTGGTCTGCTGTACCCCAAGAACACATCCAAAGTCTCTTTGAATCAATGCCGAGGCGTGTGGCAGCGGTGATCTCCAACAATGGCGGCTACTCTGATTACTGATTTTGGCAGGAACCACACTTCACAGAAGTCTATAAATTTAATCATTTGATACTTGGTCAACATGTTATCTATAAAATAAATTTTGTTGTGATATCTCTTGTCTTTCTTGGTGTTGCAATTTGGGTGGCCAGCAGTGTATTTCTTCTTTCCTTAGAATATCCTTTGAAATGATTCTGTTGGGGTTTCCTTTGAATAGTATTCTTTGGGGGAAGATTCTACTTGTCAAGAAGCTTAAAACTGTTTAGAAGTCTGTAGAGAATAGTATCCTTTGGAAAGGTTCCACTGATCCTCTCCTTAGAATAGATTTGTTTGGAAAGATTCTATTGATCATTTTCTTAGAATAGAATCGTTTGGGAATATTTTATTGTTCAAGAAGATTAAAACTGTTTAGGAGTCATGCAGATTGCAATGTTGAGTTATGCGTCTGAACCCTTTAGAGGGTTGTAAACCGTTTTACCATGTCTAGTCTCTCCAGCTTATTTATTCACATTCGTTAAATAAGTAAAAGAAAACTTAGCCATACTGGTTGTCAATAGCTAATTTTTACCTTATCTGTCACACTAGTAAATGATGCCAGTACTTCCCTACCCCTCTTTACACGTGATATAGACTGTCTTAGTTGAAAAAGAAGTGGTAATAAAACTTCAAAGTTACCATCTTTTAAACTCGAATGTTTGTTGTTTATTTTAGCGCTGATTATGGTAATCGTTTTGTTCACCGAAATCGGCTATTGACCTGTTTTATCACCTGCTTTATCTTCTTTATTAGTCATTTTCAAACTTCTAGACTATTGATTGTTGAGCTAAATGGTTTGTAGCTCTAATCTGGTACGTCTCTTAAAAGGTATCAAGAATTCTAAGCACAAATAAGAAAGTTACAAACTAAAATTAAAATTACGTGACATGGTGCTCTTGTCAGAAGGATTGCGTTATTGTCAATGTTGCTGAAATGAGCAAAATTTCATGTTTTAGAAAGATCTGCATTTGTTATATGTACTCCTGGAAATAGGTAACACTCACTTGTACCTTATTGTTGAAATAAGCAAAATTTCATGTTTTACAAAGATCTGCGCTAGTTATATGTACTACTGGAGTCAGGTAACATTCACTTGTCGTATCTTAATGTTGTTGAAATAAGTAATATTTCATATTTTACAAATGTATCTGCGAATAATTTCTACTATAGCATTTCCAAGAATACCCGTTATCTAACTTAAATGAAAATTTGTTAAATATAAACTAAATTTCTATCTCCCTTTTACCTAAATAATTTAATGATGTTATCGTATATAATACTCCATAAACTCAGGAGCCGACATTAATAAGTTGAACTGATTTTTCACATGACTATGGACCCTCTCCGTAAAACTCAACCAACCACAAGGCAAAGAGATTTTTATGGCTTACGCCATAAAACCCAACCATCCCCATGGCATCGAGCATTTTTGACTCACGTCATAAAACCCAACCAATCACATGGCAATGAGCATGGTTTTGTTTGGCTCTGCAGATTGCAGAAAGTACATATACGTGTGAACCTTTCAGAGGTATAAAACGAACGTCGACTATACACGGAATGACCCTTACTAGTACAAAATCAAGGAACAAATTGTTTAAATCATAAAAATGTTGGAATCATTCGAATTTTTACGTTTCAAAGATACTGTGTCAAGGTTCAGCAATCCCTGTAGTCTTGGAAATGTTACATTTCATGAATGTTCTGTAGGTTGTCAAGTAAAAGCTATTTTTGCCCGGAGATGTGTTTCATGGGTCAAGCCTTGTTTGGAGTCGTCCGGAGAGCGGTATTTGCTCTGAAACAGCGAACACAGCGAACTTTCCTCACATTCTGGGCTCAATGGAACGAGAAGAAAATGTCTTCCGATTGTGTTCACTGGATTTAAATCATGGACTTGAAAAGGATTTCACGGTAAGTATTTTTGTCAAAATAAAGTTGGCATTGTTTTTTTGTACAATTAACTTTGTCTCCTATTTTATTTGTAGTCAATCTTCCACCAACAACAGCATTCTCTCAGTTTTCGAATTTCTTAGCCCTGCAAACGGCACGCCCGAATACAGCTAGGAAAATTCTATTCGGACACCTCAACCAAATTTAGGTCGAATACCAGCCCTGGAATATTCCCTCACGGCAAGCGGCAGACCCAATATATTCAGACATCTCACACAACCTCACAGCAAGCGGCAGACCCTAAATATTCGGACAGCTCACACAAATTCAGGTCGAATACCAGCCCTGAAATATTTCAGTACGGAAAACGGCAGACCCGAAATATTCGGACTTATCACACAAATTCAATTCGAGTACAGTTCGAAAAAATTGCTCACTGAAAGCGGCAGACCCGAAATAGCGGACATCTCACACAAACTGATCGAATACAGCCTGGAAAAATTCACACACGGCAAGCCATGTTGCAGATCCACAATATTCGGACATCTCGGTCCAAGAAATATTTCGGGTCTGCAGTCCGCCACACAGAAAAACCCCTCCGAATCGTACTGGAGATTTAATTATTGGTTATTATCAGCTTGGAGATTTAATTATTTTTACTCACAATTTAGAACTTGAGGCTCAACGAAAAAGACTCCCAGTTGACTAACAGCTAAGGTTGTTGCTAGCCCGGCCACACACTGGAGCAGTATGTGACAAAACATACGACATGTGCATGCGTACTCAGCCAATTTAATGTGGACTGATGTTGGACAAATGTGCGCCTGGCCTTACAAATCTGGTAGACTGAAAACTCTTTGTTACGAGTTCTAATCTCGAAGTTTCCTGGTTTCTTGAACGCCACACGTTAATGCCCGATAACCTTAGTCATGAAGGGAAGATTGCAGGTTGCAAGATGGAATTATGCTTGCGAACCCCTCAGAGGGTTAATCTTGTAGTTGACTAAATTATGTAAGAAAGTATTTGTTAGTACATTTATTTTAAAAGTCGAAATATTTCCATCACCATCTTCTTTGCTTAAACTAACCAGTTCAAAGTTCTGTTAAATTCCTGTAAAAAATAATAGTTTCATATTTACTTTTGGATACTTTTTGAGAAGAAATATTTTTTTATAAGATTAAAGCGTTGGTAAAATAGTACGTAACGTTTTGAATTATTTCTTTCCTATATTTAAGAGTTTCTGTTGTTAGTTAGAAAATTTGATGATGTAGTTAGAATCACTGCTTGGGTAATAAAAATGACCGCTCAATATTCTTCTTGCTAAAAAGACTGTTATTTATCATATATTAGTGTTCACCTAATGCATAAATATGAAATGTGTCGATTCATAGTTTCATTTCATTTCCATCAGAAGTATTAATGAACTTTTTCCATAGTTTAAGAGAGAGAGAGGAGGGAGAGTAAGTAAACCACTTCAAATTTTACTTTTCATATTACAATCAATTAAGTTTTTTAGAAGAGTTTAGATAAAAATTTGAATGTGTGAAAACCTTTTACGTTTATTCGTCCTATTACGTACATCGTCAAAATGCATGAATTGTAACGCATTGATTCATACTCCATCAGAAATAGATTTTTCTGATGAAAAATTAATTAATTCTGATGGAATATGAAGTCACGCCTCTCGTTTCAAAATCGATCTAGTTCAGATAATAAAATATGAATAGTTTCGATTTTATTTAATTTATAATACGTAAATTGGAAATGTACCGATTCATTTACCATCAGGTGTTGATCTCGTCATCTGACTGTGTTTCAAAATGACGAGGCGTTGTGTGTGTGTGTGTGTGTGTGTGTGTGTGTGTGTGTGTGTGTGTGTGTGTGTGTGTGTGTCCTCGGATCTTTCCTTCGGGATGGATCCCGGATTGTCGCTAATAGCCCGTTGTGTTGCTCCAGTGCTACGTTGATTAACTACCTATCTACCTCTAATTTGCCATCATAAGTAATAATGAGCTTTCTCCATAGTTTAACAGGTATATAATAAATCACTTCGAATTTCACTTCCCTCATATTATAATTAATCAAGTTTTCTATAAGAGTTTAGTTAAGAATTTGACTGAAAAACTTTTTTCGTTCATTATTTCATCGTTCAATTCATGAATTGTAACGCATTTATTCGTACGCCATCAGAAATAGTTTTTTATGATGAAATGTGAATCAATTCTGATGGAATATGAAGTCACGCGTCTCGTCTCAAAATATCAAGTTTAAATAATAAAATATGAATAGTTTCCCTTTTTTATTTACTTTCCATAACGTAAGTTGTAAATGCATCGATTCATTTTCCCATCAGAAGTATTAAGGAGCTTTTCCGATAATTTCACAGGTAATAAAACACTTCTAATTTCACTTCTCATATTACAATCAATAAAGTTTTCTATGAAAAACTTTTTCTGTTCATTATTTCATCGTTTAATGCATGAATTGGTAAAGCATTGATTCATACTCCAACAGAAATAGATTTTTTTGATGATATATGAATCAATTCTCATGAAATATGAACAAATTATGATGGAATATGAAGTCACTTCACGTCTCAAAATCTATCAAGTTCAGATAATGAAAAGTGAATAGTTTCCCTTTTATGTATTAGGTTGATGCAAAAGTTCGTCCCGTTCCCTTGACAAAAATTGAAGAAAAATATTTCATTCACTAAAAATTACTTGTAATCAATATAGCATGAGCCGTTCTGTTCGATGACCTTCTACATCTCTCCGGTAGCTGCATAATCCAGCGCTCATAGAAGTTCTGGGGTTTCTGGCTAAAGAACTGATCCAGGTGACGAAACTTTTCGAACCACTTACGGCACGTGGAATCGTCAACGGCACCCTCACCATACACAATACATACCTTCTTTTGCATCTACGAAGCATTCTTACCTTTTCGGCAATAAAACAAGCATAATAATGCTCCTTGTGATCTGCCATTTTTAATGCTTAACAAAATTTAGAAACGCAACCAAGTAACACAATTTTTTCCCCAAGTACTCGCTGAAATTCCTTCTTTTAAACAATATCAAAATTTTATATTTATGAAGTCGATAACACTTCGGTTGTGTGATGCAATGTCATCTAGCGCCAAAAACAGGACGAACTTTTGCATCAACCCGATACTTTCCAATACTCAAGTTGGGAATGTATCTATTCATTTTCCATCTAAAGTAATAATGAGCTTTTTCCATAGTTTCTTAGGCTACGATGATCCTACATGCAGGTATAAGGCCTTTTATAGTTTCACTTCTTTTCCTCGTCCACCCAGGAAAAAATCACCCCTTGCCTCCAGGTAAGTTCTCTTCTCAATTCTCATTTTAAAAATGATTCATTACTTCTAAACACGAGGTTAGCATTGGAATATTTCACGTATTTCCAAACACAGAATGTCGCCAATTGCCAGTTGTGTTACTCCAGTGCGACGCGACGTTAATTAAAATGCCTACCTACCAAACACAGAATAAGAGTAAAAAGCACTTTGGGCATGAATGTGAGCTAAAATATTTAAAATTACTGTGATGTAACATTTATATTAAAATGCTCATATACAGGATGTTTCAAAACTTCCTGTACCCACTTTAACCCTCCTGGTGGTTGTCTCGACGAGGTATCGCGTCATTAGCAAAAATTGACCAGATCTGTATGGACGAGATATCTCGTCATTAGCAAAATTAGTCAAGCCTTTATGGATTAGATATCTCGTCGAAACCACTTCGAGGATTAAGGGAAGGTAGAGAACACACGCATCCCTGAGTGAATACTGATTATTCATACCCATTATTCATATGTGTATCAACGAACCCCACCAGGATATGTTAGAGCAGTGGCTCCCAAACTTTTCAATCCAAGGACCCCCTTGAAAATTAAAAAATTTCGCAGACCCCTTGGTATTGTAAAATTAAATGGGGCCCATGCGACCTTCGTAAATCACGGTGATCTTTAGTTTTTATCTTAATATGGGAGTAAAATGTTAAGATCTATGTTGAACAAATTATAAACCACTAAAACTTCTTAAATTTCTAAAACAGTAAAACTACTGTTCTGAAATAAAATAAACTATAAATATACAAATACTTATTTATTAATTAAAATCCAAAGCTCTTACTTGTAATAAATTAAATAGTATAAATTAAAATATTAATGACATCAAAATATATACTTCAATCTCAATAGTAGTAGAAGAGTTGGTAGTTGAGAGAATTTACGTAGTTGATGGAATTTACACTGGGCAACACAACGGGCAGTTGCTGACGGTCGGGGATCAATGCCGAAGTGAAAGATCCGTTATCTCAATGTGAAACGAAGTGTTTTTTTATCAATTAGCTCAGCAATGCTTGGTATAACGTCTGATATTTTCAATATTAAGTCATTCTCAACTTCAAGTCCTCGTCATCTGAACGTGGTTCAAAATTGCGTGGTGTTGTCCTCGTATCTTTCCCTTCGGGATTCATCCCGGACCGGTCTCCAATAGCCCGTTGTGTTGCTCCAGTAAGACGTTAATTAAATACCTAACCTAACCGGTATTTGATGTGGTATAATCTAACAGCAGTCTGCGACGAATCAACTCGCGGAAAATGTTCGTGCACTGTCTCAGACTGTACGGGGGGTGCCTGCTCAGAGGATGCACATTAAATCTGTCGTGGCCTTAAATGTCCTCACGTTGGCGTGGTGTGGAAGTTTGGAGAGTGGGGTGCCAGCTCAGTGTGACCTCGTCATCTGACCGGGGTTCAAAATCACGTGGTGTTGTCCTCGAATCTTTCCCTTCGGAATTGATCCTGGATTGGTCGCCAATAGCCCGTTGTGTTCCTCCAGTGCGACATTAATTGAAATGCCATACCTACCTCAACTTCAAGTCTATTTTAATTCAATAATTACTGGAATATTCTACTAGTTGTTTTGGATTCTAAAATTCAAATTTTAGAACAGGCGAATCGGAGAAATAATAAAATATTTTTTTTTTGGGGGGGGGGGGAGTTCTCTATTTTGGCTATTGAAATATTGCATGTTTTCTGTGGACCCCCTAAAACCTTCTCGAGGACCCCTGGGGTCCACGGATCACATTCACTTTGGCAACATTCACTTTGTGCTTGAGAGTACACTAAGGTTACGCTCCAGCACAATGAAGGACAGTCAAGTATATGAAAAACATTTCTACCAGCGCTAACTTTACAATTTGACAGTACTTGTATGTTGAGAGTTTGTTCCCGAGTTGGGATGAAAGTTGAAACCACTAACAGTATTGTAGGCTAGACAGCATTGACTCGTAGATTGTAGTATATGTTCAAATCGCATGTTGTATACGTACAGTCGTTGAAAAAAATCGAAAACGAGCAACACAAAGGTATCATTCAATGGGGAAATAACGTCCTCTATAAATTCAAATGCAAAATAATTGCATAAGGGGACGCCTTCATATCAAATTTCGCACAAACAACAAAATTTCTAATGGAAACACCATGTTTTGATTCCTTAATCAGATTCTGCATCTATAAATTAGTCTAAATATGAAATTTCATGACTATTATCTTTATATCCGGAGATATTCAATGTTAAAGTTGTTGTCAATATTAGGGATCATCTCCACATAGAAAATCGCTATTCGTAGATCGGGATTAATTGTGGTTATAGCTACCCGAATTTCAAATTTTTTCACTATTTTAAACGTATTTGTCAGCGCGTGCAAACGATTCGAGAATTATTATATTTAGTATGCAAGTGAAAACAATTCGAGAATTAATATCCGAGGTTTGTCAGACGTTTTATGAACTTTTGGTTGCCCCCTAAAATCGCCATAATGACGAAAATTTAATGTAGCGCAAAAACTAACCATTGAAATTAGCTGAAATTTTGCATGGTCATGTAAGTCTCTTTTTTTCTGTGCCTGTCTTACCTTAAATACGCCACTGACTATATGCATTTTATTGAATATTATTTACGCTCCCTTTAAATTGCCCTCAGGACACGTGCGATGCCTGTCTTACCCTAAATACACCACTGACTGAATGCATTACTACAGAATACCACTGTTAATTTGATCAGAGATTAATTTTGACCTAGATAACTTTCAAATCGCTAAACGAAACTTGATTTCAGAATATATGTTGAACTATAGTGTACGATAGATTTAATTGTGCTTAAGATATTGACATGAAGCTTGTTTGATAGGTTGTTATTGTAATTAATTATAAAAACTAAATATTAATCAATTGTACATCAGATATTTCTGGCAGGAAATTGTAAGTCGTGTAGGAATATATAATTATTACCTTTTTATTTGTAAAATCCTCTGAGCTAATAGACCTAGGAATTCGTACTATGAACAGTACAGAATTTGGGAGTGTACTAGATAAGACCTTTAATTTCTGTTATAATTTGCAAGAACCGAGCCTTTGAGAACTTGCTCGTAATATTTATAAAACATAACACTCTGAATGTAGGTATAGATTTTAATTTGTCTTATATTACTTAAAGCTAAATTTGAAATATGTCTGCAACCCTCTTAGCGTCATGAGTTTTCAGAGTAGTGTAGTATTGCATTTACCCCACAACACACTTAATGGCTAAATAGCCACATCTATTGGGTGAAAGAATCCATGATTGGATGGTTGTTTTGACGTTTAATGAAGCAAGAGGCATATTTGGCCAAGCTGCGACAACACAAGACAACGTGTAGTAAAAAATATCGTGAAAGGGAAAAAACAGGGGTTGGTTAACAGAGTAGTGGGATGAAAACAGAAAAAGAACGCTTGGATATCCTCGGAGGGCGACCACCGTGTTTACTTAAAACAGTAAACCCCATGAGAAAAAAAGGATCACTTGAGTACCACGGGCCGTGGAGCCCGTACACAAATAAAGGAGATGTGCCCCGTAGGGCAAAAGAATCCATGGGTTATTTTACCCAAGATTGTTCTTTTCCTTGGAAGTGAATCCTTTGGAAAGATTCTATTGGTACTTTCCTTAGAATAGAATTCTTTGGAGAGATTATGGAGAAGGGTCAAAACTGGTTTAAAATCGTACTAGACTGCAGGTTTCACGTTGAAATTATGGGTGCACACCCATCAGTGCGTTAAAAGAAACTCAAGGTTAACGCTGAACATTCTTGTGTATATGTTCTATAAAGTGATGCCCTCTAAAAATTAGCAAAGTTTTAATACCAACAACAAATGAAATGCTTACTGAGAAAAATTCTTTCCAATGACTATCAACTGCGTGTGCCGTCAGAGAGCACGGGAATGTGTGTTGGTGTTAGTTAGTTAGTGCCGTCAGAGAAAGATGAAATTTCTAAGAGGAACCTTGATCTCTAAACACGATGCATAGAAATGAGCTGGCTAAGGGATCGCAATTGAAAAATGCTTGAGAGCCGCTGCTATGGTTGCACTACGAATGTTAGATTGAATAATGACCTTACTGAGAAATCCTTCCCAATGACTATCAACAACGTGTTGCCGTTAGTATAAGATGAAGTTTCTAAGAGGAACCGTAATATCTAAATACAGTGTATAATAATGAACTGGCTAAAAGAGGTCGCAATCGAAAAAAGCTCGGGTAGAGCTACTATGATCGAACAGTGGATGAGCTGTGAACGTTCGTTGGACACCATAATGCGCACCTGGAAAATCTATCGCAATGATCAACTACGTGTTGTCGTTAGTTAAAGATGAAATTTCTAAGAGGAACCTTGATCTCTAAATACAGTGTATATAAATGAGCTAAGTGGTTGCAATCGAAAAATGTTTGGGTACCACTGCTATGTAATCGTACATATGGGTGAGCTGTGAACGTTGGATTCAATAACGCGTTGCTTGGGAAATCCTTCCCAATGACTATCAACTACGCGTTGACGTTACTAAAAAATTATATTTCTAAGGGGAACCTTGATCTCTGAATACAGAGCATAGAAATGAGCTAAGAAGTCGCAATCGAAAAAAGCTCGGATTCCGCTGCCATGATCGAACTGTGGATGAGCTGTAAACGTTGGATTGAATAACCCGCTCTTGGAAATCCTTCACATGACTATCAACTACGTGTTGCCGTTAGCAAAAGATGAAATTTCTGAGGGGGGACCTTGATCGCTAAATACTTCCTGATGTTAGAAAAGAAGACGGTCTGGTGAAAGTCTGTGACGTCACTATGACGTCAAACTCACAGAAGCGTTGCCTGAAGCAGGAATGATTGAGGTTAGTGCTCTCCTGTGGCTTAGGTATCCCGCGTTGCAACTTTCAGGTCAACAAGACGGAAAAGAAAAATTAAAACAACATATAACCGCAGAATATGAAAAACAGAGCGACTACTCTCGTTTTTGTTTTCTTTTTGATATCGGTGGCTGCGGAGTTCAGACTTGTTTAAGGGATTTTCCCTCAATAATACACAAATCTTATATCAGAAATTTGCGATAGAGTAACCTTGAAAGTGTTTCAAAAATAAATTTGATCACTTCACAGCTACATTTTTTCTATTCCAAATACCTATTGTTTATGTGATTACTTTGATGCGTTAGACATCGAAACTTTTAAATAAGAATGCAAAATATGGATATTAATATAAATCGCGTGATTGAATGCTTCGAAACTTTATACTGTTTAGCGTTTCTTCAAATTTTCATGTTCTACACATGCAGTTTTAAAATTGAACTTGTAAACTAAGATTTCGCACAAGATCATACAAGAATACTATATTTTATCCTTTGAATAAAATGCAATGTTATTCCTCACAGAGCTTACAAATAATATAAAAAATATGACAAATTAAATTTGTTTCACAAATTTAAAATCGCGCCTTTATATTCTTCCATTATACTACTGGATTATTAATTTAAAACGAGTCGAGTACTGAATACAATTAAAATATAGATAAATTATTGTTGTTTTATAATGCTTGAAAATAATTTACTGCCAAATATTCTCTATGATCTCATAGACGATTGTTTTTTTCTTTTAGAAAAACGATTAACAATGACGAAAAAATCATGCCAAGATTCCGTTGGAAATGTTGGAATGTGCATGTTCAAGTATGATTGCATAAGGCAGAAAGGCATTACACTTGCAACATGTGTTGATGGGTTTTTATTTGGTGCTTGTTGTATGTTGAAAAGCGATAATTTTCAAGATGAAAATAAAGAAGAAAACAATTTGATATCGCAATCATACGGTTTTGTGACGGGTATGGACTTAAGTAACACCCAGAAATATCAAAAAGAAAGTACTGATGTACCCAGTAAAAGCTTTCCACCATCTGTTTCCTCAATTTCATCGGAAACCCTAATAAATATCACAACCGAAGCAAACACACCAAGCTTATCGACAAAGGCAGACAAGGATTCATTCCACAGAAATGAATCCATATCAGGAATCCATTTCAGCCCTGGAAACAATTTAGCATACGCTTTAAATGGAAGTACATTGAGTCCCTCTTATGTTTCATCAACTGGTATCGTAAGTAATTCTACTATAGGATCAACAATGTCCGTTATGATAACGCATACTGAAAATGAGGTATTGCATGGAGAATTACTGAATAACAGTGAAACCGATTCAACTTCTATAAATTTTTCTGTTCACGGTATGACTGAAGATTCTAAATACGACGAAAATAATTCTGATACCATGTTCACGAACACTTTATATACCTTGCATTCATCAACAGATTTTACATCGAACTCTACCGATCCAGCACAGCAGCAGAAAACTTCAATTATTCAAAGAACCACTGCTACAGGTCCAATAAATCATCAAACAACGCATTTTGTTTTGAATGCGTTTGAAACGAAATCACCTGCACAGCACACTTCTATATCAGAAGATGTTTTGTCTACTGTTCCAATTCAAACAGACAGTACGCCAGACGACCACGATGCGAAGGATTTAAAACCAACAGTTGATTTTTCAGAAAATGCAATACCAGAAACTTCAGTTGGGGTGACAGAATTGCTTACTTTAGAAAATGTTAGTGAACCATTTTCATCCGAATTGGAAATATCTTCGAATGAGAATTTCCTTGTTGAAAACAGTTCTTATGAAAGAACAGGAAACGATTCAAGTACTTTTAAATTTAATAGCTCAGAATCGGTTGAAGTTAAGCCATTTTTCCACTCATCAATGCAATGGTCTACCGAGCCCGCTATACCTGAAAGTTTGCAGTCCTTAATAGCCCAATTGACTTCTCTAGAAGTATCTAGTCCGTTAAATTTAACATATAAAGTCCCAGCACTTATGAACAATAATTTACAGACATTCGAAACTCAAAATCTGCTTACAACCCAAAATGAAGGTGCTCAAATCTTTTCAAATGATAAAATTGAAACTTATGAAGAAGGGGAAGACTTTAACGAAGAACGAAATTCTACAAATGATCAACAACAAACTCAAATTACTACTTCTGCTCCAGATTTATATGAAACGGTTTCAGTTACTGTGACTGCTTCGAATCAAAGCATATTAAACCTTAACGAATCGATCGCACATATATTTGAAAATCTTAACGAAAGCACTGTGAAAATTAAACCAGATGCTTCCAATTACACAATGACTGAGAAGACTTCGAGCTCCTCAACTCCGGTTGAACCATATGAAAATGAGACAACTCTTAAAACTAAACAGCCGGCTATTTTTCTAGATTCTACTATTCAAAAAGAACTGTTCAATTCAACGTATGTCAATGGTGTTGAGACATTCATTAAAATAACACATATGCTTGATACCTTTCCTACAACGGATATCTCTACACAATCTGCACATAATTCACCACCGATCGAGGAAGTGACAGATACTACGTTTGACTTAAATTCCACCGATGTATATACAAGCTCAATTACTTTATTGGATCTGAATGGAACAAAAATGCTCGATGGAATAACTGAGCCCGTAATTTATGAAAATTCCTCTTCAGTGGTTTTGATTAACAATCATGAGAAGAAAAATTTATCAGTGGCACAATTTGCAGACCAAAATGTAGACAAAGATATAATTAGTGTAAATAATATTATCCTTCCCGAAGATAGCAGTGCAGGAAATAGAGATAGTATATTTTCATTTACTGTAAATAATATTTTAGAAAGAAATGACAGTACGACTGAAGAAGTTCATTTGCCACAAACTGAAAATTTAGATTTCTTGGAAGAGCCGTTAACATTAGGACCTGTATCCTCTGAATCTACAGACCTCCTTTCTGAAGAAAACACGTACTTGCCTTATACTGAATCGAAAATTCCTAGTCACGATACTTTATTTCTCACAGTTCCCTCTTTTGAGAACTTGTCCGTAACTACAGAAATTTCTAAAACAACAATCCATTCAACTAGTCCATTTGATTTAACCTCTGACCAATCATTAATAAATGGTGAGAAAACAAGTAATTCTAAGCCCCATAATAGTTCTGTAAATGCGAACATTGATGTTGAACATGAAGAATATAGCGATGTACCTGATTACACGTTCAGCATGAAACCAATTAGCCAAACAACGTTTTCGGATTTTATAAGAAACTCAATTTCAACTCAAAGCCTTAATACAGACAATATAACAAAATTATATTCCTACACTGAACACGACTCTTCGCTCAGTGGTCATCTTGATCATATAACTACCTCAGCTATACCAGAATACCAGAACATTTCAACTTTCAGTTACCTTAATTTGGACGAAACCCCAAGCGAATCCATGTATGAATTACATATATTAACCTTATCTGGTTCAACGAATGTAACTTATGCGTCAACTGATATTACAACTCCATATACACCTGCGCCTGAGTCAACTACGGACATGAAAGATTCCACAGCGCTGTCAGTTCCAGCTTCATCGCCAGAAAATAACTCAATCTCTTATGCCATAGGACTTACATCTCACATCAAATATCCAGATAATAGTTCAATCAATCCTGCCACAGAATTTACAATTCCTCCTGCCACGTCTCCTGAAAGTAATTCAATCATCCATGCTACAGAACTTACGATTCCTCCTACCACATCTGTCACCCATAACATCGAAGCTACAATTCCTCCTCCTACATCTTCAGAACATGTTTCAATATCTTCTTACGGCACAGCAACTATGGTTTCTACTTCCACATTTCCAGAAAATTCTTCAATCGTCCTTACAACGACTTCAGAACCTATACAGACCTCTCAATTTTTGTCACCTAATGAAACATCCGAGACTAACTCTACGATACAATACGAAGATACTCCTGGTTCAGCAAACAATGTTTCTGCGACTTCTATGACTTCAATACCTCCACATACATCGGATAAGAATTTTACTAGTCAAGAGGCAACAATGATGGGCACAACACAAATTACTACTCAGTTTTCAACTGCTATGACGCATCCAGACACAACCACTGAGAGCCATCGATGGAACTATAAGAAAGGTAGGTCTATATTTTCGTTTTTAACCCTCCAAGTGATTCCTCGTCCATCAAGATCTGACCAATTTTGCTATTGACGAGATATCGGCATTAGAAAAATCGGCGATATCTCGTCATCACGATATTGTCAATTTTTGATGATGACGCGATCAAGATCTGATCAGTTTTGTTAAAGACGAGATACCTCGTCGAGACGACCACTAGGAGAGTTAAGTCTTTAGGAAGAATTAAATATCACCAAAACCCATGATATAGTAAACTGAGTTTGGCAGTTTGTGGCTGCGGTAGACATACTATATAGCATATTATTCTGGTTGTGTTCCTCTTTTCCATGTCAGTAAAAGCCTTATGCGTAAATCCATTCATTTCACCGACCTACAAGGGATCTTCGAGATTAACCCTTCAAGTGGTTTCGACGAGATATCTCGTGATCAAGATCTGTTCAGTTTTGCTATTGACGAGATACCTTGTCGAGATAACCGCGAGGAGGGTTAACCCTCCTTATATAATCCTTAGAAAAAAATGACCAGATCTTGATCTCGTCAACATAAAAAAAATCGGCAATATCCTGATGACGATATATCTCGTCATTAGCAAAATTGGCCAAGACGAAATATCTCTTCGAAACCACTTGTAGGGTTAAGCACACAAGTCGAGATATTCGCTACTGGATATTAAACGCAGTAGGAATTTTGTAGGATTGATTTGGTCTGTCACATTATGGTCAGCTTTTGCTTCATAAAGTAGGAAAGCTAAGAGTAATAAAGATAAACATATTGGAAAGGTTAGTTTGCGAATAAATTATTTTAATGTGTTATTTCGCTAATCTAGTGGCTAAATGTAGGGTTAATTGTCTGTCACAATAGGTTGCATGGTCTCTTATAAGGTGCTTAAACTTCCTGGTGGTTGTCTTGACTACGTATCTCGTCATTAACAAACCTGACCAGATCTTTATGGACAAGATATATCGTCCATCAAGAACTCGTCGTTAAAAGAAAACGGACCAGGTTTTGATCTCGTTCTAATAAAAAATCGGCAATATCTTGACGACGCGATATCTCGTCATTAGCAAAATTGGATAGATCTTGATGGACGAGATATCTCGTCATTAGCAAAATTGGATAGATCTTGATGGACGAGATATCTCGTAGAAACCACTTGGAGGGTTATAACAACAAAAGTTTCTATATCTGTCCGGAAGAACTACTGACCCTATGATATTGACTATTGTTCATATTTCAACCTATTTCAAGGACGTTGGGTAGGCGTACATTCGATTACAAAGAACGTCCCACAAGTTCTTAATGACAGATATATCCGAGATCGTTTTAGCAAAGAAAGCAGAGCTGTGCTGTTATTTACGAGCAGCCATGCGTTGTAATGCCGAAAATAACATTTGGTATAACCTGAAGAGATGCGGTAACAAGGGGCCCACAATTTTTTATTATTTATTTATTTTTATAGATAAAATAATAAAAAAACAAGACATGTAATATTTCGAAAATATATTCCTATGAATTTCGTTACTCTTGAAAAATATGTTCTATTTTCGTATCTTTAGCTGACATGCATTCAGGAAAGGGAACTCAAACTGCCGTCAGAAGTGTCTACTTGTTTACACGACGGAGCAAACAAATGAAGCAGTGCTTTTGTAGGTCAAGCTATTGTAGGGACAATTCAAGGTTAACCGGTCAAATGACGAAACATAATCCGACCGCTGACTGCGCGTGAGCGTTTGGAAAACATTTCCTGTTTATTAATACTTTTTATAAATATTTTTAATACAATAAATTCCAGATGTGATTGAAAAATAGAGTATTTTTTTATTATACCCTGCACTTTTATTTCATGGTTTTGAAAAATTATTTTCCAGATTGCGGCGTAAGGCTTCTACAACCTCTTGGTCGCATTGTTGGTGGGAAAAATAGCTATTATGGCAAATGGCCTTGGCAGGTAAGAAAAAAGTTAATTAATTTAGAGCATTACATAAATTTATTACTTACGCGACTATTTATAAGTTTTGAATATAATGTAAATCATAGGGACATCAATATATTGATTTGTAACTCTTCAATTGATCAATACAACTGTAACTTTGGAATAAATTGGTTAGTTCATATGACTACTAGCAGTACCCGCACGGCGTTTCCCGTGACATCATTCTTGTTTGTCCTCACTGATTCTGAAAACATTAAAAAGAAAAAACAATAATTTTAAGAATGAATCCCAACACCACCCGACATGACATGGGCATGTCACCTCATTCCTTCCACCTCACTGATTCTTGCTTAGAGAGCTTCATGATACACTATGTTGAATGTTCTTCCATTTGGAGCTAGGATGTAAAGATTCTCGGCTTTTCCAACTCTTGAACACACAATTGACCGTGGGAGAAACATGGTTTAATGAGATCGAGTCCTACAACTTTCAGCGATTGTCCTTGTGCCTTGTTGGTGCTCATGGCGAAACTTAAACGAACAGGGAGCGGAAGTCGTTAAAATTGGAATGGGAGATCCGAAGGGATGATTGGGTTCCTAGGAATGAATACGTCTTCATGCCCAGTCATGATGGTGGCTTCAATAATATTCGGCATCAGTTTCTTGATAGTCTTGTTCCATTGCAGAATGAGGTGGATGCAGATTTCTGAGAAGCATAATCGGTGCCCCAATTTCTAGCTGTAATATGTGCGAGGGTACTCCAGATGGCTCCAAAGTGTTTGAAAACTCTGTTGTGTAGTTCACAGCCTCATCTGTCTCACGTGTAGTGTCGATAGATTTGTATTATACAAATACAGAAATTATGCAAATTCAAAATTAAGTTGTGAAAAAACCACTACTGAAATAAAAATGTGATTGAATCTTTAAATATAACGCTATACTTTTAAAAGTCTTGTTATGTCACCTCACTGATTCCGACAAACATCCTAAATGAATCACAATGTCAGCGAAATCAAAACCAAATTAAACAGTAATAAACACTGTTACTTCATTTCATGTAATTTATTAACTGAGTTGCAGAAAATTTCTTGATGGTAAGGAACTTGGCACTTGGAGTCGAACATGTAGGGGGTGGAGCTTCAGTTGTTTGCTTTTCATTGGTGGTGCGAAAAAGGACAAAACAGTGACAATACAGAGAAACCAGAGTTTCAGAATTGAAAAAGCTGCATAAAATCAATTAAATTTTTAAAATAATTTTATTGAATTCAAAAAATAAAAGGATAAAGTAAAAGAAAGTAAAAAAAATTGGAAGGATTAGAGTTTATTTACTAATTTTTAAAAATATAGAGGCGAAAAATAAAAATTATCCGTCGACCTGGTTCGAACTCGGGAGGCCTCCCTCCAAAGCACTAACCGCGACTTCAGTACGCCGCTTTCCCAATACACCATCACTTCAATATGAGGAGGGCCTACACGCGCAGCACAAAATATTAATTAAAAAATTTTCTAGATAAAATTTTAAAATTCGGGCTTCGAGGGACATTCAGTCACCTTTAGGACTACCTATATGCCGAATTCCATGTCTGTAAATGCTATAGATTCGTCTGGACACCGCATACAGACACACGCAAACACTTCATTTTATAATAGTAGATATAATCGGGGGATGTTTGCTAAATAAGGTAACAAGACATGGAAAGGTATAAATTCTGAGTGTCTGTACCCCTCGGGAGGTACTTTCTTTAAGTAAACAGGGGCATCACAACCACCGAGGTACCCTAGTGATCTGTCCTCCCTTTTGTTTTAACCTTGCCTTTCCATATATTTTCGTCTTTTTTCCTCCCTATTACCTGTATACCGTTTTTATTGCTTTACTTGGTCTTGTGTCTGGCGCAGCTTATCCTATTTTGGACTTGAGTCATGAAACTAAGAACTAACCAATCGAGTTTCTGTAATTTCAATCCGTATTACACCTAGAAAGATAACACATATCAATCTGGCTTGCTGCTCATCGTTCACATCTGTGCTACCATTTTTAAACTTTCTCACATCATACATGAACCTACTCTCATGTCATGACATTTGATCCATAAATCTCCATAACTTGGAGATGAATTTCGAGAGTTCTCAATGTTTAAAAACACTTATAGTTCGCTAATACCTCTATACGCCAGGACAATATGCCCTGCATTCAGTAACCAGGTATAACAGCACACTTCCCTGTAAAAAGGAGCCTATAAAGTCAGGATAAATTGTCGGCTTGCCATTGAAACACACTAAGTCAAAAACCATACTTCTGAAAAAACGAAAGGAAAAAATTTTACTTAGTATGTTATATTTACTAAGTGTGTTTTTCAAGAAAATATCTAATTTTCATGCAAAGAAAAAACTTAGAGGACACACACACGCACTTCAATTTCAAGATCACCGCATTCTGGTCTACCAAAGCTAAAAACCTCATATTTCGAAAATTTTGACTTAGTGTGTTTCACTTATAAGCCGACGATATTATCCTGACTTATGGGCTCTTTTTAACAGTGAAATGCTGTGTTACAGCGTTGCATTCAGTGATAAGGTATAATACTACACTTCCCTGTTTAAAAGAGCCCATAAGCGCCAGGTTAATATACCTTTCATTCAGAGATCAGGTATAACACTATACCTGATCACTACACTTCCCTGTAAAGAAGACAAAATACACATATGGGAGGTCGTACTAACATATTAAACAGACTATTTCAGTTAAAAGTTGAAAAATTAAATGTTGAGTCCATTTCTTCTGTCTATTAGCATCAAGTTCTGAAAACAACTGCTGTTTTGGTCATGGTGAACGGTAATTTGTTGTAACAGAATGCTGTCACGAAACCATCAGTATTGGTAAGAGACAATGAGATCCTATCGATTAAATTTTGGCTCTTCCTTAATAGCAAAATTTCATTTTAGCCACTCATTTATTACAATAGCCAACAAGTTGTGATGACATTGCTTTAAAACCGTATGGAATTTTGACTAACAATAATCTGTTGTTTGTAATACACATCCTGTAAAATTCAAAGTAATACCTGTTGAGTAAATGGTCACTTCCTCTAGTGTATTTAAGAGAAAGAATTCAATCCATGAAACTTAAAGTTTGTTAATTTTAATACAAAAATAAAACCAATCTAGTATCTAGTCGTCAACAAGAAGCACGAAAACAGTTTTATATCGATTAAATAAATTAGTAGTATTCATTGCTGTGATCAGATGTGCTTCATTTTAAGTCTTTCTGTTGTTTTTTAACGTTTACTGAATAAAAGAAGAAATTTTTTAACAAACCAATAATGTAATCTTGATGTTTCAATTTCCTTTCTCATAAGTATTAATTCGGCTTAGAGCAGAAATTCATTAACTTACAAAATATTTACAGTATAGACTAACTATTAGTCTAGGTTAAAAAATAGAAATTATTAGCATTTTGATAGCGGTATATTTTTCAAATAGATTACAATATAACAATGTATTTCTTATCACATGAAAATGAGCATTTCATCGGCTTAAAAATAAAAATTATAAGCATTTTTATCCTGTAATGTATCTTTTAAACACATTATAATATGATAATGTATTGCTCATCATTATGAAAATAAGCATTTAAAGTCTCCGAAAACATGTCAGTTAATGAGTTTCTGCTCTAAGCCAACGATTTAGTGTCTCCGAAAAAATGTAATTACTAAGTTCTTGGTAATATTTCGCATTATTTTGTTTTTCATCTCTAGTTAGGAAAATGAGAAATTACAATATCTATCGATTATAATCCATCATGTTTCAATTTTTAAACGACCTTTTTAAAGGTACATAAATGGATATTCTATCTGATATAAATGTGAATTGCAGGCTCTGGTAAAAGAAGCAACTTGGCTTGGACTATTCGTTAAGAACAAATGTGGAGGAGTTCTCATAACTGCTAAATATGTTTTAACTGCTGCTCATTGTCAACCTGGGTAACTACTTTTTAAATTGGTGACTTTTACTAGAATCATTATAAAGTATTTTTATAACAAACTGTTTTGTTTTTAAGATTGCGTTAAAATTACTGTGTAAAAATTATATATACGAGTATGCGAAATATTTTGGTCGTAATAGGATTGCTCAGATTGCAATTAGTGGACAAATATTTAAGAAATTTCTACCTAGTATTTTGAATACGAACTTTGAATAACTTGTTACATTTCGTTTTAATAACCATCAAAAGACTAAATATTTTAATTCAAAATTTTCAATAACATGTAAATCTAATACTTTTTTCTCCTCTTACGTTTAAAATTTGAAGAGTATTTATGTTTAATAAAGGATTGCTTATGATATTAAGACTGTTAGATTGTTACATATTGGTAATTATGATTATATCTAATGATTTAGGAAACAAGTTAAAGTACAAAAGTTTTGTAAATATTTTGCCTGTTCTACCATATCTAATTATGTACTCCCCAACTTCTGTGGAAATTGCTTTTTTACCCTTTTTGTTCAAGAAATTCACATTGAGGTCATTTGTTCTTTCGCTCTTGAAACCCAACTAGAGGGAAATGTTTTTATTGTAACAGGGATTCACTTACGTAAATGTACATTGAACATTAGTTGGGTTTCATGGAACGCTTAGATAGTTTTCAAAAGGCAAACCTAAAGGTCCAAATATGTAGTCATTTGTTTTTAGTTCCTGAAACCCAACAAGAGGCACATTCTTTAATTGTAACCACGGATTCACGAATGTAAATGCTCACAGAACATTAGTTGGATTTCTTGCAACGCTTTTAGTTGGGTTTTCTTTTCAAGAGGCAAACCTAAAGGTCCATATAGTTGTAGTCATTTTTTGGTTGTAACCACGAATTCACGCAGATGTTAATTGAAAATTAGTAGTATTTAGTGGAGCATTTAGTAGGGTTTCAAGGGCCAAACCCAAAAGTCCACATATGTGGATGTTTGTTTTTCCCTCTTGAAACCAACTAACGACAATTTTTTTGTCTTATAACCACGAATTCACATACATAGATGTTCATTGAACATTAGTTGAATTTCTTATAGCCTTAAGTAGTTTCAAGAGGCAAAACTAACATTCCACATATGTGGACGTTCGTCTTGAATCCCAACTAAGGGCAAAAGTTTTTGTCTCGTAACCACTCATTCACATATTTAAATGTTCATTTAATATTAGATAGATTTCTTGGAGCCCTTACTTGGGTTTTATGAGCTGAATCCGAGGATCCACGTATGGGACTTTTGTTATTCCCTCTTGAAACCTAACTAAGGACACATAACTATGATTTCACATACGTAAATTTTCATTGAATGTTATTAGTATTTTTTGCTTTTAGTAGGGTAACGTTTAATAGGATTTCAAGAGGCAAAATTATAGGTCCAGAAATGTAGACATCCCTCTTGAAATACGAATAGGGACAATTTTTTAACGAAACCACACATTACATTTAATTGTTCATTGAACATTTGTTGGTTTTCAAGAGCCAAAAGCAAAGGCCGGCATATGTGGACTTTTGTTTTTCCCTCTTGAAACTCAACTATATATTTTGAAATTACGGATTCCCACACGTAAATATTCATTGAACATTAGTTGGGTTTCAGAGGCAAAAAACAAAAGTCCACTTATGTAGATCTCCCAAACGTAGAGATTATGTGCAATGGATATTTATATTTTTGGTACTTTATAAGGAATTTAGTTATAGGGAAAGATTTTAAGTCATATCGTTGTGTTTTTAATTGTAAGACAGACTTTTCACTTGATTAAGAATATTTATGTTACTGTAGCTTTAAGATCCAATAATTTCTTTCAGATTCTTTGCATCCTTATTGGTAATATTGGGAACACACGACCTTGCTGTAACTTTTGACACCAAGGCATCTGTTATCCGGAATGTGAGACGAATGGTAGTCCATCGTCACTACAATGCACAAACTTTTGAAAACGATTTAGCCCTGTTGGAAATGGAATCAAAAGTGGAATTCTTACCTCACGTCGTTCCAATTTGCTTACCACACCGAAACGAAGATTTTACTGGAAAGATGGCTTTCGTTACTGGTTGGGGAAAACTGACGCATGGTAAATACTCAGAATGTTATGCATGACATTAGAATAGGTTGCACCATATCTACATCAAATTAAATCAACCGAAATTTGAATCTCTCTCGTGAATGATAAATCCTAATCTCACGTCATTCTCATGTGCTTACCACAATGGAACTAAAATTTCATTTGTTTGGGCTGGTTAATGTTAGGAGCAAATGGACATTATTGTACATTTTAATTTGTACCGGATTAAAAATCCAATTTGCTTTTTTATTGATTTGAATTCATTTTTATGATAATACTAGAAGAATTACCCGGCGTTACTTGGGTTGAATTGGTTAACTAATTTCCGCTTTCGTTAATGAATTGTAATTCCTATTCATCACATGTAACAACTACCACACTCTAAATAAAGATAAACAATTGTTAAATACACAATTTCGCAAATGTAAATAAATGTCGTATTTAACATTTTACATTTTTGTCGAATTTAAATTTTAGAAGACAGAAAAGTCTATAGAGTGTGCCAATGTTACCCAGAATGCATAGAATAGTTCAGAGTATGTAAATATATGCCTCGTATGTCATTTAAAAGCAAAAGCATTTCCTAAAATTATCATACAATGATTAAAAAAGTTTTTAAAACTAATTAAACCATTACCTACATTGATTACAGTTATTGAACGAAAAACATCAAATTGAAAATCAGAAATACATCTTAAAATAGATTTAAAGAAAGCTTCGAGCAAAACTAACGAATGTATCTGTTTTTTCACTATAAAATAGATTCTTGGAACATAACGGGTACAAATTAAAAAAAAGCAAATGATTAAAAAGTACCAAGGTTGCCATATTAGCTACCAGTAATATTTTAAAAGGCCTTGTTCTGTATATTTTATTTATAATGTTTTATCCTCTTTATCGTCTGTCCCAAATATTCAGAATTTTTTGTATTTCGTAAAGAAAAAATAGGCTCAAAATAAATAATGTATTAGAATTTAAATTCCGTAAAAATAGTTTTAAAAAATATTTTATTTTTCTGGTAAAACAATCCAAGTAATTGCAATGCTCAATATGCCTTTCAGCTACTCCAAAACTACCAAATTGTAATTGATTTAAATATAGTTACTCAGATGTTTTAACGTGAAATTTACCTAAATATGTAAGCAAAGAAATTTCAAATAATGCATTCACTAAACTAAAATGTGGTGTATCAAATATAAAACATTAAATTAAAATATGTTGAATAAATCTTATGTGATACTTGTACAAACACACAGACATAAAATCGAACATAGAACCGGAAGACGGACAGACAGACTTACGCAACTACTCAGTCACTAAATGAATGTAAGTACTCACAGTATGCAAAGTTTCATGAAAATATATTTAACCGTTTGGACGTAGTACGGACACACACATACAGACACCAAAGATACAAGAGACGGATTTTGCATCGGAAGGGCCCAAAACGGATAGAAAACTTGAAATGGGTCGAAAATATTCAATGTACAAACACTCCATTCTTATTTATATAAACTTATATTCAGCATTAACCCATAGAATGTCTTTAGAAGACTTTAGCATCCCCCTTTTTTTTCATTGCAAACAAACTAATACAAATTTGCTTGAGTAGTTTCCCCTTTGAGAGGTTAATCCCCTGAGAGTTTCCGAGAGAGTAGCATTGATTTTACCAACAACACACTTAATTACTAAATAACTACATTTATAAGTTACAAGAATCCGTGGATTTTCCCACCTTTAGAACGATTCCATTGTTCCTTTCCTTGGAATAAAATCATTTGGAAAGATTCTATTGGTTCTTTCCTAGGATTTAAATCCTTTGGAAAAATTTTATTGCTCCTTTCCTTAGAATAGAATCTTTTGGAAAGATTCTATTGCTCATTTCCTTATAGACCATATAAACCATAACTTCTGTATACTACTATTCCACAGACCATAATTACTGCACATTATTGTGCCACAGACCATAATTATTTTATGCTATTTTGCCATTGACCACAACTACTGTTGTGCATTGCTGTGCCACAGACCATAATTATTTTACCCCACAGGCCATAACTATTTTACGCTACTGGGTCACAGACCATAACTACCATACATTACAGTGCCACAGATCATAATTATTTTACGCTACTGTGCAGACCATAACTATTGGTCATTGCTGTGCCACAGACCATAATTTACAGACTATAATTATTTTACCCTACTGTGCCACAGATCATAACTACTGTACACTATTTTTTTCTGCGGAAATAATGTTAATATTATTGTTTTGTTCTTAAACTTGGTCGGATTCTGTAAATTATTGTTCACACCCGTGAATAAAAACAAATTGATTAATTAAAATTAATTTAGGTGGTGATGTACCCAACATTCTTCAAGAGGTCCAGGTCCCAATCGTAGAAAATGAAGTCTGCCAAAGAATGTTCTTTCATGCGGGGCATAAAAAATCTATTAGAAGTAATTTTGTGTGTGCTGGATATACAAATGGAGGACAAGACTCATGCGAGGTATGGATTTATAACAATTATCTCTTTGAATGATTGAATCTTCCAGTTTTGTGAAAGTGCATGAATAGAAACAATATGAATATTTTACTTTAGTTTCTCAGATTTTCTAATTCCTAATTTACAGTTCCTACTAATGTTTCTTATTTAGATTCAAACTTCCAAGGAATTATGAATTCCATTAGCACCTCAGTTTAATCAATAAACTTTTATGTTTGCAAATTTCTTTACCTTCATTCTCAATCTGTTCAATTTTTGTAATGTCATTTTGGAATTTTTGGAATGTCATCTGTTCAATTTTTGTAATGTCAGTTGGGAATGAATTGAAGATCCTCAAACATTAATGCTATTCGTTTCTATTATATTCAGTGCTATTCATATTGATAAAACACTAGTTGAATTTTGAAACTTCAGAATTCAATTCTTGTTATAGTTCAATACAAACATGATACCTCTTTTAATTTAAGAGTAACGTAATTTTGTGTAACACTGATTTTGTGAAGTTATTTGGTTTTGAAAAGAGAGTTTATATGGTTTTATATGATATATGGGAGTATTCAAAATTGTGTACTTGGTAGAAAACCTACTGAATACCTTTAAATGATTTTTAATATAAAGATCAAGCAAAACTAAATTCCAAATACCTAACATCTAGTACACAAATTACATTTATGGTTTCCTTGAGTGTAAAAGACAAATGATAGACCAAACATACGTAACAGAAGCTTAATAATATATTGTTCCCATAGCAAATGTTGAGGATCAGCTCATCTTTTTGACTCTGGTATCCCAATATAGACTAACATCTACACAAGCTACATTTATGGTTTCCTTAAGATGTAAAGATGGACAAATGGCATAGCAAACATATGTAACAGAAGCTTAATAACATGTTGTACCTATGGCAAATATGGAGGCTCATCTCATCATTTTGGTTCTGTCATTCCAATAGAGCCTAACACACGTTCCATTTATGGGTTTCTTAAGATTTAAAGATAGACAAATAATACATCAAATATGTGTAACCGAAACTTAATAATATGTTGTACCTATGATAAATGTTGAGGCTCAGCTCATCATTTTTGATCTGGCATCCCAATATAGTCTAATATACGTTATATATTATAACACGTTATAATATAATAACACGTTTCATTTATGGGTTCCTTAAAATGTAAAGATGGACAAATGACACACCAAACCTATGTAACAGAAGCTTAATAACATGTTATACCTATGGCGAACTTCGAGTCTCAGATCATCATTTTGATTCTGACATCCCAGCAGAGTCTAACATCTACACACGTTACATTTAGGGGTTTGGTAAGATGTAAAGATAGATAAATGATACATCAAAGCTTAATAATATGTTGTACCTATGCAAATATGGCGGCTCAGGTTATTATTTTGGCTTTGGTATCCCAATAGAGCCCAAAATCTCCGCATGTCATATTTATGGGTTCCTTAAAATGGACAAATTATACTCGAAACATGTAACAGAAGCTTAATAATATGTTGTTCTTATGGCAAATGTTGAGGCTCAGCTCATCATTTTGACTCTGGCATTCCAATAGAGCCTAATATATACACACATTACACTTATGGGTTCCCTAAGATGTAAAGATAGTATTTTTTGGTATTTTGGTATTTTCAATTAACGTCACACTGGAGCAACACAACGGGCTATTGGTGACGGTCCGGGATCAATCCCAGAGGGAAAGATCCGAGGACAGCACCACGTAATTTTGAACCACGGTCAGATGACGAGGCAACACCTGAGCTGGCACCCCACTCTCCAAACTTCCACACCACGCCAACGTGAGGACATTTGAGGCCACGACAGATTTAACGTGCACCAGCCCCCTTTGTACACGACGGTGTTTGGCTGGATTCGAACTCGCAATATGTAAAGATAGACAAATGATAGATTAAACATATGTAACAGAAGCGTGATAATATGTTGCATGTTTTAACATTTTGGCTCGGTATCGCAATAGAGCTTGGATAGGATCCGGGTCTATAGCAGTCCAAGCCCAGCCAGATTAGTAGGTGATCCTCATCCATGCTGGAATTAGAAGTTTTGCAAACTATGAAATTCCCTTCCCTTCAGGAATATATTCCAATTCTCTCCAGGTGAGCTGCAAGGCAATAATGTCCTGTTTAAGTCTGGGACACTGTCTGGGAATCTGTAAGCAAAAAGACGGGAATATCTCGGCAGTGGTCCGTTTCAATAACAAGAGGGGTTAAGTGCCTGTTTTGTATACATTAATGACAAAATGTTCTAGTTCTGTAGTATTACATTTTCAATACAGGTTAAATGAGAATATAATGATCTTTTGGTTACAATATGTTTCTGGTTTTAGGGTGATTCTGGTGGTCCCCTAATGGTCCAGAGAGAAGACAAGCGCTGGGTGCTTGTTGGAACTGTATCTCACGGAATCGGATGTGCTGATCCAAACCTTCCTGGAGTTTACATGAGAATGTCTGCATATAGGCCATGGATTGACTCTATCATAAAGAAACCCTGAGCTTTTACTTTACTGAGCAAAATGGATTCTACTATTAATAGCTGATACTTTGAATCATATTTAACACATCTTTCAATAACAGTACAGAGATTATGTATACTTGTAAAAGGAATATAGATGTAAAAATGCATAACATTGATTGATTCGATGGCAAAACTCATGAGCTTCTATTCAACAAATTAAGTGTTTTTTATTCAAAATGATCATTTTAATCATATCTTAATGAAAGTATCAATAATTTCGAAAACAAAATCAAGATACATAGTTGTGAGCAGAAACTATTTTGCTGAAAGCTGAACAGTTACAAGTTGGAATAAACAACTTGCATTTCTTTTCCCAATCCGCAAAGCAAGTCACAATTCGCATAATACATAAAAACGAACTAAAAGGCATTCGGTTTTAGTCAAACCATAGCAATGTATGAGCTATATCAGTGATCCAGATGTTATACAAATGGGGCTTATTGGCCTGATTAGCTTAAAAAGAAATATTAAAAATACTTTTTGTCAGAAATGCAGCTATAAAGTAAGACGTTGATTTTTATGTTGGATGGTGAAGAATTAACATTCCAGTGGATTTTCACTTATAAGTTTACGACTTTGTCCTTTTGAATTGATTATCAGTTTGTTTAGTTTGATGGCCTGAACAGAAGGGAATGTCCAATTTTTTCTCAAAAGAGAACAACATTTTGAATGGAAATATGCATTACTTCGTCACTGATGTAAAATGAAAGAATTCTTTAGAAAGGCTTTGCTTAACTTTTAACATTAAACTACTTAGAATACGCTCGAACATCAAAGTGTTTTAATTGAGAGTTAAATCTTGAACCAGTTCAAAATGTTCACACCATTGTTGAATCTATCTTGAAAATTGTGTTTAAAAATAATGGACTGAGTTAGCGAGTTACTTTTTAGAAGAATGAGAGAATTTTTGTTGTTACCAATAAATGTTAAAGAAATGTAATTTATTATTTATATGGACGATGCAATATGCATCAAAGTTGCCAAATGTAATGTTACACATTAATGTCAAACACATTTGGGAGTAAAGTATATTTTTATTACAAAAGTTTGTGTTTCGTTTATCCAATACAGAAAGACGTTACACGATTTTAAATCTCGTAAGATAATACAATTATTCATTTCTGCATGCATTAAATATTAAATTTCCTTTAAACACTTAAATTTGACTAACCCTCCTGGTGGTTATCTCTACGAGGTATGTCGTCATTAGAAAACTTACCAGATCTTGATGTACAAGATATCTCGTCGATAGCAAAATAACTGACCAGATCTTGATTTTGTCATCATCAAAAATCGGCAATATCTTGATGACGAGATATCTCATCATTAACAAAATTGGTCAGATGTTAATGAATGAGATATCTCGTCAAAACTACTTGGATGGTTAAAATGAAGGTTTCTGCTTCAGAGGACAGTCTTCAAGAGGCCTGGCAAGAAATAATAAAACGATTTATGGCTCTCAAATGTAAAATTTCAATTTTGGTTCAGAAATACTGTTTCAAAAATATATTTCATGTGTATATTCAAAACTTATTAAATGAATTATGATAAGAAAATTCACACATAATTTCAAACAAACCTAGTTTTAATAAAGATTAGAAATGGCAAGAGGTCTGAAATATAAATTCAAAGAATTTCTTACGTTTTGCATATGTATTACCTTATTACCTCGATTAAAGTTACCTGGATTCGCAATCTTTTTTACTGAAAAGTAATTAAAATATAAAACATTCTCACGTTCATTAACCCTTTGAGGGGTTCACACGCATAATTCCATGTCGCAACCAGCTGTGTTCCCTGCATGACTTCTAAGAAGTTTTGATTTTCTTGGGGTCCTATTCTTAAGGATTCTATTCTTAAAAAGGAACAATAGAATCTTCAAAGGATTCCATTCTAAGGAAAGGACAAACAGAATCTTTATAAATGAGTAAGCTGCCAAGGAGAGGAACAGTTGAACAGGTCCAAAGGATAGTATTCTAAGGAGGACAAATTGAATCTTTCGAAAGAATTATATTCTAAGGACATGACTAACAAAATCTTACTAATAGATTGTATTCTATGGAAAGGATTAATAGAATCTTTCCAAAGGATTATATTCTAAGGAAAGTTTATAGAAATAGAATCTTTCCAAATTATTATATTCTAAGGAAAGTTTATAGAAATAGAATCTTTCCAAAATATTATATTCTAAGGAAAGGACACACAACAGAATAGTACTAGAGGATTTTATCCTAAGGAAATGACCAACAGAATCTTACTAAAGTATTATATTTTAATAAAATTATTCCAAAGGATTCACTTCCAAGGAAAGGAGAAGTAGAATAATTCCAACTGATTGTATTCTAAGGAAAATACCAACAAAATTGTTCTAAATGATTCCATTCTAAGAAATAACCAACTAATATAAGACCAACATAATCTTTCTTAAGGTTGAAAGAATCCATGAATTCTTGCACCCAATAAATGTGATTATTTATCATTAAATATGTTATGGAATAAAAGCAATATATACTACACTTCTTTCTTATACCAGTGTATAAAACAAATTACACTAAGTCATTGAGTCTTCAAAAAAGGCTTTTGGGCAATGGCATATGAGTCCTTAAAAATGTCTTCTTGTATGGCTCCAATGCAATTCAGGATGTGTGAGGGAGAGACTGGTAATAAGATGTACCTGAAAAGGTACTAGCGATTATCTGCAATTGCTTTTTAAGTACGGACAGATGATCGTCCTCTTTTGCACAAGTCCATGACATGGGTAGAGCGCTTCTGCCATTAATCATAAGATCTGAGAGCCATCTCTGTACAGTCCGACTTAGCCCCCCGTTAACCTTCCTATGTTAGCCGGGTAAAGTAGCACAGCCTTCACGCCTTGGGGCCCTACTAGGATTATATATTCCCGACGAACTTTTCCTGTGCTACCCGTTTCACCCTCTTGCCACGATGAGGCCATAGGATAGGACTTTGAGATACACTACACTACTTGGACTACTATACTGTTCTCGTGACGCGCAGAGGGTTAAAGTAAAATGGTGTAAAGTAGAAAAGTATATATGGTGAAATATTAGGTATTCCGAACAAAACTTTAGAGAATTTTTCTAAATGATTCACTTCCAAGGAAAAGAACAGTATAATAATTCTAAAGGACTGTATTCTAAGGTGGACCAATGGAATCATTCGAAAGAATTCTATTCTAAGGATTTGACTAACAAATCTTACACTAAAAGATTCTATTCTATGGAAAGGACGAATAGAATCTTTCCAAAGGATTCGCTTCCAAGGAAAGTAGATATCGAATCTTTTCAGCATTTTGTTTACATATCACGTGTGTGTAATAAATCTAAATTGAAATAAAGGTATATGGACGGTATACTGAGTTATTTCTGCTCTAACACAACATTCTTAAAAATACAAAGTTCATAGAGACCCATTGGCGTTACCTTTTGATTTAGAAGTATAGAATTCTAGTTTGACAACAAAGTGTTGCGAAGCTTTCGTAAAGTGACACGGTACATTTAAACCTCCTAGTTGTTTATCTTCGCGTCGTAAAACACCTTAAGTAGTGACCAACTTCTGGTACAAAAGCTTGTTCCAACTGTCTATTGTTCTGGTCAAGGGAAAATTTGTTTTTCCCCTACTCGGATCTCCATTCTTCCTTGGGGAAATAGGGCAGTTTTGTCTTTACGAGGTATATCGTCATTTGCAAAACTGACCAGATCTTGATGGAGGAGATATATCGTCGAAACCATTTGGAAGGTTAAGCATTAAAATCAAACTGCAAAATATACTTTCTCGATAGACTACAGATCATAAACTATTACGTATATCAAAATGAAATTTTTAGTATAGTTTATTTGCACTCTTTATTACAACACAGAAAAATTTGTCTTTGCGAGAAAATTAAATAACATTTTATGTAAATTTACATATGGTCAATTTATTAGATAATATCTATAATTATAAATTGCGCACAGCATTAGGAGTGGTTCAAAATTACATGCTGTTGTCCTCCGATCTTTTCCTTGGGGACTGATCCCTTACCGTCATCAATAGCCCGTTGTGTTGCTCCAGAGTGACGTTTATTAATTACCATTACCAGCGCGAAACATTAGGAGTAAAATACACTGCTGGCCACCCAAATTGCAACACCAAAAAAGACAAGAGATATCACAACAAAATTTATTTTGTAGATAACATGTTGACCAAGTATCAAATGATTAAACTTATAGACTTCTGTGAAGTGTGGTTCCTGCCAAAATCAGTAGCCAGAGCAGCCGCCATTGTTGGAGATCACCGCTGCCACACGCCTCGGCATTGATTCAAAGAGACTTTGGATGTGTTCTTGGGGTACAGCAGACCAAGCAGCTTCCACACGTTGCCAAAGTTGATCTGGTGTGGCAGCTGGGGATGTATTCTGGGTCAATCGTTGAGCAACCATGGACCACATGTTTTCTATCGGCGAAAGATCCGGAGAGCGAGCTGGCCTGGGAAGCAATTCAATCTGGCGATTGACGAAGAACCCTTGGACAATGCGTGCCACGTGTGGTCGCGCATTATCCTGTTGAAATATGGCTGTGGGCAAGTCCTGAAGGTAAGGAAGGACAACTGGCTCCAACACCTCGGAGATGTAGCGCTGGCTGTTTAAAGTACCGGCAATGCGTACTAGAGGAGTGCGAGAGTGATATCCAATACCGCCCCATACCATAATATACGGTGCAGGACCAGTGTGGCGGTGCATAACGCAGCTGTTCAGCATCCTCTCTCCACGGTGTCTCCAGACTCGAATCCGACCATCGTGGTGTTGCAGACAGAAGCGTGACTCGTCAGTAAAGACAATTTCATTCCATTCTGCCGTCCATATCCTTCTTTCATCGCACCATTGGCGGCGGAAACGTCTGTGGTTCTGCGTCAAGGGTAGACGAAGCAATGGACGTCTTGCGGACAGACCACTCTGCTGTAAACGGCGTCGAATGGTACGCGCAGACACTGGATGATGCGGTACAGACTGAATGTGCTGTGCTATGGTTCGTGATGTGGCTGAGCGATCCGTCACTGCCATACGCACAATATGCCTGTCATCACGTGAAGTGGTGCACTGAGGTGGATGCGATCGAACACGTCGGTCCGTCGTACCCTCCTGCATCCAACGATCACATATCCGCATTACAGTTGTTTGGTTTCGTCCAACACGACTACCGATTTCCCTGAAAGATAATCCACAATCTCGGTAGGCCACTATCCTTCCTCTGTCGAACTCGGATACTTGATCAAAAGATGATCGCTGTTTTCTACGAGGCATAATTGATCGTTTTTTTTTTGAAAAAACCACAAGAAAAACACAATTGCCGTACTTGAAATCGTCGAAATCTCCAAGCCTTAAATAACGCTTTGAAGTGGCGCCACAGGCGCGCGTGATGTGCGTCTGCGCTGAAATTCTAATCATTTGCATATCTCACCTCCGCTAATGCATGTTGTAAATTTCATATTATTTGCATGCTTCCTTCAGGGTGTTGCATTTACGGTGGCCAGCAGTGTAATATATAAGATAGCAAAATAATGATTGAAATGAGTTACAGACATTTTAATTTAAAACCCAAAAATATCACTAATGTTGTACATAGATATAACTAATTACTTATTATTTCGTTTAGTTGCATTTTAGCAAGATTTTTAATCACCCCTCCCCAAAATCAGCAAAATACCTTTATTTTTCGAAATATTTCGGTTTTATTTTGAAGCCGTTTGTATAAACGCATCTTTGTCCAAATTTCATGTTTATGTTCAAAGGGTAGAGTTATTGTGCACATCAAAAATTTATGAGTCAAAATGTCAAAAATTTATCATTTTGAGAAATAATAATGTGTCAAATTGTCAGAAATTAATCATTTGGAGAAAAATTCATGTATCGAAATGTCAAAAATTTATCGCTTTAAGAAAAAACTATGAGTCAAAAGGTAAAAAATTTGTCATTTTGAGAAATTATTACGCGTTGAAATGGCAAAAATTTATCAGTTTGAGAAAAATTTGTGTCAAATATTAAGGTATAGGACTTGAAAGATAAAATATACCTTAAAACAGAGAGAATATTGACCTTGAAAGACAGTAATCACCTTGAAAGAGAGAGAATATAGCCCCTGAAACACAAGCAATATATCCATTTGAAAGAGAGAGAATATGCCACCTTAAAAAGACAGTCAAAACATTTACTTCTTTGATTTGAGATTACCACGTACACTCAGAATTTTTTATGTACAAACATAAAAATAATCCATTATGCTTAGCTGTGAAAAAAATTAAATAATTATTTTAAACAAAACACAATTTTATGATTCATCCTTGCTGTTGTGTGTTAGTTTGAATGTGGTGTTCTAAAAGGCCATTAGAATTTTTTTTAATTATTTGTATTACTCATCAGAATGTTTTAAATTGGTCCTACAAGAATTTATTTAATTCTTCAATAGATAATTTTTTATAACTTTTCAACGTAACTTATCCGAATATCATGCTCTAAAAATCTGTCGGTTAAAATATGTTGATGATTCTATTATTATTCTAATTTTTTACCTGAGAAGTTTTTGAAAGATGCAAAACTATTTATAATTTTATTTTTAAAAATCTTACAGATATTTGAATAAAAATTTATAAATCAATGCCCTGTAATGTGTTTCAATCATATCATTTCAAGAGTTTTAAAGAGGAAACAATTAACCCGGAGTCACGAGGTATCCAAGAAGTGTAGTATTGCTTTTAACACACAACACATACATAATTACTTTATAACCACATCTATTTATTGAAAGAGTTCATGGATTCTTTACAATAATAATAGAATCACCAATACACATTATTATCCTTTTAAAAGATTCTATTGGTCCTATCCTTAGAATAGAATCCTTTGGAAAAATTCCACTAACCCTTTCCTTAGAATAGAATCGTTTTGGAAGGTTCTATTGTTTGGAAATATACCATTGGTCCTTTCCTTAGAACATAATAGTATGGAAAGATTCTTTTGCTTAGAAATATTCCATTGGTCCTTTCCTTAAAATAGAATCATTCGGAAAGATTATATTGTTTGGAAATATTCCATTGGCCCTTTCCTTAGAATATAAACCTTTGGAAAGGTTCTGTTCTTTGGAAATGTTCCATTGGTCCTTTTTCCAAAAAGAATCTTTTGGGGAGATTATATTGTTTGGAAATATTCCATTGGGGTCCTTTCCTTAGAATAGAATAATTTGGGAAAATTTGTTCAAGATGATTAAAACTGGTTAGAAGTCATGCTGAAAATAAGTGCTGGTTTCTAGGTGGAATAGTGAGTGTGAACCCCCAGGAGGGTTAATGGAAAGTTATAACAATTATATTAAATGACAACTAATCTAAAACAAATTTTTTGTATAAGAATTTCCCACACTAAAGGAACTCCAGAGTAGCACAGGGAATTATCTTAGTAGTAGTCATATTATTCTAGATACAATCTCTGTATAAATAACCATTTCGGAACTCATTTTACACTATTGAAGCAGCGTTTACTCGGAACTTATTAAAGTCTGATACGTTCTGAGTAAATTTTACATCTTTGTGATAAAAAGCATCATAACTTATTAAAACGTTTCGATTAGTTCATCAGCCTGTCACTTCAAAAACATTTTAGTCAAAGTAAAACAGGAAACAAAACCGGGTGGAAATTATGAAAAACAATTTTTTTTCCAGTCAATAGATGGCGCTAACAATTTCTTTTGTAGCTTGCAGTTCATGATTTTTGCAACAGATGGCGCTGTTCAGAATAGAGGGACTTGACATCTAAAAATTGTGCTGTTTGGGAAAGCTTTATTCTCTTGAGGGAAATCGTACAAAATATTATTGGAAACAATTGTTGAGATATTGTAGCAGCGATTGTATTATTTAAAGGAATAATTTAATGACCTCGATAAAATAAATGTGCCCTCTCTGGAATAGACTTCAATAAATAGGTCTACATGAGAAATACTCGGTCAATAAATCGGCTATCAAATAATTTCCAACTTCAAATTCTAGTTTTTTAATGTCTGAAAACACTAAAGATAAAATGGTTATTATTTATAAAATCAATCTAATTTTACATGATTGTAAATTTTAGAAAAAATCTAAAGCAGTGTCACTAATTGAAAAATTCAGAATCAAGATTGGTAAACTTATTTACATTTTATAGGTTATATTTACTTAAATTGCAATTTTTTAAATTTGTTAAGAGGTCGTGTATTATGTGATAATAATTAATGCATGAGATATTGGTTTTTTATGATATTTATTATATTTAACTGTTTCATAGAAAATATACATAGTGTGATGTTTCATAGAAAGTATCATAGATAGTATTATGTTTCAGTTTAGGGGATATCTTAAAAGAACTATTTGGTCACACAGAATTTACGTATCATTTGTAACGATCTTTATCGGCAAACAATTGTCATAGGAGCTTTTCCCCCATTTTTCTATATTTTTAAATGCAACTTCTAATACTTCACGAATACTGGATTCTTTGTCAGAAGTTGGTATTTTAGTTCTTGTTTAACAAGAAGTAATATTTTAAAATACCCTCGATAATTAGTAAAACTAAAAATGAAATGCCCAAATATACGGCATTTTACTTGACGCCTCGTAGTCAGTTTTGGAAAACTCATTTTTATTTTAATGGTTTTCAAAACAAAAATTCCTGTTGGAGGCTCATGTTCAATAGTATTACTCTTAGAATTAACTTGTAAAAGGTATTAGGACTGTTGGTATAGGGGTGGGACTGGTGTTAGTTACTCAAGTATTTGCAGCTGCTGTTGCGAGACTCTATCAGAATTAATTTACCGTCGTTCTCTACTATCTATAATATTAATCTGACTCCATATTTATCCAAACAAAACCACTTTTATTTCAACGGCACTTCTCATGTTCTAAAAACGTCGCCATTTTTTTCATAACAAGAAAACAAAACCGGCAACCAACTCGTTGCCATTCACAAAAGCATAAAGTAAATTACAAAATGACTTAAACAAACCAAAAACGTAACATAAATAAACTAATTCTATATATTTGTACATCTAAGCATTATGAAGTGAAATGTATAGTTTTAATCCAAAATGAGACATAAAAACACCAACTTTTAACAGCTGCAACAAGATTCCTAGTGGATAAGTTGATATATGAGCAATATAATTCCTGACGTCTGATTTAATTATTTCGATCTTTGTGGGTATGGAGGGCATGGTTAACGCAGACAAAGTGCTATACATGCTTTTCCATTCCCTAAAACATATTTATTGCGTTTACAAATAAAAATATTATTTTAAAAATCATGTTACACAAAGTGAGTTTTCTCCCACTTTTAGTCCATTTCGTCGTTCTTAAACGCTAGGTAGAGGGCCAAAGACGTTAAGTAAAAAAATAAAAAACAGACATTTATTTAAAGGTAAAGGCAACTTTTCTGTTGCAAGACCGATTTCAAAAAAATAATTTCGGCCCACCCTACTACACATTCATAAATGGCTGTGCCATCCTGTCTGGCGCCATAAAATGTGTCTTGGGATTATAAAATAAAATGGATAGCAGACACAGATGCGTGGAAGCCTTCATCAATCAATTCGACTTCAATAAGCTCCTGCAACACAAGATTCAAAGGCAACAACCTGGTAGTTTGAAATTAGTTTTTCTCTCGAATTTAGTTGGAATTCAAAAAATACTGGAATTTTCTACAAGAGTTTTAGATTCTAAAATTTAGATTTTAGAACATAAAAGAATCAGTAGGTAGGTATTTTAATTAACTTCGCACTGGAGCAACACAACGGGCTTTTGGCGGCTGTCCGGAATCAATACCCAAGGGGGGGTATTTCAATTAACGTCACACTGGAGCAACACAACGGGCTATTGGTGACGGTCCGGGATCAACCCCAAAGGGAAAGATCCGAGGACAAACACGTAATTTTGAACCACGGTCAGATGACGATCAATACCCAAGGGAAAAATTCATAAAGGAATAGAAGAAAATGGAATACTTTATTTAGTCGTGAAAATTCTCTATTTTGGAAAGTGAAATATTCCGCATACCCCGCTACTTAAATTGGTACAGGAATTTTCGAAATACCATGTATTATGTACTTATTATTCCTGTGGTTAAAACTAAACAGAAATATTTTTAGAAAACACTATTCTTTTAAAATATCACCCTCATCCTCCCAAAAAATGTTCTTTGGTTGTCATATGGGATCACTGTCTGATAATATTACCTATTGTGATTCAAAATCTCCAGAATAGAAACTTTAATATTATGAAAAATTTACAAACTCTGACTTTTTTCTAAAAGATCTTCTTACTCTAATGTAAGTTTAATGATTAGAGTTGTTGTCGTGTCCATTTCTGAGTCAGATGTCGCCATGTTCATTTTGCACAGCTTTGGCAATGTTGTTTATTTTCTCGCTGCAAAGCTGTTCTTCAGGATGGTAATCGATGCTTTGAAGAGCAGCTACTATTGCAGTGCAGATGAATATAAGATTAGGTGTGAGTTCAACACCCAGACAGTTGTGAAAAATTGGGAGCCGTTGCCCAGTTAGTCTCATTGAAATCGGACTATATAAGTTTGGTCAATCTTCAAGGGCCAGGGGAGACCGCGAGGTGTGAACGGACTTCTCTCCCACAGTGATCAGAATTAAACGAAGTCATAGAATTACAAGATTACCAATCCCAGAGATTCAACGTTTACACTTTGACACTTGTTTTCAGTTTATGCTTGGTTATTTTTCTGTAATAAGTATTCATGTAACATTCTTTCTAGAAAAGTAGTTTTATTTACTTTTATAGTTTAAAAATGTAGCTAAACCTAATGGGCTGTTCCATCCTAAGTATTTATGGAGTATTACCTGGATTAAACAGTTTACTACAGTGAAACGCTACCTTCCACTGTTGCATTGCCCTGTAGCGGTAACTATTCAGATAAAACCCCAACCACATAAGAAATACGTGCGATCAGCAGGAAGATGTAAATGAAGGAAATGCGTGCATAAAGATAAGTTTCACGTGGATATCCGCTTGCTTATATATTCCACCTAACAATCAGCTATATTTTATGGATAGTAGTAGTTTTATCATCACACTATATATGAAGGCATAATGGGCTTCTGGTCTTAAGTATTTATGGAGTATTGCTTGGATCAAACAGCCTTCCACTGTTGCATTACCTGTTATGGTAACGATGAAGACAAAGTCCTGCCACATGAGAAACGCGTGTGATCAGCAGGAAGATGTAAATGAAGGAAATGCGTGCATAAAGATAAGTTTCACGTGGATATCCGCTTGCTTATATATTCCACCTAACAATCAGCTATATTTTATGGATAGTAGTAGTTTTATCATCACACTATATATGAAGGCATAATGGGCTTCTGGTCTTAAGTATTTATGGAGTATTGCTTGGATCAAACAGCCTTCCACTGTTGCATTACCTGTTATGGTAACGATGAAGACAAAGTCCTGCCACATGAGAAACGCGTGTGATCAGCAGGAAGATGTAAATGAAGGAAATGCGTGCATAAAGATAAGTTTCACGTGGATATCCGCTTGCTTATATATTCCACCTAACAATCAGCTATATTTTATGGATAGTAGTAGTTTTATCATCACACTATATATGAAGGCATAATGGGCTTCTGGTCTTAAGTATTTATGGAGTATTGCTTGGATCAAACAGCCTTCCACTGTTGCATTACCTGCTATGGTAACGATGAAGACAAAGTCCTGCCACATGAGAAACGCGTGTGATCAGCAGGAAGATGTTAATGAAGGAAATGTAGTTTTAAGTGATTTTCCTTGATTGTATTCCATCCAGAGCCACCTATATTTTATAAGTAGTTGTTTTATTATCATAGTTTAAGTTATAGAGGCATTGTGGATTATTTTGACCTAAGTGTTGTGGAGTTTTGCTTGGATTAAGCAGCCTCCTACAGCGAAACGCTACCTTCCATCGTTGCATTACTCTGTAGAGGTAACTATTAAAATAAAGCTCTTGCCACCTAATTAACACGGGTGATCAGCAAGAAGAAACAAATAAAAGAAATGCATACATAAAAATAAGTTTCATGTGGATATCCTTTTGCTTGTTTCCTTAAGAATAAACTATATTTTATGAATAGTTCAGTCGTTTTATCATCTTATTTTAACAAATAGAGGTATAATGGGCTGTCTCGACCTGTGTTATGGAGTATTGCCTGTGTTAAACAGCCTGCTACAGCGGAACGTTACCTTCCGCTGCTGCATTGCCTGTCATGGTAGCGATTAAGATAAGGCTCCTGCTACGCAAGAAATACGTGCAATCGACAGGAAGATGTAAATGAAGGAAGTGCATGCATAAAAATAAGTTTCACGTGATTATCCCTTACTTGTATGCCTACTGAAGAGCTAAGCACACTACATGTGATGACTCAACAGATCAGACCACTTTCCATCCGGTCCACCAGTGCGCTGTTGGCGCTCTTTACACCTCTCATAGCATTGGCAGACGTGCTTTGCATGCTTCAATTAGTGGCACCTTCCTCTGTGCTCCCTGGGGACTCAAGATTAGAACAGGCTGTTCACGTGCTGTCTTCAGCACGGTGTAAACTTGATATGTTGTTTACCCTAAGGCCCTTGACCCTCGTTTCCATAGTATTGCTTTTCAATAGGTATAGCATTTCATCTGAATTATTTAAGAAAACATTCTTCATCACGACATCTGATATTGAGCTCGGTTTGATGATCCTTCGGTATTTGATGTCACGTTGGCGTGATGTGGAATTTTATAGAGTGGGGTGACAGCTCAGGCGTGACCTCGTCACCTGACCGTGATTCAAAATTACGTGGTGTTGTCTTCGGATCTTTCCCTTCGGGATCGATCCCGGACCGATCGACGATAGCCCGTTATGTTGCTCCAGTGCAAAGTTAATTATATACCTAACGTAACCGGTATTTGATGCGGTATGATCTAGCAGCAGTCTGCGACGAATTAACTTGCGGAAAATGTTCGTGCACTGTCTCAGCTGTACAAGTGGGGTGCCAGCTCAGGTGTTGACCTCGTCATTTGACCGTAGTTCGAAATGTCCCTTCGGTACGGATCCCGGATCGTCGCCAATAGTCCGTTGTGTTACTCCAGTGCGACGTGAATTCAAATACCAACCGTCAATCGAAGAACAGAGAATTGCTGTATGATTAAAGTACAATCCAAACACATTCACCAGTCTCACCTATAAAGTAAACTCACAAAACTTCTGAACTGTAGCATTTATAGAAAGATTTTATTCTCCTTTCCTCAGAATAGAATCCTTTGGAATGACTCTGTTGGTACTTCCCTTAAAAAAGAAATAGACCGTTGTGTTGTTCTAGTGCGACGTTAAATCATTACCTACCTAAATACTTAGAAAAGAATCCTTTGGAAAAATTTTATTGACCAAGAAGGTCGAAACTGCTTAGGAGTCATGCAAGAAAGACTGCAGGTTGAAAAATGAAATTATGCGTGTGAGCCTTCAGAGGGTTAAAGTACAATCCAAACACTGTTTGGCACAGCTTGGCCAACAAGTTCGTCGTTGGATGGTCTAATAGTTAAAGATCTGAGAGAGAGATTCGACTCTATTTCTTCTGGTGTTCTATATTACATTGGTCCTTTCCTTAGAATAGAATATTTCTTTGGAACGATTCTATTGGTCCTTCAATTGGAAAAGAATCCTTTGTAAAGACATTACTGGTCCTTTCCCTTAGAATAGAATCCTTTTAGAAAAGTTTTTATTTCTCCTTTCCTTAGACAGAATCCTTTGGAATGATTCCGTTGGTCTTTTCCTTAAAAAAGAATCCTTTGGAAAGATTTTATTGGCCAAGAGGGTCGAAACTGCTTAGAGGATAGGCAGGGAAGACTGCAGGTTGTAAAGTAGAACTGAAGGGTTAAAGTACAATCCAAACACTGTTTGCAGCTTGGCCAAGTATGGCCCCTTGCGCCATAAAGCTAAATCCAATCAACCAGCCAAACACTGCACCTATATGAAGTAAACGCACAAAATTTCTGAACTTTAGATTTTATTACATTATGATAGCATTTATACTCATTAACATGCACTCATTAACTGCAGGGATTATAATATAATTTACATTTCCTCAACTCCTAACCCTCCATGTGGCTTCTATGAGATATCTCGTCAATCAAGATCTGACTAATTTTGCTAATACTTGACAAGATATCTCGTCACATAGACGTTGCCCATCTTTTGATGATGACGAGATCAAAATCTAGCCAGTTTTCTTCTAATGACGAGATATCTCGTCCATCAAGATATGGTCAGTTTTGTTAATTATGAGATACTTCATTCAGACAATCACTAAGGGTTAATCACACGTTGGATCCTCTTTTTCAAATAGCCCATTGTGTTGCTCCAGTGTGACGTTAATTGAAAATACCAATACCAATACCTCTTTTTCAAGAATAAGGTTTGGTCATTAAAATCTAAGCACATCTATCCTTGTCATTTAATTCACTCGGGTTAAAGATCTGAGAGATTCGACTCTATTCCTTCTGGTTCCTGTATTATATTGGTCCTTTCCTTAGAATATAATCCTTTGCAAAGATTTTATTGCTTCTTTCCTTAAAAAAGAATCCTTTGGAAATATTTTATTGGTAAAGAAGGTTAAAACTGCTTAGAAATCATGCAGGGAAGACTGCCCCTTAGAGGGTTAATCCAAACACTGTTTGGCACAGCTTGTCCAAATATGGCCCTTGCGTCATAAAACTAAACCCTACCAACCAAACATTGTAGTCCCATTTATGAAGTAAAAGAACAAAATTTCTTAACTATAGCATTTATACTAGGTATTATAATATAATTTACATTTCCCAACTGTTAATCGTTCGTTCAATCTTCTTTTTCAAGAACAACTTTTTGGTCCTTAAAGTCCAAGCACACATCTAGTCTTGTCATTTAATTCACTCGATGTCGCTCAAAGTTGTTGTGGCTATTTCAAAACAAGTTCATCGTTGGGTGGTCTAAGGGTTAAAGATCCGAGAGATTCGACTCTATTCCTTTTGGTGTCCCGTATCCTTTAAAAGGTTAGAGTAACGTAAATGGTATGTGATTTCGAATGATGGATTTATAGCGATCTCCTGACAAATGAATTGGACAACTCATAGCTAATTTAGTTCATTGAAGAATACTAGAATTCATGGGATGCTCTGGAAAGTGCTCTGTCATTTTGTCCACACAAAGCTTACTTGTAGTCACTGCATGTCAGGAGTCTTGAAATTTATTGTGCTTGTAAGAAACAGGATTTAAAGAGCATTTATAAGAATATTCAAATCCAGGACAATGTATTTCGTCAATTTGTTTTTCTGCTGGATGTTCTTTAAAATAAAATATTTCTTATGTGTTGTAGCTTCCACGTTGTTGAGGTTTAAGAGGCTAATTGCTTTGCAGCGCAAAACATCTCTAAGACATTGAAGTTAACGTATTGTGTAGCATGTTGTTTATGGAGGACTTGGTCACGTTGCGAAGTGTTAATGTATTGCATATTAATGCCGATTGTCAAGTTCAAACTTCACTTAATGAACTGTAAAATTTTTTGTCTTTGTATTCTGCCTTCAAAACTTTGTTATCTATTTTCTAAATTTCAGTGTTGCTTAACAGTCATAAATTTGAAAGTATTTTATCCGAACAAAACAGGAAGACATTGTAACTGAAAATAGATTTAGAGTTTTGAGAAATACATATATCGTCGGCTTAGAACAGAAACTCATTAATTGGAGAAGCAAATTGTATGCTGGACAGCTCTTTAAAGAAAAAGTATTACTTTATAGGTCAAAATAAAATATATAAGCTTTTTAGTTGCGCTACATATCTTTTAAGCAGGTTACAATAGAACAAAGAATCCTGCGCAGCGTCAAGAATATAAGATCATGGAAATAAGTATTTAATATCTCCGAAAAAATGTCAGTTAATGAGTTTTTACTCTATTCCTAGGATATATCAAGATAAAAATCTAAAAACTTAATCGCTAAACATTAAAAACTTATCAGATCTTAATAGACGAGATATCTCGTCATCAGAAAAAACTGATCAGATCTTGATCTTGTCATCATCGAAAAATAGGCAATATCTTGATGACGAGTTATCTCGTCATTAGCAGAATTGGTCAGATCTTGATGGACGACATACCTCGTCGAAACCACTTGGAGGGTTAAGCTATCAAATCAAATAATATTGTCGAATCTAATTTATACAAGAAATCATTTAAAGAGAATTGCATAAATGTTTAAAAAGATCACCCCTAAGAAACTTTTCAATTGATATGATCATAGACATATGCTTGTCAATATGATGAAACATGAGCAACTAAGAATATAAGATTGGTTGTTTTGGGTTTTATGGTGCAAGGGTCATATTTGGTTATGCTGCGCCAAACAAAAGACACACAACGTCAAGTAGATGGACATACACGCACAAGAAAGTTTCTACTGATACATAAGAAAGAAATACACATATAGTAAGTTATTTAACTAATTAGAAGGATACTATAATAATCAATAAATCCTTTTTTATATTCGCTTAGTTGATCCTTCTTTCTGGATACAATCAATTTATCTAAGTAAACAATCAGTACACAGATAATGCAGTCAGTCCACCATTCCCTTTATCTAAATACACAATCAATACACAGTAAAAGCATCAAATAAAGTTAGTTGGGTTTCCTCATGACGTAAGAGGCATATTTAGCCATGCTGAGCCAAACACAAGACAGACAGCTTCAAGTAAATGGATACACACACATAAGAAAGTTTATACTGACACAAAAGAGAAATACAGAGTAAGTTACGTAACTAATTTATAAGGATACTAATTTATAACAGCCAATAAAGCCTTTTAATTAGATTCATTTAGTTCATCCTTCTTTCTAGATACTATAATTTATATAAGTACAGAGGCTGTTCGGACATTTTTTGAACTATTTTGATGAGCTGTAAAAAAATTGTATGCTACGAAAGAATTTTATTTTCACAGTCAGTTAAATAGCTAAAGTATAACTTATCGTCTGCTAACTCAGAGTTTTGTTTACTTTCAAAACGGCGCTTTTAAATAAGCAATGGATGGAAGGCTATGTTTCCTCTTTTTCCGAAGAGAATTATGCTTATTCAATTATTCAAAAACGCTGTAAAAGTCATGGTTTTTCGATATCTAAAGGTACGATAAGTAATATTATTAATGAGAAAGGAAAAAAACGTAAAAGTGGGAAAATACTTCCAAAAAAGAAAAAAATTTTGTGAATACTTGTAAGGTAAGATCTTTAATTTTAAAAGAGAACCCGCCAATCAAAGGACTATAGCAAAGTGAACGTGAGAACTTTCTCTAAGATATTTATGATTGTTGCCGGTTTTGCATATAATGGAAAATTACAAGTAAAAAGAGGGGGAATGTAAAAATCAACTCCCACATATTATCAAGACCATATTTTATCCCAATATTCAAAAAAGAAATACCATATCTTTACCCACAGTGCCAACAATCAGTAGAACTGCATCAGGATAAAGCAAGCAGCCACACATCTAAATCCACTATTAAATTCTTGGAAAAAATGGAACAAGAAACTGGTATCAAGCCCTTTACTGATATTCCTGCTAAATCTCCAGATGTTTCATCCATGGACTTTTGTGGTTTTGGACTTTTAAAAAGGGTGTTATCGAAACGTCGACCGAAAACCATTCAAGGACTGGAAAACTGTGGAGCAAGAATGGGACAAAATACCACTGTCGATACTACAAAAGTCATTATTATCATGGAAATTAAGGTGTAGAAAGATAGTTAACAATAAGGGCTATCAAATGGAACATTTAAAACAGAAAAATTTCATGTAAAAAATTGAGCTTCAGTCCATTAAAATCGTTCAAAAAATGTCCGAACAGCCTCTGTATAATCAATCAGTACACAGACAATACAATCAACACACCGTCAGAAAGTTTACTTAGATTAAATTTACAATCAATACACAGAAAAAACAGCAAATAAAGTTGGTTGGGTTTCCTTATGATTCAAGAGCCATATTTGGCCATGCTGCGCCAAACACAAGGCGGACAGCGTCAAGTAAATGGACATATACACACAACGAAGGTTTCTACTGACACAGAAGAGAGAAATATACCAATGTAAATTATGTAACTAATTTATAAGGATACTATGCAACCAATAAAGCCTTTTAATTGTATTCACTTAGTTGGTCCTTCTTTCTGGATACCATCAATAAGTACACCATTCCCTTTATCTAAATAAACAATCAATATACAGTAAAAGCATCAAATAAAGTTGGTGGGTTATGACAATATTTGGCCATGCTGTGCCAAACACAAGACAGACAACATCAGGTAAATGGACGTACACAAGAAAAGAATAGAATAAAAAAAGAAGAGTAATAGAAGAGAGGGTCTGGAGTCTTAAGTATCAGAACTGCACAAGATCGCAGACCGGTCGTAATTAGCAAACACCGAGTCCGGATCTATAATAGACACCGCCATTTTAATTCGAAGTACATATTTTTCAGGAATTAGGAAATCAGGTCACTTTAAGGCGGATAAGAAAAATCACTCTTTTTCTTCCACTTTTAAAATAGGTGTGTTTTCGAAACACACGAGCATCGCATTTCTTATCGAATCATACATCTCCCGTTACTCATTCAATCAATCTTTTTATCTTACATTGTCCTTAAACTCGGGACTGCTCGTGGTATTCTGGTTTTGGGAAGTTTCTTATCGTTTCGCCCAATGCGAACTCTAGCCGGGGTGACCCTGTTTTTGACATCGCGGAGGTATACGCCATTGCTTTTGTAAAGTGACATACCTGCTCTTCGATTTGACCTTGACACCCAATAACAGAGGCGGTGTCGGGTCAGGAAGGTCTACCTCAAATCCTGGAGCACTAAAGGATGTAGGAGGGAGAGGGATATTCTCTTACTGTATTCGAAAGTCGACTGACCTAAAACGGCGTCTGTCAGTAACTCGTTTCGGGTGCTTCGTTTTTCGAGGAACTGACACGAATCACAACACTTTCGCGTGTGTGACCGTGGGGTATCAGGAATGGGATGGTTTCGAATGCCCCACCGTTGGGGATGTTTTTGTGGACGGAAAACTCATTGCCTGGTTCGGGTGAAATAGAGACATTTTGGATTCACTCGGTTTCTGCGTTGTGGTTTGGGTTTGAATTTTGAACCGGATCACACTTTCAGATGCTTCACTATTTAAGTTGCTTCTCGGAACATAATTCCTTTGCCTGATTTTCGAGTGAAACAAGGATAATTTTGGATTTAATCTGTGTTTACGTTTTAGTTTGGGTTTAGTTTTGAAGCGAATGATACTTTCAAATGCCTCTCCTTTGTTTGCGGTGTTTTTCTGGATAGAAAACTCATTGCCTGGTTCGGGTGAAATAGAGACATTTTGGATTCACTCGGTTTCTGCGTTGTGGTTTGGGTTTGAATTTTGAACCGGATCACACTTTCAGATGCTTCACTATTTAAGTTGCTTCTCGGAACATAATTCCTTTGCCTGATTTTCGAGTGAAACAAGGATAATTTTGGATTTAATTTGTGTTTACGTTTTAGTTTGGGTTTAGTTTTGAAGCGAATGATACTTTCAAATGCCTCTCCTTTGTTTGCGGTGTTTTTCTGGATAGAAAACTCATTGCCTGGTTCGAGTAAAATAGAGATCATTTTAAATTCACTCGGTTTCTACGTTGTGGTTTGGGTTTGAATTTTGATGCGGATCACACTTCAAATGCCTCACCGTTGTTTGCGGTGTTTTTCTGAACTGAAAACGCCATTGCCCGATTCAAGTGAAATAAAGATAATTTTGGATTGACTCAGTTTTGCTTTCTAGTTTGGGTTTAGTTTTGATGAGTATTACACTTTCAAATGACTCACCGTTTGTTTTCAATGTTATTGTGGATAGGAAACTCATTGCCTGGTTCGTTCGTGTGTGTGTGTGTGTGTGTGTGTGTGTGTGTGTGTGTGTGTGTGTGTGTGTGTGTGTGTGTGTGTGTGTGTGTGTGTGTGTGTGTGTGTGTGTGTGTGTGTGTGTGTGTGTGCGTGCGCGTGCGTGTGTGTGTGAGAGAGAGAGAGAGAGATTTTAGAATTACTCGGTTTCTGCGTTGTGATACCTCACCGTTTGAGATGTTTTCCTGAATATGTAACTCATTGCCTGATTCGAGTAAAACAGGGATAATTTGGGATTCACTCGACTTTTGCATTGTAGTTTGGGTTTCAATTTTTCGAGTTCATTTCGGATTGACTCGATATCTCGTTGTGGTGTGGGTTTGAGTTTTGACGCGGATCACACTTTCAAATGCCTCTCTGTTTGCAATGTTTTTCTGGACTGAAAACGCATTGCCCGATTCAAATGAAATAAAGTTAATTTCGGATTGACTCGGTTTTTGCGTTGTAGTTTGGGTATGAATTTTGACTTGGATCACACTTTCAAATGCCCCATTTGTTTTCGATGTTTTTCTGGATAGAAAACTCATTTCCTGATTCGAGTGTGAAATAGAACAATTTTCGAATTGACTCAATTTTTGCATAGTAGTTTAATCTGAATTTCGTCTCCATTTTCATATACATCGCAGCTTGTTTGCGATGTTTTCTGCACAAAAACGCATTATTGATTCAAATGAAACAGACCTATTTCCAATTAATCGGTTTTTCGTTCTAGGCATAGGTCTGAATTTTGAAACGGATCACGCTTTTAAATGCTTCCACACCGTTTGCTTAAAACATTTTTATTTCACGCACAGATTTGCTCCCGAAGATGTTTAAGCCCACGATGTTTTGCGGACATATCCACTTACAAGAAAAAGCTCGTAGATTTTGCAGTGTCTTACTCAATGTCTGTCTAAGGAAAGGCACTTATGTATTTTAGTGTCAGCACACAAATGTTTTGATCCTACGAGGTTTATCAGATTTAGCCACTTACAATAAAAAGCATCTGCATTTTTCAATGGCTGACTCATTGCCTTTAAATTAAGGAAAGCATTTACATACTTTACTGTCAAGCACAAGCTGTTTTGAGCCCACGATGTTTTACGAACAGAGACTCTTGCAGTAAAAAAACATGCATTTTACAGTGGCTAACTCAATGTCTGTCTAAGGAAAGGCATTTATGTATTTCAGTGTTTGAATACAAATGTTTTGAGCCCACGAGGTTTAACAGACATAGCCACTTACAATAAAAAGCACCTGCATTTTTCGACGTGGCTGACTCATTGCCTCTAAATTAGGAAAAGTATTTACATGCTTCACGGTCAAGCACACAGATGTTTTGAGCCCACGATGTTTTACAAACAAGACACAAACAGTAAAAACCATGCATTTTACAGTGACTAACTCAATGTCTCTCGAAACCGCAAAGGCTTTAATATGTTTCACTATGTCAAGCACACAGAAGCAGACACTGCCGTAGATGTTTCGAGGGCGATCCTTGTGAAGGCGTCATCTTTCAAGGTCATTGGGCTGTAATTGTATCACTTGCTCTGCACCATCACGTGAAGCAACCCCCGCATTTTTCAATTGAGTTCAATTGTTGGTTCTCGCTTGTTTCTCTATCGACAAACAACTTACATAATAGAAGACGTTCCGTCTTCAATGCATTCATTAAACGGAACAATTTTGGCTCGCTTTTATTTTAACTTCAAAGGCGCATGTTTTATGTTGATAATAGGTTTTTACCTGAATTACCGTGGATAGTTTTACCAAATTCTTTTCTCGGCACATAATTTATCAAAGTAATTCGTTATTGACGCATTTAATATTCTAAGATATAGAGCGTTTTACATGATATATTATCAATATAAAAAAGGAATCGGTTGGTGATAGAGAGATATTTTTTGTTCATTCTTAGGAGATAGCTTCGATACATGATTTATTTATTAAAAAAGGTATTGGATTGCTGATAGAGATATTTTTGTTTATCCTAAGAAGATAGAGTTTCGTTACATGATACATTTATTTTTTAGAAAAAGCATTGGATCGTTGATAGAGATGTTTTTGTTTATACAAAGGAGACGGAGCTTCTTTTTCATTATATATTATCAATATACGAAAAGGCATGGAATCATTGATAGAGATTATTTTTATTTATCATAAAGAGATAAAGCTTCGTTACATGATAGATTACCCACATAAAAAAAGGCATTGAATAGTTGACAGAGGTGCTTTTTGTTTATCCTAAGGACATAGAGCTTCTCTGTTATACTATATATATTATCAATATAAAAAAGGGCGTTGGATTTGATAGTTTGTCTTAAGGATATAGAGCTTCATTGCATGATATATTTTCAATGTGAAAAAGGCATTGGATCGTTGATAGAGATGTTTTTTGTTTATTCTAAGATAGAGCTATGTACAAGGTATAGTATCAATATAAAAAACGTGTTGAATCTCTGATAGAGATACTTTCTTTTCAGAAGAGCATTTTTCAAAACTTCATTAATCGCGAAAGCTTATAAAAGAAACGTAAAATTTTCCTCTATATCCTATTTACAGCTTTCTTCACTTTTCTCCAACAAAAACTACATTATTAAAGTTCATGTTTTAGTTAAATTTGGTAACGAATGATTAACCCTCCTGGTGGGTGTCTCGACGAGGTATCTCGTCATTAGAAAAATATTGACTAAGATTTTGATAGACAAGATTTCTCGTCATTAGAAGAAAACTGACCAGGTCTTGATCTCGTCATCATCAAAATATCGGCAGTATCTTGATGACGGGATATCGTCATGAGCACAATAGGTCAGATCGTGATGGGCAAAATATCTCGTCGAAACCACTTGGAGGGTTAAAGGATATTACATAAATGCTCAAAAAAGGATAACCTTAAAAACTTTTTCCTTTGGATGTGATCATAGATAGGAAATCATTACGAACTAAAAAGTGCAAAAGAAATGTGCCATGAAATATTTTTCACTCATGCTTGTCAATGTTAAAGAATCATGACGAATCATCAATACAAGAAGCATGTGGAATATGGTCGTTTTGTTGTTTTGTTTTCTCCGACACAGCCTACCTGATTTTTTTTATCTGTTTGCTGTCATTGTTCGTTGTTTGTCTTTCTGTGTTATAATTAATCTTTCTCTTGTGTTATGATTGCGCCGTGTCCCCATTGGAAAATAAAAATATATGTATCCCTTTGTTGCTGTTGTGATTTACTGTTTATTATTCCTATAGAAGACAGCTTTTGTGAGCAGAGAGTTCAAGCTGTTTTAAGCCAGCATCTACCTAATGGGCAAAAAGTTTCACTTGCCTTCGTATCCAGAACTTTAACATCTTCGGAGAGATATTACGCTCAGATCGACAAAGAGGCGCTCAGCATTATCGCTGTATGTAAAGAAATTCCATAATTTCCTCGGGGGACGTTCGGGACACAAGTTTAAAATCGCTACTGACCTTCAACCTCTGTTAAGAAACTACGAGGTCTAAACCTACATATAATATCATTTCTCCTTCGAATGCTGATCGTCGTCTTACCGTCGTTCAAAATTGCATGGTGTTGTCCTCGGATCTTCTTTCCCTTTGGGATTGATCCCGGACCGTCGTCAATTGCCCGTTGGGTTGCTCCAGTGCGACGTTAATTTAAATACCTACCTTCGAATGCTGAGGTGAACTGTTTTACTTAATGCTTATGATTTCGATCTAAGAGGGAAAGACAAAAATTGTACGCACTTTATTTTTTCAATCTATCTACACAAATGTAGGGGTTGAACAAGTCGTCATTTTTCTATATAGTCTCCTTCCTTTTCGATGCATTTGGTCCAGCGGTCCACAAGCTTCAGTATTCCCTCCAAGAAGTAGGTTTTCGGTCTGTTACCCAACTCTTTATGCACCGCTTCCCCACTTCTTTGTCCGTCTAATCTGCAGAGAACACGCTACATTGTCGATGGTAACTCGCCGGTTTGCCAATACCATTTCTTGAGCTTGCTGAATCTTCTCATCAGTGGTGGAGGTTGAAGGGCATCCTGCTCCTTCTCCGTGCATCACGCTTGTCCGGCCCCCTTTTAAGCTTCTCTATCCACTCATACACACTTCTATATGGTAGAGTACTGTCCCAGTATTATGTTGTAAGCCTCCGATGAATTTCAGCACCTGGAACACCTTCCAACCCTAGAAATAAGATCACTATGCTCTTTATTCCTCCTTGGTGCATACTGCTAGCGGAACGGCCATGTTTACACTGAAACAGAAGCAAGACAAATGACGCTATCAAGGTCAAACTTCGGTAACGTAGCCACAGTAGTATCAACTCTAAGCATGCCTGCGCAGAAGGCAGTGTGACAAGCCTAAAGATGTGTTATAGCGAAAGTACGGATAATATTTGATTTACCCTCGTAATTCATAGTCCAGGAAAGGAAATTCAGAATTCTGACAGTGTAAGTAGGCTAGCAAGACAAATACAGGATGCTGAAGTGTTGCCGCCACTAGACGTCTTGCCCACTGAAGAATTGGGTGATTACTCCTTTATATGCATTGGAAATTGAAAAGATGACTCGTAAGAGATCCAGTAATGTTCAGAGTTCTCAAGTGGGTGTTGAAGGGATGGCCAGAAGAGAAAATTGCATATGAGTTTCAAACATATTATTTAAAGAGGTAGGCAGGTAGTTTATTAAAGTAGCACTGGAGCTACACAACGGACTATTGGTGACGGTCCGGGACCAATCCCGGAGGGAAAGATCCCAGGACAACACCTGGTAATTTTGAACCACGGTCGAAATAGGAGGTCAAAACTTGAGCTGGCACCCCACTCTCCAAACTTCCACACCACACCAACGTGAGGACATTTGAGGCCACGACAGATTTAATTTGCACCAGCCCCCGACGGTTTTTGGTTGGACCTAGTTTCGAACTACAACCCTCTGGTTGCTAATCCGTTACTCTTCCAACTGGGAATAAAGAGGAATAAACTCGCTGCTTACAAAAACTTTTTTCTATAGTAAAAATAAATAATAAATCAACCCTTGCCATTCGACAATATACAAATAATGCCCATTTCTGTGCCCCGTACGTTTGTGATATAGGTAGGTAGTTAATTAACATCGCACTGGAGCATTACAACTGATAATGGTGACGGTCCGTGATCAATCCCGAAGGAAACGATCTAGGACAACACCTTGTAATTTTGAACCATGGTCAGAGGAAGAGATCAACATCTGAGCTGGCATCCGACTCTCCATACTTCCACACCACTCCAACGTGAGAATATTTGAGGCTACGACAGATTTAACGTTCACTATTCCCCAAATACATGACGGTCTTTGGTTGGATAGTCTCGAACTCGAAACTCTCCGGTTGTTAATCTGTGACTGTTAACTGAGCTACCGAAGCCTCTTTTCCTTTTAGGAACTAATGAACTTCTTCCTGTTTATCTTTGAGTCGTTCAATGAATAGATAACAGTGACCAATTGATGCGCAAGGCTTGTGCGCTTTGGAGCGGTGTATGAGGAAGAAAGATTCACAAATAAATTAAATGTTGGATAAAGTCTACCATGCCTGTCAAGCATGATCAATGATTGTTTTGATTCTAACTATAGGTTAGAATTAAAACAATCATTGATTCTAACTATCAACTACGGTTGCTAATCCTTTACTGTTCCAATTGGGCTACCGCGGCCCTATGTAAAGAGGAAGTAACTGTTTACAAAAACTGTCTTTTGGAAAAATAAATAACAGTTGCCATTCGACAATATACAAATAATGCCCATTTTTGAGCCACGTACATTAGTGAAATAGAGGTCCAGAGTTATACAGTCAAACCTGATTAAGACAAACTCGCTTAGTACGAATTACTGATAATACGATCTAAATTTCAACCCCCATCAAAATGTATATTCAAATGATGTTAACATTCGTTTAATAAGAATTCGAGTTGATTAATCGCAGATTGAGCCGAACAAATTTCCGAAACGTAAGGGCAAATGGTAGGTAGGAATTTTAATTAAAGTTTCACTTGAGCAACACAATGGGCTATTGGCGACGATCCGGGGTCAAACCCGAAGGGAAAGATCCGAGTACAACACCACGTAATTTTGAGCCACGGTCAGATGACGAGGTTAGACCAGAGCTGGCCACTCTCCAAACTTTCACACGACGCCAACGTGAGGACACTTGAGGTCAAGACAGATTTAACTTGCACCAGCCCCCAAGGTCTTTCGTTGGACCGAGTTTCGAACTCAGAACCTAATCTAATTGCTAATCCGGTACTCTTCCAACTGTCGCGGCCCTATATAAAGAGGAATGAACTTGCTGTTTAGAAAAACTGTCTTCTATAGCAAAAATAAATAATAAATCCTAACAGTGTTACCATTCGACAATATACAAATAATGCCTATTTCTGTGCCACGTAAGTTAGTGATATAGGTAGGTTGTTAATGAACATCGCACTGGAGCAACACAACGGACTATTAGTGACGGTCCTGGATCAATCCCGAAGGGAAAGATTCGTGGGCGACACCTCGTAATTTTGAACACAGTCAGATGACGAGGTAAGCACCAGATCTGACACCCCACTCTCAAAACTTCCACACCATGTCAACGTGAGAGCATTTGAGGTCACGACAAATGTAACGTGCACCAGCTCCTTATACACGACGGTCTTTTGTTGGACCAAGTTTCGAACTCGAAACTCTTATGTTGCTAATCAATTGCGTTAATCTTCCAACTGGGCTATACCATGGCCCCTCCTATATAACAAGGAATAAACTCGTTGTTTACAAAAACTGTCTTCTATAGGAAAAATAAATAATAAATCCTAACAGTTGCCATTCGACAACATACAAATAATGCCCATTTCTGTGCCACGTACGTTAGTGAAATAGTCATTAGCTATATACAGTCAAACCTCATTAAGACGAACTCGCTTAATACGAACTAAATTGCAATTCCCATCAAAATGTGTATTCAAATAATGTTAACTCATTCGTCTAATAATAATTCTAGTTACACTAATCTATGGTTAAGACGAACAAATTTTCGAAACTTAAGGGCAAACGGATTCTTTTCAATCGTATTATCAGAAACATTAAGTGACTCCGCAATTGTAGATTTATTTGTGAAAGAGAGTGAAGATGTAATAAATGGATTACGAAGACAATGGAATAAGCGTGCCTTCTTTAAAAGAAACTACTACTGGCTCAGAAATTGTTCACCGTTGTTTGTTAGGCAGTGAAAATTCATCAGAGTTGACCGCATCAAAGATTTTCTTAAAGAATGTCACAAAAAAACACAAAAACCGACAGCAGATCTATTTCAAGACAAAATTTTCGAAATCAAGAAAGATCTGGGTAATCAAGAATTATCTGTATAATTAAAAATTATCTGTATAATCTTTGTGATGAAGTATACCATTTATCTGTGGTAATGGTAATTAATTAACGTCACTCTGGAGCAACAGAACGGGCTATTGGTGACGGTCCGGGATCAATCCCCATGGGAAAGATCCGAAGACAAAAAGTAATTTTGAACCACGCTCCGATGACCTGATCTGGCACTCTACTCTCCAAATTCCATACCACGTCAACGTGAGAACATTTGGAGCCAATATAGATTTAACGTGCACCAGCCCCCTTTATAAATGACGGTCTTCGAACTCGGAACCCTCCGATTGCTAATCAGTTACTCTTCGAACCGGGCTACAGCGGTCCGCCATTTACCTGTAATCTGTGGAGTTTGGAGAGTGGGGTGCCAGCTTCAGGTGTTGCCTCGTCATCTGACAGTGGTTCAAAATTATGTGGTGTTGTCCTCGGATGTTTCCCTTTGGGATTGATCCCGGACCGTCGCCAATAGCCCGTTGTGTTGCTGCTCCAGTGTGACGTTAATTAAAATACCTTCCCACATACCTACCTGGAATCTGTTAATGTAAGTACGTTAATAGTATTTTATTTTATTGTTTGAAATAATGCTTTTTCTGAATTCGGATAACACGAACTACGGATAATACGAATTTTTTTTACTGTCCAGAGTAATTCGTCTTAACGAGGTTAGACTGTAACATATGGGGAAAGGGATTTGAGCCACTCGAAGTTGTCGCCCATGTCTAGACCAATCCCGGACGTCCGGCAACCCTGCATCTGGACTTAAGCATGATCTCACTTATGCGCATGCGTGACCTCCTTTAGGGAAATGTAACATATTTCAGATTATTTCATTTTCTCGCGCTCAGAGTCGCCTGTGAACTGGGAAGACATTTCCATTGAGAGTAAAACTTCTGAGATCCCCTCAGGGGCAGGAATCGTAGGAGGAAACGATCCAGAAAGTAAACTCACGCAACACTTCTCACGCATGTTGCTGACAGAAGAACAATCCATCCCACTCACAGAGTTGGTTGGCTGGTAGGATTGTATGGTTCGAGGGCCATACTTGGCCAAGCTGAGCCAAACAGGAGACAATGTCAATAGACATTCACACGCAAGGAACGTTTTACACAGACACAGGTATCAAATGTTAAAAACTTAATATCTAAACATTATATTTCTAAACAAAATTTTAAATGTTTTAAATCATCTTAACCCTCCTGGTGGTTGTCTCAAGGTATCGAATCAAGGGTGAGATATCAAGTACCTCGTCATCTGACCGTGGAAGAAAATTGCGAGGTTTTGTCCTCCGATCTTTCCTTTCGGACCGTCGCCCGGCCGCTGTAGTCCTGTAGAAAGAGTAACAGATTAACAGCCGGAGAGTTGCGAGTTCGAATCCAACCAAAGACCGTCGTGTACAAAGGGGCTGGTGCACGTTAAATCTGTCGTGGCCTCAAATGTCCTCACGTTGGCGTGGTGTAGAAGTTTGAAGAGTAGGGTGCCGGCTCAGGTGTTACCTCGTAATATGACCATGGTTCAAAATTACGTGGTGTTGTCCTCGGATTTTTTCCTTGGGGATTGATCCCGGACCGTCGCGAATATCCCGTTGTGTTGCTCCAATGCGACGTTAATTAAAATACCTACCTACCCGGACCGTAGGCAATAGCCCATTCTGTTGCTCCTGTGAGACGTTAATTCAGCTGTCTACTTACCGCATTGGAATTCAGTAACTTATCGAAAAAATATGTTGATAATCCAAAATTGCCATTCTCAACCCTCCTGAGGGTTACCTCAAAGAGGTGTGTCGTCATTTGCAACTGGATCTCAATGTACGAGATATCTCGTCATTAGACTCGTCTTCATTAAACACTGAAAGGATCCCGTCATCCCAAAAAAAATCGGAACATCTTGATGACGAGCTATCTCGTCATTAACAAAATTAATCAGATCTAGATGGAGGAGATATCTCGTCATTAACAAAGTTAATCAGATCTAGATGGAGGAGATATCTCGTCGAAACCACTTGGAGGGTTAAATAGTACGTCAAACATAATTCGTAGAACTTATTAGAAATCAAATAACAAATGCTCAAAATAGATCGACTTAAAACACTTTTTCCATGGCACTTTTTCTGTAATCGTAGATAGGAAATCATCACTAATTAAAAAATGTAAAGGTAGGTATGTAATTAACGTCTCACTGAAGCAACACAACGGGCTATTGGCGACGGTCAGGGATCAATCCCGAAGATCCAAGGACAGGGCCTCGTAATTTTGGACTACGGTCAGATGTGAGAACAACACCTGACTCTCCGAACTTCCACACCACGCCAACTTGAGGATATTTGAGGCCACAACAGATTTAACGTGTACCAGCCTCCGTGAATACTATGGTTTTTGGTTGGACCTAGTCTTGAACTCGCAACCCTCTGGTTGGTTATCTGATGCTCTTCCAACTGGGCTACCGCGTCTCTAAAAAAATGTAAAAGAAATGTTGCATGAAAAAATTTTCACTTATGCTTTTGAACGTAAATATGAAAGAATCATGCTCAATCGAGAATATAAGAAGCATGTGGAACATGATTGTTTGGTTGTTTTGTGCTTTTATAGCGTAAGGGTAATATTTAGTCAGGCTGCGCCAAACACAATGCAGACAACGTCAAGTAATGGATATACAAACTCAAGGAAAGTTTTACTCATAAAACTAAATGAAATTTAGAATGGAATACTTAAGTGATACATCATTATCTATTTCGCTAGAGGGTTATATTAAATTCGATATTTCGGTTTTAATATCAGTCCAAATGTAGTAAAACATTACAGCAGTATGACAAACTAACCATACCCAAACATTTAATAAAAAATAAGTGATACATGAATTGAATAGAATTAAAAATTATAATACATAAATAAAAGTTTATATAATTTAATAAAAGTATTAAACTAATAAATAAAAGTATTAATCAAATAAAGAAAAGGGAATTAATATTGAATAATTAAACGATATTTTTAAAATTTCATCCCAAATGCAATACAAAATTACCTTATTGTGACAAACTAGCCATGTCCAAACACTGAATTACTCTTGAAGCTTAGAGTTATATTATATTAGCTATAGAATTTTATGAAATTTGATTTTTCAGTTTTAATTCCAGCCCAAATGTATTAAAAAATGACCGCAGTATGACAAACTAACCATATCCAAAATTCAATTAAAAATAAGGGATTAATGAATTGAATATAATACATACAAATAAAAGTATAATATAATTAAATTAAAGTATCAAACAAATAAATGAAGTATTAAGAAAATAAAGAAAAATGAATGAATGTTGAATAATTAAAAGATGTTTTAAAATTTCATCCCCCCAAAAAATGTAATAAAAATTTACTGTAGTGTGACAAACTAATCATGCCCAAACACTGAATTAAAAATAAAGGACGAATGAATTGAATATAATTAAAATTTATAATATCTATGTAAATAAGAATGGAATGTTTGTACATTGAGTATTTTCGACCCATTTCAAGTTTTCTATACGTTTTGGACTCTTCTGATGCAAAATCCATCTCTTGCGCGTTTGGTGTCTGTCTGTCCATCTGTCTGTCTGTCTGTCCATCTGTCTTTCTGTCTGTCCATTTGTCTTTCTGTCTGTCCATCTGTCTGTCTGTCCATCTGTCTGTCTGTCCATCTGTCTGTCTGTCCATCTGTCTGTATGTGTGTGCCCATGCTACGTCCAAACGGTTGAACATATTTTCATAAAAAATTTGCATACTGTGAGTTCTTACATTCATTTAGTGACTGAACTTGGTTGCGTAAGTCTGTCCGTCTTCCTGTTCTATTTTTGATTTTATGTTTGTGTGTTTGTACAAGTATCACATCAGATTTATTCAAAACATTTTAATGCAATGTCCAACATTTGATAGACCATATTTTAGTGTAGTGAATGCATTATTTAAAATTTCTTTGCTTACGTATTTAAGCAAGTTTCATGTTAAAACATCTGAGTAACTACTTAAATCAACCATAATTTGATAGTTTTGGAGAAGCTGGAATGCATATTGAACATGCAATTACGTACTTAAATTGTTTTACTAGTACTGCTGAAAAATCAATTATTTTTTAAAAAACTATTTTTTCAGAATTTAAATTCAAATACTTTTTTATTTTGAGCCTTATTTATTTTCTTTGCAAAATATAAACTATTTCCGAACGTTTGGGACAGACGATATTTTGTAACAAAACGGAAACTCGTGTTCGTTAGCCCCGTGCAGTAATATTTTTCCCTCCGAATTAATTTCGCATTTTTAAATCCTATCTAATTTTTAGTTGTAAGTTGTGGCAACTTGTGAGATCAAGAGATAAAAAAAAATCATGAATTTATATTTTTAGAACTTTTTCCCAACTTTTATTTTGTTTTAGTTCTCTGTTTTTTCTGTTTTAAATATTTATTATTTTAATAAATTGTAATTCCTTTTCATCACATGCTACACCACCGCAAAGTATTCTGTTTAAAACGGCATGTAAGTTAGAATAAAGCAAATTTTAAGTTGAATTTTGCCATTATTGAAAGAACGCTAATGTTAAAAATATTCGAACTAGGACTTTTGAAATATTACAAATTCTTTGTCATAGCGACAGATGGCCAAGGTGGCTTATTTTACTAATTGAAGCTATATTTAAGCAACTTATATAGGGAAAGTTTGTTTAAAACAATGATTTTCTTTAGAAGAAAAGCTGTCATATTAATTTACCATTCAAAAAATGTTAATAAGTTATACCTTTCCTTTATCACTACTAAGATATTAAATTTTAAAACAAGTTCTTTTATTACTGACATACCACGAAATGGTATTCGCTTTTATAACAAACTTAGTGATAAATATCTTATCAAGTTAGTCATCTTTCCCTTAATGGTAGTGAAATTCGAAAAGAGTGCCACAAATAAAAAAATATTGGCAGGTAAATTTTGTGAGAGTATCTGCAGTAGATTCGTCATTTTTACGAATTGAGTTGAGCAATTTTACAGGAATAGCACTTAGGAAAGGGAATCCTCCCTCAAATCATCTTTTGTAGTAGTTTACCTTAGTGTCTCACCTTTGGCCAATTTGTACCTTTAGCAGGGGTGCGATATGTGTGAAATGTATTAAATGGATGGATATGTATGTATAGGATTTGTGCCCAAAGTAGGTTGTGGAAATTATAAAAATGTCGAAAAGGTGTTAAAAAATTATTTTACTAACACTTAAATGATTTGTCATTTTTCTACGAAAGAGGAAAGTTATTTTCTGTTCACTTTCAATATATAGTTAGCCAATTCAAACCGAGTGAGGTCGGACAATTTTGCTAGTACATAAATAAAGGCATATCACTATAAATAAATCATTAAACAAATAAATAAAAGTATTAAGCAAATGAAGAAAAAATGAATGGGTGTTGAATAATTAAAAAAAGTAAAAAAATTCATCCCAAGTCTAGTAAACAATTATTGTAGCGTGACAAACTAACCATGACCAAACACTGAATTAAAAGTAAGGGATAAATGAACTGAATATGATTTAAAAATATAATGCATAAATAAAAGTATAATACAATTGAATAAAAGCATTAAGCAAATAAAGAAAAAAACGAAAGAATGTTAAATAATTAAAAGAGATAAAAAAGTATTATCAAACAATATAATAAAAGAGGAAGGTACTTCCAAAAGGATCTTTTCTTCGACTGTTCCAATTTAAATAAGAACAGAATAAATTAACATTGTGAGTTTACAGCAATGGAAAGGAGATTATAACCATTACGTGACTTTTTCTGTTCTAAATAGAAATGCTTAAAACCACACCATTCAGCTTCATCTTAGAATTAGAACACTCTTTGAGAAAGCATTAACTAATGCCTACGATTAATAAAACGCTGTTTTTGTTTCGTTTTTATCTTGTATTTGACCTTTACGGTTCGCATCCCATTATGTATGATATTAAACTATGGAGAGAAAGAACTGATATAATGGGTGAGGTCAATGCTTGATAGCTATTGTGCATACTGCAATCTATGCTTTCACCAGATTCTGGATAGTATGTCATTCTGCGTGCTGTGTCAATACCAAACACACTAGTGCGTGAAGTATGGATTTAAACAAATTAATGTGTATATTATTAGCTATTTAAGAAATAGCTGTTGGTCTTTTTGGGGTTTATAAAAAATCGTATGCATAAAATAATGGATTCGTAAGATATATGAGATTTTAGTGAATATTTTTACTTCTGACCCAAACCAGACACGGTCCTCCGGATAGGTTTAACCAGCTTTCAGACCAGATACGACCCTCCAGATAGGTTTAACTGGTCAGATACGGCCCTCCGAACGTATTTAACCAACCTGCAGGCTAGATGCGGCCTTCCAGATAGTTTTAACGGATCGTTATTTACAAAACTCACAAAGCACAATGCATCCTGGATGATACTTAAACAGCATCGAACAATCCCCAAAATGAATGCAACACTTCCAATTTAAACGAATAATGAGCAATCAATATCAGTTACTCAGTGTGTATGCCTGCAGGGATAAAGTATGAATTAGTTATTTAAAAAAAACACTTTTATTGTATCTTATTTCCTATTAACCCACTGTGAACAATACAAAATAAATTCTCTCATTTTGCTCATAAAATCACAACCAATTTCTGTAGATCCCTGTCTAATCAGAGGATCGCGGTAACCCGGTTCAAAGAGTATCGGATTGGAAACCGAAGGGTTGCGAGTTCGAACATCGGTCCAACCAAAGACCGTAGTGTACGAGGGAGCTGGTGCGCGTTAAATCTGTCATAACCTCAAATGTCATCTGGTTGGTGTAGTATGGAAGTTTGGAGAGTGGGTGAGGGCTCAGGTTTTTACCTCTTTATCTGACAGTGATTCAAAATTACAAGGTGTTGTCCTCCATCTTTCCCTTCGGGATGGATACCGGACCGTCGCCAATAGCCCTTGTGTTTCTCCAGTGCAACATTAATTAAAATACCTACCTACCGAAAAAATCACAGGGTCGCGGTAGCCCAGTTGGAAGAGCAACGGATTAGCAACAGGTTAGTTCGAAACTCGGTCCAGCCAAAGACCGTTATGTACACGGGGTTGGTGAACGTTAAATCTGTCGTGGACTCAGATGACCTCATGTCGGCGTGGTGTGGAAGTTTGGAGAGTGGGATGCCAACTTAGGTGTTGTTCTCGACATCTGGCCATGGTTCAAAATTACGAGGCGTTGTCCTTGGATCTTTCACTTCGGGATAAATCCCTGACTCTCGCCAATAACCCGCTGTGTTGCTCCAGTGGGACGTTAATAGACTAACTAACTACCCGGTTTAATCAGCCCTTGAGTAGTAAAAATGAACAAACCAAAGAAATCGTGTCCAAAATTACGATAGGACAAGTCATACTACAATCAATTTCCAAGCTCTCTGAATTTACTGTTATAGATTATTTGATTTGTTATACCGAACCCAGAGAACAATCTGTCTATGTACTGTAACAGTTGAAAATGTAAGATCCCCTAAGTATTAGAGAGGTCACCCATTCCTGACCCAGATTTGTACGTAATCGTATTTACAAAGCTAGCAAAGCACAATGCATCCAGTAGAATTGAGTGAAATTTAAACAGCATCGGACAATTCCCAAAATGTATGAAAATCTTTCAATTTAAAATAATGTGCTCAACATTATTCACGGCTTCAAAACGAACTTTGTCTTAGCGAGCCTATTTTACGATGGAAGCAGATTATTCTGTGAACTCTCCGTACGAGAATTCTGAGCTCCGGGTTTGAGCAGAGGAATGATCAGTGAAGGGGAACTGATAGGGTGTTCCAGTTAGGCAAGCAGATGTTCCGGTGTTGAACGGGGGTTGAAAAACCTACTCTGTCTTTTTCGTCCAAAGAGAAAGCGGTTGGTAAAACTAAGCCTAGCAACACTTACTAAAATCTTTTGTTTTAGCTAAAAGTTATTTCTCGAAAACAGATTTGCGGGAAAACGTATCTTAGGTTCCGTTTATTTTAAAAGAATGGGTTGTTTGGTAGGATGGTTATTGTCTAAAGAGAAAGCGGTAAGCAAACTAAATACTAGGAACACTTACTAAAATATTTTCTTTTAACTAAAAGTTATTTCTCAAAGATAGATTTGCGGGAAAACGTATCTTATGGTTCCGTTAATTTTAATAGAATGGTTTAGTTGGTTGGTTATTGTTCAAAGAGAAAGGGGTTGGTAAAACTAAGCATAGCAACATTTACTAACATCTTCTCTTGTGTGGCTAAAAGTTATTTCTCAAAAAAATATTTGCGGGAAAATGTATATTATGATACCGTTAATTTCAATAGAATGGTTTGGTTGGTTGGTTATTGTTTAAAGAAAAAGTGATAAACAAACTAAATACTAGAAACACTTAGTAAAATATTTTATTTTGTTTAAAGTCATTTATCAAAATTGTTTTGCAGGAAAAACAGTCCAGTTTGTAGCACAAAAAGAGAATGGATACTTTCATCTCATCCAAAGAGACAGCAGTTAGCAAAAACTAAATACTGCAACACTTATTAAAGTATTTTCTTTTCACAGAAAACTTTTCTCATAATTGCTGTGCGGTTAAGCGTGTTTAAATGTCTTATTCTGTCTTAATCTAAATGTATTATGGTTTATTTCGTTGCGAAAACGAAATGGACTTCTGGATCCCTTCTGAAAAAAGAAACGGACTTTTGGATCTCCTCTAAAGACAGAGCGCTTAGGAAAAACTAAATACTATCAGCACTTACTAAAACATTTTATTTCTGTTTAGTCTTTCCTCAAAATAGCTGTGAGAGGAAACCATATTTAAACGACACATCCAAACACACATTCTCCAAAGAGAAAGTTGTATCAAAATACTAGTAACACTTACTAAAATATTTTCTTTTCGTTTAAAGTCATTTATTAAAATTGTTGTGTCTGAAAAACATATTTAAATGTATGGTCAAGATTTTTACAAAAAGAAGAATGTATATTTTGGATCCTCTCCAAAGAGAAAGAAGTTAACAAAAATTTAATACTACAACACTTACTAAAACGTTTTTTTCACAGAAAGTCATTTCTCAAAATTGCTATGCAGGTAAAAGTGTTTAAATATCTTATTCTGTCTTAATCTAAATATTTTATGGTCCAGTTTGTTGAAATATGAATGAACTTTTGGATCTCTTCCAAAGTTAAAACTGTCAGCAAAAACTAAATACTAGCAACACTTACTAAAATATTTTCTTTTCGTTTAATGTCATTTATCAAAATAGCTCTTCGAAAAAACAGAGGGTGTTTAAATACCATATTCTGTCTTAATCTAAATACCGTATAGTTCAGTTGGTTGCAAAAAAGAAAGGCATTTTGGATTTCATACTAAGAGAAAGCTTTGGTATTGATCTCGGATCGTCGCCAATAGCCCGTTGTGTTGCTCCAGTGGGAAGTTAATTCAACTACCTATCTACCTAAGAGAAAGCTATTACCAAAACTAAGTACTAAAACCTTTCCTAAAATCTTTTATTTTAGCCAAAGTACCATCGAGATCGTTTTCGAAACCGCATATTTCTGTTAAGGATCTTTGATAGATGTGGGTCAGTTTATCAGAGCCGCTCGTAAAAGTTATGGGCTACTTTTTAGCCTTTGCTCCCGGAACTCCTCCTAGGACCTATGGAGAAAGGATCAACAACTTGATCATACAATATATCGTCAATTTGTTACTTGGCTCTAACCCTGGTACACGTTAAATCTTTAGTGGCCTCAAATCTCCTCACGTTGGCGGGGTGGGGAAGTTTGGAGAGTGGGGTGCCAGCTCAGATGTTCAACTCTTCATTTGACCGTGGTTCAAAATGACGAGGTGTTGTCCTCGGATCTTTACCTTCGGGATTGATCTCGGGCCGTCGCCAATAGCCCGTTTTATAGCGCCAGTGCGACTTACCTTGGCTCTAGCAATCGAGGCCTCTTGAGTTCACAAGCCCTGGATGCTTCACACGCATATATCCGTTTTGCAATCGTCAGTTTTGCCTGTATGACTTTTAACCAGTTTTGACCGTCTTGACCAATATAATATTTCCAGAGATACTTTCAACCAATATATAGAAGTGGCTATTTAATCCTTAACCCTCCAAGTGATTTCGACTAGATATCGCGTCCATGAAGATCTGACCGATTTTGCTAATGACGAGATATCTCGTCATCAAGATACTGTCGATTTTTTTTTGATGGCGAGATCAAGATCTGGTCAGTTTTCTTCTAGTGACGAGAGACGATGAGATCTTGATGGACGAGATATCTCGTTCCCTCACAAATATCCGCCACTCTCATCTTGCAGTGCCGAAGAGGTCAATGATCGGGCATTAAAAACTTACTTATCTTTATTTATAATAGTACGGCAATCATAACAAGCAATCATACATCATAGGGGCCGCTGTGGCCCGGTTGGAAGAGTAACGGATTAGCAACCGGAGGGTTGCGAGTTCGAATCCAACCAAAGACCGTCGTGTACAAAGTGGGCTGGTGCACGTTAAATCCGTCGTGGTCTCAAATGTCCTCACGTTGGCGTGGTGTGGAAGTTAGGAGAGTGGGGTGCCAGCTCACAGGTGTTGCCTGGTCATCTGACCATGGTTTAAAATTACGTGGTGTTGTCCATGAATCTTTCCCCTTGGGATTGATCCCGGACCGTCACCAGTAGCCCGTCCTGTTGCTCCAGTGTGACGTTAACTAAAATACCTACCTACCATACATCATAGTCTAAGGATATATTCTATAATAAACAATGAAATGGAAGAACACTTTATGGATTTCTTAAAAACAGGAATACACTTGAAAAAGAATAAATCTGTTTTCTAATACAGCATCATTTCATTTGTCGCACAGAGTTAGCCACGAGAAATATTTTAAATCCCTTAGTTCTACCTTTTCCCTTGAGATAAATTAGTTTCCTTATTACCTCAGACTCTCAGTCGGTTCCCTTGAGTGCATAGGCTTCTGATACTTGACACCTTGGGCGGCCCTGATTGCACGAACGAACAAACATTAACCGGCAGAGAAAGACGAGCACTTTGAACACACGCAGGAAATAAATAAACCTGCTAGCATACCTTGCATTATTTATATTTACTTAACCGTATTCAGAAAAGGAATCAAAAGAAGCAACTACACGTGCATATATATATATATATATCAATTTTATTAATTTTTTAAAAACTGGATTTGAACACTATCTTTTCGATTTCCGAGTCGGGGTTCCGTGTCGGAATTGCGTTTCCAATTTCTCATCTGTTGATTTTTCGGCGTTGTGAATGGCATTTGTTGGCGGTCCTCACGTAGTTTGCGGCGGGTTGTTATCGAGCTTAGGTCAATCAATGTGGGTAAGTTTGTTTTCTCCTTTTTAATTTTGCATTATACTTATCTTTGGTATGTGTCCTTGGTTGTCCCTGGTATTGTTTTTCTAATTTTTGTTTTCTAATTTATATTTTCTAATTTTGCCTTTCTTCTTATGGTGCTTGGAGGGGTGTGTGGGCTACTTTTGGTGTACTGCCGCTCACACGCAGAAAACACCATATTGTGTTGACTGGATGAGGCTCCTCCCTGATGACGCCCTCTTCCACCAACACTTCATCATTTTTTTCGAAATTTTCTTAAATTTCTTAATTTTAAAATTTTTGTTTTTCTCTTTGTTTTAGTTTGTAATTTTGAATTTTACATATATATATATATATATATATATATATATATATATATATATATATATATATATATATATATATATATATATACTAAGAATGTACTCCATAATAAACAAAAAAGGGAAGAACATGTGGAGAGTTCTTAAAAGCAGGAATACAATTAATCCTCCAAGTGGTTTCGACAAGATATCTCATCCGTCACGATCTAACCAATTTTACTAATGACGAGAAAACTCTTCGTCGAGATACGTATATCCGATTTTTTTTATGATAACGAGATCAAGATCTGATCAGTTTTCTTCCAATGACGAGATCTCTCGTCCATCTCAAGATCTGGTCAGTTTCGTTAATGACCAACTCTCCTGATGGTTGTTTCGGTCATCGAGACAGCCACCAGGAGGGTTAAAAAGGTTGAATCTTCTTTCCTAATATGCATTGCTTCATTGGTCGCACGGACTGAACTGTTAGAAAATAATAATTAAATATTTAAAACCTTTCTTTCTTCAGATTAATTAGTTTCCTTATTATCTCAGATCCTCGGTCTACAGTCGATCCCCTTGAATTCATAAGCCCAGGATACTTGACGCTTCAGTATGGGCGGCGCCGATTGCAAGTACGAACAAACATTAACCGACAGAGAAAGGTAAGTACTTTGAACAACAAAAAAGTTTCAGAATATGTGATGCAGTTCCTAAAACAGGAATACACATGAAAAGGTTAAATCCTTTTTCTTAATAGGTATCACTTCATTGGTCGCACGGAGTTGACTGTTAAAAAATAATTAAATATTTTAAAATATTTTTCTTTCGGATAAATTAGTTTCCTTATTACCTCTGGTCTACATTCGGTCCCCTTGAGTTCATAGGCCCCGGATACTTGACACCTCAGTATGGGCGGCCCTGATTGCACGAACTAACAAACATCAACCGGCAGAGAAAGGCGAGCGCTTTGAACAACAAAGAAGTTGGAGAATATGTGACGCAGTTCTTAAAAGCAGGAATACACTTGAAAAAGGATAAATCTGCTTTCCTAATCATTCCACTTCATTGGCCGCACGGAGTTAACTGTGCGAAAATAATAATTAAATACTTTAAAACCTTTCTCCTACAGATAAATTAGTTTCCTTATTACCTCAGAGCCTGAGTAGATCTCCCTGAGTTCATAGGCCCCGGATACCTGACACCTCAGCATGAGCGGCCCTGATTGCACGAACGAACAAACACCAGAGAAAGGCGAGCACTTTGAGCACACGCAGGAAATAAATGAAACCGCTATCGTCACTCCGCATCATTTATCTCCCGAGAATAAATGAAAGTCTCAAATGAAGCGACTTAGGGACAATTGTTTTCTATGGCCCTCCTCATTCAATCAAATTCACTCCATCACTTAAGGAATGCGTTTGACCTACAGCCAGATAGGCTCTCTGCTACCAGGGGAGTTGTACGACAAGGGCTTGATTTATTGGATCAAAAGTGACTCCCATTGCCTCCAACCCTACCTCCATAATACGCGTGCAGGTCAAGAAAGAGGCCAAATCCTCAAACACCTTTCTGTCCCTCTCACTGGGGAATTCCGGTCCACCTGGCGCCATACACCCTGGAAGCCGGGGCCGAGCTGAGGGGAGGGCAGCAAGGGCTCAAGCCCCTGCCCTCTTTAACGTCGAGTTATACCCTAACCCCTATTACCAAATATGTGGTTCAAGAATTCAATGAAACGGTTAACGGTTAGAAAATAATAATTAAATATTTCAAAACCTTTTTCTCCTTCAGATAAACTAGCAGTTATGTAGAATAATCGTGACTATTTGAATTTTAACCTTTTCATACACGTATTACTCATGTTTAAGTGTATTAAAAAATAACTTCTGTACCTCTCAAAGAATCTGAAATAACCTTGAACTAAATTGAAAAGTATGGGAAAGGGATAAAATTTATCATAATTGATGGGTTTTTTTATCATTTGTAAGTCATAAGGTACCTTAAGTAGGGGTTGAAATTAAATTAGAAGATTGCCCTATATTAAAAAGTATTTTAATTCAATTAAACGTTTAATCTCTTCATTCCTGGAGTATCCGTTTGGGCATATTAAACGAATAACTTTTCTACTCTCAAGACGGTTATAGCACATATATTCATTCCTGCTGTCCCCATTCAATTGCATCCTATTGTATCCAGGTCCTAGTGTATAGGTGTATTGGTTCCCTGGACCCATGGCGACATTACTAAAAAGGGGACTTTTTCAAAAATATTTATCATTTCTGATTTTCAATGTACCTCTTCAATAGCCTTAAACTAAATTTAAAAGTATTTGGAAGGTGATAGCATTTATCATAATTGATGTTTTTTATCATTTATGAGTCGTAAAGTACCATAAGTAGACTTGAATTGAAAAGTACTTAAATTGAATTAACTCTCCTGGTGGTTGTCTCTACGAGGTATTTCGTCATTTGCAAAACAGACAAAATCGTGATGGACGAGATATCTCGTCATTAGAAGAAAACTGACTAGATCTTGATCTACTCAACATCGAAAAATCGGCAATGTCTTGATGACGAGGTATCTCGTTCGTCATTAACAAAATTCGTCAGATCTTGATGAACGAGATATCTCGTCAAAATCACTCGGGAAAAATTTAGCCTCTTCATTCCTGGAGTATCAGTTTGGGTATATTAAGCGAATAATTCTTTTACCCTCCAAGATGGTTATAGTATATTCCTTCATTCCTGTTGTCCCCATTGAGATGCATCCTAATGATCAGACTCATGAGAACATTAGACTCACTTTTTAATTTATCGTTTCTGAATCTTAAAGTACCTAAAGTATACTTAAATTAATTTAAAAAATTGCCTTGTCCCTGTCTTTCATAAACTCTACTCTTGGTACTTCTGGAAACGTTTGAAAATTTAATCAGAAAGTCACTGAAAATTTGATAACACACTTTCTTTCTCAGTTGACTCCAGCTAGATTACAGTAAACCCCTGACCTTCAAAGCTCTCTGCTTGACACTTCTGGAAACGATTGAAAATTAAATCCGAACCGAAAAGTCACTTGAAACTCACTAAGTTTTTCAATTGGCTCCTAAATAGATTTCAATCCTGCCTTTCACAAACTCTCTGCTCGGCACTTCTGGAAACGTTTGAAAATTAAATCCGAACCGAAAAGTTACTTGAAATTTGGATAAACACATGCTTAGTTTTTCAATTGACTCCAAGTAGACTACAGTAAGCCCCTCTGGCCTTCATAAACTCTGCTCGACACTTCTAGAAACTTTTGAAAATTAAATCGTAACCCCAAGTCACTTGAAACTTGGATAAACACACACGCTAAGTTTTTCAATTGACTCCAGCTAGATTTCAGTACAGAGGAGGTCAGGAAAGAACTAGAAAAAAGGACAGGCCTATGTCACGTGCTAAGGTGAACGATTCATCTGTCACAGATGATTGTGGAATTCCATTCCGGTACGGGCCTCTGTACATCAGGCTTAGAATTGTTCCTCGCTAATTTAGGAGGGGATTAGATGCGGTGAACATTTCACCTTGCTCTGGTTCTGGTAACACAAAGACCCTTCCGACGTTTCGTTTTTATGTTTCAAAACCAATTTGGGGGTTTTAACTTCCTTTCCACTTTCATTGTTCTTGAGGCCTACTTGAAACTTAGTTTAGGGATACTAAATTCACCCTTTGGTTGGCGTGGTAGAAATAGGACACGGTATGTCTGAGTGCACCTTAATAATTATCTGATAAATACTTTTGGGTGCATTTAAATTTAGCATTTTGAATAACATATAACCATTACCGAGACTTATTTTGTTCTCTTTACCCCAGCATTCAAACCATTTTGGTTTTCTTATTTGTTACTCTAAATACTCTGAAGGATATACATCACTGTTATATGTTTACCCGAGACTTATTTATTTGCTTTACCCCAGATTCAGAATTTTGGTTTTGTTACCTGTTACCCGGAAAATTCTGAAGGAGGTACATTACGGTAAAAGTTTTTTTCCGAGGCTTATTTATTCTTTACTCCGTGTTCAATTTTCTTTTGGGTTTTGTTATTTGTCACCCGGAAAACTCTGAAGGAGATACATCACTGTTATACGCTTACCGAGACTTATTTATTAGCATTTAAATTTAATAAGACTTATTTTTAAACTTATTTATAAGCGTTTAAATTTAGCATCTAGATAGCATATAACCTTTATCGAGATTTATTTCATTTATTCTCTTTACCCCAGCATTCAAACATTTTGGTTTTGTTATCTGTTACCTTAAATACTCTGAAGGAGATGCATCACTGTTATATGTTTACAGACTTATTTATTTGCTTTACCCCAGGATTCAAATCTTTCTTTATCTGCTACCCAAAAAATAATCTGAAGGAGGTACATTACTGTAAAAGTTCGACAAGACCTATTTATTCTCTAACCCGTATTCAAATTAATTTTTGGTTTTGTTATTTGTTACCCGGGAAACTCGAGATACATCAGCGCTATAAAGCTTACTGAGACTTATTTATCTGCTTTACCGCAGGATTCAAATTTTAGTTTTATTTGCTACCCGGATACCTCTGAAGGAGGTACATTACTGTTAATTTACCAAGACTTATTTATTTTCTTTACTCTGTGTTCAAATTTCTTTTTGCCATTGTAATTTGTTACCCGGAAAACTCTAAATGAGATAAATCACTGTTATAAGAGTTTACCGAGTCTTATTTATTCTCTTTACCCAAGGATTCGAAATTTTGGTTTGATTATTTGCTATCCGAAAAAATATTCTGAAGAAAGTACATGCCTGTAAACGTTTAGCGAGACACCCCCCCCCAATTTATTCTCTACTCCATATTCAAAATTTCTTTTTGGTTTGTTATTTGTTTCTCGGAAAACTCTGAAGAGAGGAGATATATGACTGCTGTAAGAGTTTTTTACCGAGACTTATTTATTCTCTTTACTCCGTGTTCAAATTTCTTTTTGGTTTTGTTGTTTGTTATCCGGAAAACTCTGAAGGAGATACATGACTGTTGTAAGAGTTTGCCGTGACTTATTTATTCTCTCTACTCCGTGTTAAAATTTCTTTTTGGTTTTGTTATTTTTTACCCAGGAAACTAAAGAAGATACATCGCTGCTATAAGAGTTTACCTTGACTTATTTATTCTCTTTTCCAAGAATTCAAAGTTTTTTCGTTACCTGGAAAATTCTGATACTCCATTATTATGTTTGGGATCATTGCAGCTGGTTATACACATGAAACCCAAACAACTGCAATATAACATCACCCTATAACATTAAAATAAAGCCTCTCGTAAACGATGAAGAAGAGAGACAAAATACTTTTACCCATTTTAATTTCAAGCAGGACAGCATTTAACCTTCACGCACACTTAATTTATCTCCACAGCCACGGTGTTCGCGCAACTAATTGGTTCAACGGATCCGATTTATTTTACTTGGTTTCAGAGAAAAAGTTGCACACGAAATTGCGGGAAACCGAACGCAAAGCGATCCGGCAGTCCGAAAATTTAGAACAGATTCTCGAAACTTATAAAAAGTTCGTTGTGTTCTCCGAAGGGCAAGAAAGCGTAAAGTGTAAAAGAAAGCTCCGTTATTGTCTCTTCACTCTTTCTAAGGGTCAGTTGCAGCACAGCGGGGGGGTCATCACTCAAGCACATCCGTGGATGGTCTGCGAGAAATTAAAGAAGAGCTGTGCATATATATATAAAAAGTAATCGTAACTGCACCAATTCTTCTAGGTCAAACGCGATAAAGAAGGAGGGGAGCATTAATGAAGTTGAAACCTCTTCTAGCCGACAGCTATTACCGCCTCAAATACTTAGAAGTCGCTTTCCCCTAGCCTATTTTACAAGTTGAATGTGCTATTCAGCGCGGAACACACCTTGCCAAAAATACTCGGAGTTTGCAGAGGATGTGCTACATATCCATTGATAGTAAAACCAGTCCACAAATAGATAAACGAAATCGCTATTCTCGAGGCTTAGTTTTGAAGACAAGTTTCTACAAACACGTGATAAGTTTCTCTTTCGACTTCTGGAGTTCTTTCGCATCAATGAGGATATAACACTTTTATAGTGAAGATGCCTCGGATCTATGAGCGGATTTTCAATGACATACATTGATGGAAGCGTTGCATTTGTTTTTGAAATATCGATTCTGGAATTGTTTCTCGGGAATTACTGCGGTTGGGAATTTAAATTGTGTCGACTGTTTTTTGAAATGTGGATTCTGGAATTGTTTCTTCGGATTAGATGCGGTTAAGAATTGGAGATGCGTTGATTGTTTTTGAAATGTCGGTTGTGGAATTTTGCTTCTTCGGAATTACTTGGGTTAAGAATTTAAGATGCGTCGATTGATTTTGAAATGTCGATTCTGGAATTGTTTCTTCTGAGGTTAAAATTTAAATTCTCTTGGCCATTTTTGAAATATTTATTCTGGAATTGTTTTTTCAGATAGGCTGGGTTAAGAGTTCAAGATGCGTTGATTGTTTTTGAAATATCGATTCTGGAATTGTTTCTCGGGAATTACTGAGGTTGGAAATTTAAATTGTGTAGACTGTTTTTGAAATATAGATTCTGGAATTGTTTCTTCGGATTAAGAATTGAAGATGCTTTGATTGTTTTTTAAATAATGTCGATTCTGGTTGATTGATTGTTGGGTTTTATGACGCAAGGTCCAAAAAAGATTTCGATTCTGGAATTGTTTCTTCAGAATTACTGCGGTTAAGAATTTAAGTTGTGCCGATTGTTTTTGAAATTTCGATGCTGGAATTGTTTCTTCAATAGCTGAGGTTAAGAATTGAAGATGGAACATCATCGATGGAAATATTGAGTTTGTTTTTGAAATATCGATTCTGGAATTGTTTCTTAGGAATTACTGCAGTTGGGAATTTAAATTGTGTCAACTGTTTTTTGAAATGTGGATGCTGGAATTGTTTCTTCAATAACTACATTTAAGAATTGGAGATGCGTTGATTGTTTTTGAAATGTCAGTTGTAGAATTTTGCTTCTTCGGAATTACTTTGGTTAAGAATTTAAGATGCGCCGATTGTTTTTGAAATATGGATGCAGTTATTCTGGAATTGCTTCCTCAGAATTACTGCGGTTGAGAATTTAAATTATAACGATCGTTTTTTGAAATTTCGATGCTGGAATTGTCTCTTCAATAACTACTTTTAAGAATTGAAGATGCGTCGATTGATTTTGAAATGTCGATTCTGGAATTGTTTCTTCAGAATTACTGCGGTTAAAAATTTAAATTGTGTTGACCCCGTTTTTGAAATATGGATTCTGGAATTGTTTTTTTCAGATTGGCTTCGGTTAAGAATTCAAGATACGTTGATTGCTTTTGAAATATCGATTCTGGAATTGTTTCTCGGGAATTACTGCGGTTGGGAATTTAAATTGTGTAGACTGTTTTGAAATATGGATTCTGGAATTGTTTCCTCGGATTAAGAATTGAAGATGCGTTGATTGTTTTTGAAATGTCGATTCTCTGGTTGATTGATTGTTGGGTTTTATGACGCAAGGTCCAAAAGAGATGTCGATTTTGGAATTGTTTCTTCAGAATTACTTCGATTAACAATTTAAATTGTGTTGATTGTTTTTAAAATTTCGAAGATGGAATTGTTCCTTTAGATAATCAGTGGTTAAGAATTCAAAATGAGTTGATTGTTTTTGAAATTGCGATTCTGAAATTGTTTCTTCAGAATTACTTCGGTTAAGAATTGAAGATGGGACATCATCGACGGAAACATCGAGTTTGGTTTTTGAATATAGATTCGGGAATTGTTTCTTGTGAATTACTGCGGTGAGACGTCCGTTTCTATTTTAACATCCTTGATTTTCACATCAAAAAGCCAACAGGGATGTTCCATTTTTTCAACCTCAAATTGTTTCTTACTATGATTGGGTTCATGACGTTTGTCATGCGCAATGAGTATCTTAAGCACAGACTCTTCTCCCCAACCCCATGCTTCTACTGAGACAAGCATTCAGTCTAGATAATATGCGCAATCGATCCTTGCGCATGGTCTATCATTCTCTCGTCATTTCCACGCTTTGTAAGACAGTCTCAAGCTCTAAGATAGCGCTTTGATCATCCAATCAGTTGCCAAGATTAGGCGCAAGTGCTCTTTTTGGGCCCCTTTTTAACTAGGGCTAAATATTATTTGTATTTTACTGTCTTGAAGAAAAAGAAACAATGTCAAATCTAGTTGACTTATAAGGTTGTCTAAAGTTAAGCATCAGATTTGTTTTGCTTTCGACACAATCTCGGCATACCGATTTATCAAAGGTCCGCTACGCTACTGCTGGGTACCACATATGCTAATCCATTCATAGGGAAATTATTTTATAGGGAAACAGTGTAAATACCCTACCCCTAACACTACCCCCAACCCTACCAAGATTGAGCCTTTGGGGCTCTTTTTTAACTTAGGGCTAAATATGATTTGTATTTTATTGTCTTTGAGGAAACGAAACAGCGGCGAATCTAATTGACTTACAAGGTTGCCCAAAGCTAAGAGTTAGATTTTTTGCTTTCGGTACAAAATCTCGGCATCCCCTGTTTTCAATGGTACGCTACGCTACTGCTGGCTATCACATATGTTAATCCATTCATAGGGAAATTATTTTCCTGCCATACAAACTGAGGGAAAATGGTTTCATTGTATTTCTACCTTGTTAGATTGAAGGACAGATACTGTGTCCCTTCTATCGGATAATGTATTTCGCGTGTCCGAGAAGTGGTTTCACTGCAGCTCATTTCACCTTAGTGATGACTTCTTTTGTTCGGATGGAAGTAGCACGCTTGGGGGACAATTTTATTCAATTTTGATACTTTCTGAAAAGCGGGCGCAAATGATGAAAGTCCAGGCTTTCAATGGAAAATATGCACAGATCTTGAAGAAGTAAGTTCAAATCACCCGAAATTGTGCATTGTTTGTAGGGTGGTGATAGTGTTCAAAATAACAATTTGGCATCCATTGAGCCTTCTATTGAGATTTGACAATCCTATGCATTTTTTATTAATTACATATAAAAAAGACCTCCGTTTTATTCAAATTCTTTGTGTCTTAGATGCTTTCATTGTTTTAAGATAAATCCGTCGAGTTTTGTCACTGAGTGTTTTCATTATTAACCCTTCAAGTGGTTTCGACGATATATCTCGTACATCATCTGATCAATTTGGCTAATAACGAGATATTTCGTTATCAATATATGGCCAATTTTTTATGATGACGAGATCAAGATCTGGTCTGATTTTTTTCTAATGACGAGATTTCTCGTCCATCAAGATCTGGTCAGATTTTCTAGTGACGAGATACCTCGTCGAGACAACCACAAGGAGGGTTAAAGGAAAAATCTTGGACTGCCCAAAACATTCAAAGGTTTGTTTGAAAGGCTGTGATGAGAAAAGGCCTTGAACTGGCATTTTTAAGAAAAAAGGCATCAAAAGATATAAATTTAAATACATAGGATAATGATACATAATGTCACTATTAAAGGAAAATCTTTAACTGCAAAAAACGTTCAAAGGTCTGCTTAAAAGGCTGTGATGAGAAAAGGCATTGAACTGCATTTTTGAAAGAAAAAGTCATCAAAAGCTACAACTATAAATGAATAGCTATAAATATTAGCATAGTGAAGTCTTAATAGCAAAACACGATGGCATAAACATAACACATCAGTCATATCGGACGCAAGAGACTATTTCTGTCTTCCTCATATCCGCAAAACTATAACGTCGGCTTACTGTAATTTGTATAATGTACCTGTTTTTCCAGTGAAAATCTGCGTATTTACATATCACAGTATCATTTTTCTCTTGTGAAAACCTGAACTATATTTTATAGAAATCAAAACCACATTGAGTTTGTCCTAACATATTTCTATCGGGACCTTATATTACCTTTTTAATTACTTAACTAGAATATTAGTTTACTGGCTTAACCATCAGAGGTACACACGCATAATTCCACCTTGAAACCTGCTGTCTTCCCTGCATGACTTCTAACCAATTTTGACCTTCTTGTGACCAATAGAATCTTTTCAAGATTCTGTTCTAAGGAAAGGACCAATAACATCCTTTCAAAGGATTCTATTCTAAGGAAATTGAGCAATAGAATCTTTCCAAAGGATCACATTTTAAAGAAAGGAACAATAGACTTTTTGAAAAGGATTCTAATCTAATTAAATACCACTAAAATCTTCTCAAAAGGATTCTATTATACCGAATGAGCCCATAGAATCGTTCCAAAGGATTCTATGCTAAAGAAGGGACCGATGGAATCGTTCTATAAAGGTTAAAAAGAATCTATCGATTTTTTAGAGAGATGTAGTTCAAAATTACGTGGTGCTGTCCTCGATTCTTTCCCTTCTGGATTGATCCCGGACCGTCGCCAATAGCCCGTTGTGTTGCTCCAGTGGGACGTTAATTAAGATAGATGTGATTATTTAACATTAAGTGTGTTGTGACGTAAAAGCAACACTTCACTAGTCGTAAATCTCTCGTGGCTCAGAGGGTGGCTTAATACTCATAACGAAATATGAAAGCAATGATTATTAATACTGTTTTTTCTGTGTTGATTCAACCATCTCACAAATTCTCATATCTACACATATATCAAGCCTTTAAAAGTGTCGCAAAAGTAAAAAGGAATTTCCGGAAACAAGATTTGAATTTTTGCTTGATTCTATTTAACGTAATTTATTTTGTAAATGCTCGTCGGCAACTAACTTCCACTGAGTGTTTCACTTTTTATACTCTACAGTTGTATTTTTAAAATTCATAGTTGGTAATTTTAAATGTAACATAAAAAAAGACCTTTGGGAAAAAGTTTGGTTGTGTTTCTATGGCGCAAGGGCCATGGTTGGTCATTCTGCGACAAACACAAGACAGTTAACGCGTTTTTCTGTGTTGACACAACCATCTCACACACAAATTCTCATATCTACACATATCAATCCTTTAAAAGTGTCGCAAATGTAAAAAGGAATTTCCCGAAACAAGATTTGAGTTTTTGCTTAATTCTATTTAACGTAATTTATTTTGTAAATGCCCGTCGGCAACACTAACTACCACAGAGTATTCCACTTTTTATGCGCTTACAGTTATATTTTAAAGTTTATAGTTGGTAATTTTAAATATAACATAAGAAAGACCTTGTGTGAAAAAAGTTTGGTGGGGTTTTTATGGAGCAAGGCCATATTTGGCCATTCTGTGTTAAACACAAGACAAGTTAACGCTGAGTAAGGGGCAGACATACCTAAGGACACAAGTTGTACTGACACAGAAGAGAGAAATGCATGGAGGGTAATTGGCAGGAATCGAATCTGTGCGACCTACAACTCGCAGGTCTGAAAAAGTAACTTAACTTTGCATAAAAAGTTTCATTTTTAATTTTGGACCCGTTCAAAATAATGTTATGGTAATGCTACAGCGTCCTCTTTTTCTTTTTGATACAGATTCTATCAGGTGGTTAAATTCTTGGATTTTTAGTGTGTGAAAGACAATGCAACTTTGTCTATCAAAAAGTTCTTCATAATGGAGTTAGGTTTCTATGCAGGGTGTTTCGAAAATATCTGGTCAAATTGTACATGGTGATAGGTCCAAAGAAAATATTTTTTTCAAAGAAAGTGTTTCCGGAAATTCTGCGTTTACTTTGTAGAGAGTGCTGTTTAAGGCAGTCGATAATACCATTTCTGTGGAGTAAGGCGTCATTCCTCGCTTGGATTTTCAATGGCAAGCGCCGAATTCGTGTAGTGATGTCGAAATGGGTTTCAAATGAAAGTAGCGTCAAGATCTGTCGATTTACGACATAAAAAGTGAAATCAAATACAGCGTTAAACGTAAAACTTTGGATCGCAATTGAAATTTCTTTAATTTCACAATGTTGGCATATACTTGTCGAAAAGCCAAACAAGAAATACATCGGACGTTGTCTACGCGGAAGAGTAACACGTTAGCTTTCGATAAACACTGAACTAACTACTGAATTTGTCTTTAATTACAACACCCAAATAGATATGCGTAAACGAGACGTATTCACGTAAAACCTTACCGCCGTGCCCCGACACAGCCTACGGGGTTCAAAATTACGTGGTGTTGTGCTCGGATCTTTCTCCTCGGTAATTGATCCCGGACCGTCGCCAATAGCCCATTGTGTTGCTTCAGTGCTACGTTAATTAAATACCTACCTACCGACACAGCCTACCCGATTTTTAGACTACATTCTTCTGAAAGTGATATAATTATTTGATGAGTGAATTTAACTTATAATCACAATATTAATAACACCATAAGGCATATAAATCTCTTGGACTTAGGCATGAAACGCATTAGTCCGTTACTTTAGCGTTAAAATGAGCATGTTAAAACGGTACTGCTTTTACGAAAACCTTTTATTGAGTTCCATAGGGGTCTATAGAATTCTATAGAGATTTCTAGAAAATTAATGAAATTTCTTTTCCATAGAAAAAAATTCTATAGAATTCTACAAAGATTTGTATCGAGAAAACAAGCTCTGATTCTATAGAAATGTATTTCTACAGAATTATTGATGTTTTCACATATTCTCATATGTAGTATAGTATCTATGAAAAGTGTCACAAAAGCAAAAGATGAATTTCCGAAAACTAGATTAGAATTTTTGCTTAATTCGGTTTGATGTAATTTATTTTGTGAATTCTGGGGAACAACCATATACGGTATACGGTCTACGGTATACATCTATCCTTATGAAAAATTTCTATAAAATTCTATAAAAATTTCTATAGAATCCTACTCTATAGATAGAGAAGTTCTATAGAAAAGTAAAGTGAAACAAAAGAAATGAGCTTGTATAGAATTCTATAGAAGTTATTTCATAGAGCTTATGGAAAAACGGGCCATAATTCTATAGATTACAGGGATTTTTCGTAAGGGAAAATGTATACCGTGTGGTTGTTCTCCAGAATTTACAAAATAAATTACATCAAACCGAATTAAGCAGAAATTCTAATCTTGTTTCCTGAAATTCATCTTTTGCTTTTATGACACTTTTGGATTTAGGGTTTTATGGCGCAAGGTCTAAAAGCGGATAAGCTGCGCCAAACACAAGACTGAATACAGCCCAATAAAAGCATAAAATATTTAAGAATTTAAAGTCTAAGACAAAGATAAAAGGTAGATTTAAAACACGAAAAAGACGGAGATGAGAATTAAAATATTTAAACAAGTCATATGATAAAACAAGGCCGTCGTCTGCAGCATAACTAATGATGAATAATTTAATTTACAAGTGTATAAACTTTTGAAAGTGAAATTTAAACGATGGGTAAAAAATTAGATGGGTTTAAAAAACCAACTGAACGTAAAAATGCGAAAAGGTTTGAATGGGGATTTTCCCCAATCAAATCTCGCAGATTCGAAATTGTAATTTTAAAAAATTTGATACGTTAATGATTAAAAACAGGACACAATTAAAATGTGATAAACCGAAAATGGAGTAGAGCATGAGTTGCAAATGGGTGCGCTCTCTCCTACTAAGATGAGACACTTTTGATTGATACGATACCTAGATATGAGAATATGTGAAAACATCAGAGTCAGCGCATAAAAAATTATGTTAGTAATAATCTTTTTCATACTTCGTTATGAATAGCCAGAGTAAAGGAATAAAATGTGAGGCAGTTCTTAAAAGTAGGAACACACTTTAACTCTTTGGGGTTAGGTGGGTTAAAAACTGCCCCTTTTGCTTAGCTTTTTACGCGTGGTGGAATATTTTTTAACCCACCTCAGAAAGTTGAAATTACTCAGTCACACAGTTTAATATTTTATTTAAGGTTTTTCATTGAGTTGGAAATGCTATGAACAAACGCTAGATGCGTAAATAACTGAAAACAAAAATTTACGCATGTCAAAACGCATTAGTAAGTTGTTGACACTGTTGTGATTAAGATTGGCGAATTGTGTGGTGTAGTGAATTTTTGTCTTTCATAACGGTAGATGTTTCTTTCGTAAAAATTTATTATGAGTGAACAAATCATTTTATAATAAAAAAACCCATGTTATTTGATGTTTTATACTAATTTTGAAGCTGAATATGTAAATAAACACTTCTGTGTAACTTGGGTATTTTTTCTTTAAAATCGTGTGCCTCAAAGAGTTAAAACGGTTGAATCTCCTGTTTTACGAATACGCATCACTTCATTTGTGACATGAAGTAAATTGTGGGAATCTGTCCGGACTAGAGAGATGAGGTTTACTCTCATTTTTCAGACTGAATCCACATTCTTTCCCAGACAAGCGGATAGTTCTTTCCGCATTACGTTCAAAACTAAATCCCGAAAAGGATAGCAAAATTTAAGTGGAACTTTTTAGACCAGTAACGCATTTAAAACTCACCAAACATTTCTTTTATTGACCTGTATATTTTATTACTGTTTTAAATTTAAACTGCTTTTTTTAATTTTGAGATACATCAATCTTTATGTTCAATCTAAATTGGTCGGTTGAAACTCTAAACTTATTTAAATTATAGGGTAGTTTTAGAGGATGTTTAATCAGAGACTAGTTTTAGAGTACGTTACTTAACGACTAGTTTTGGAGTGTGTTCCCAAGGGACTAGATTTAGAATGTTCTCCCAAGTGACTAGATTTAGAGTGTGTGTTAGAGTGGTTCGTAAGCGCCATACGTAAATGATCCATACCATCCGACTCACCAAAAAGGTTTACATCACTACAAGGGGGAAATGACGCATTACAAAACCAGAGACCAGTAGATACCGGCTATAGAGGAAATATAAGAGTAGAGTGAACAGTAGTAACATTTTATGCGGCCAGGATCATGTGACCAAAACTAGTAGTAACGTGACCCTTATACTCCTTTCGTCTGCTGAATGGAACCTAACATTCATCATCTAATTTGTCCACGGGACGGGAGAAAGCGACCATCCATTGATTCACCATCTGATTGGTCCATTCATTGATCATCTGTTAGTAGTAGACTTTGGCAATTTCACCACTTTTTTCGCCACTCTATAGAAATGCGGATTCACACACCTACCCTGTCATAAGATGTTGCATCGCCAAACCAGGCGATAAGATATCAAATAGGTCTAAATCAATTTTTCACAGAGCAGCCACGTGACTAATAGTCGACATGTGCGTCACAAGTTTTGAAGCTCCTCTCAATGGCAATATTCAGTCTACTTATATTTCACGTCTATGGTCCCGGCTCAGCTTATAAAGATAAATAAAAACTTAATGCTAGAATAAATATAGATAAAACCTCCACCTTTGAAAAAAGTAGAGACCACTGAGCACCACTAAGTCCTTTTAAGTTTGAAATGCAGTGGGTATTTACAGGAAGGTAGGTAGCTGAATTAACGTCACACTGGAGCAACACAATTGGTTATTGGCGACGGTCCGGGATCAATCCCGAAGGGAAAGATCCGAGGACAACACCTCTTAACTTTGAACCACAGTCAAATGACGAGGTTGACACCTGAGCTGGCACCCCACTCTCCCCACTTCTACATCACGTCAACGTGAGGACATTTGAGACCACGACATATTCAACGTGTACCAGCCCACACGTATACGATGGTTTTGGGTTGGATCTAGTTTCAAACCTCCTGTTGCTAATCCGCCACTCTTCCAACCGGGCTATCGCTGCAAAGTATGTGACCTCAAGGATAGTATGGAGTACTTTTGAGTTTAAAACGATGAAGGGATGGTAACAGGAAAAGATCATGACTAATTAGGAAGAAGATAAGGTGTCCACACACACACATGAGTAATTTGCGTGGTGAGGTTGACATGTGGGAATTTGTAAGAGCCATCCATTAAAAGCTGCACCAAGAAATGTTTTTCCATCAATTAAATGGTTGGTTGTTTTTGAGTTTTATGGCACAAGGGTCATATTTTGTAAAGTTGAGCCAAACACATTACTTCAAGCAATGGACATGCACACACAAGGAAAGCTTTACTGAGGTAGAATAGAGAAATACATCCAAGGAGGAATCGAACCTGTGCCAAGGGGTCTAAGGTTGACAGCGAATTTAAGGGGGGCCCCTTAACCCCACATCCGGTCTGGAAAATTTATAGACCGACGGTCAGTTTATGTTTGCAGAGAGGAATTTCGGGCCCCAAAATGGGGAAGGCATGAGACGCTACAATGTATTAAATTTGATACAGTATATAGTGAAGAAGTAATACACCATTTGTCACTATATTCAGGCCGTCCCAGGTAGTAAATCTAGAGGGAGCTACATTTTTATCACAGGCTCTTTATTTAGGAGTTATTTTAAAATTTTAAAATTTATTTTAAATATTGGGTGGCTTTAGAGGGTGTTTAATCAGAGACGAGTTTTAGAATATGTTACCTAAAGACTAGTTTTGGAGTGTGCTCCCAAGAGACTAGATTTAGAGTGTGTTGCTTAGAGACTAGTTTCAGAGTGACTACTCCAGGAGGAATAGAAGCTGCATTGAAAGGCAAAGATGCCAACGTTTTAATGAACAATATTAAAAGTTTCAAGTATTTTATCCAACCTTCGTAAATAAAAAATGGAGCACTTTTGTTAATGTGGTGAAAGCAATGAATAAATATTAGTTGACTGTAAGGATAAAATATCAAAATACCTTTGTACACGATCTTTTAAACAATAAATGAATTAAATAAGGATTTCTTTGTTGCTTTTTATACGGTCTGTTGGGGCTTAAGCCCCCTTAGTCCTTTCCGTAGGTGAGCCCATGACTATATTACTTTTATATTTGCAATTAAAATGCAACCCCTGTCATAAAGATATCCTGTTTATTCCTTCAGGAATTTCTGGATTTGGGTCTATAGCAGGGTGCCTGATTGAGGGTTTTCATAAAGTATCCCACCACCAAAGCATGAGTCTTAGAACACCCTGGGACTTCTGTTCAAATCAACTCTACCTACTCAATTCCAGGTGATGCGCTATCATGAAAAATGTATAAGCGAATTTTAGCATCAATGGGTGAGTTGTTCGTTTCAAATTTATTTCACTTGGTAAAAAATGAAGTCGTTATAAAGTTCCTGTTTGATGAAGGCTGAAGCTTATCTTTTAGGAATCAAGAGGTGAAACCAGAGGCTCACATATGGGGACCTCCGGAATGAAGAATTTATAAAAGAGTTAACCTACTTACAAATTGTACTTAATGATAACTTTAAACGCGTAAGTAAAATCTTCCTAAAAGTTAAAGTGCTAACTCCTCTTACAAATCGTACTTAATGGCAACTTTAAACACGTAAACAAAATCTTATTAAAAATTAAACCACTAACTTAAAATTATACTTAATAGTAACTTTTAAATGCGTAAGTAAAATCTTGCTAAAAGTTAAACCACTAACCTTATAAATTATACAATACTTAATAACTTTAAATGAATGAATAAAATCTTATTAAAAGTTAAAGTGCTAACCCTCACTTACAAATTGTTCTTAATCGTAACTTTAAACACGTATGCCAACTCTTACTAAAAGTTGAAGCAAAGCAGTTGAAATGTTAATCTTACATAACATTAGAAAGTTTTCGTGTTTTATGGGAAAAACGTAAAACTTTAAATAAATGTTGCGACCAGGTCAGAGTTCAATATGTAACTATCCAGTTGACATCCATATGTCGAACTATTCTTGATTTCAACATAACTTGCTTGCACGTATTTACACTACAAAGTGAATCTTTCCGCCATGAAAATATAGTTCTTGTAACACAGCAAACTTATCACAGAATAAATGAATGCTGAATAAAATCTTGCATAAAATTTGAAACTATGGAATACTTGTTTTAAAACCAAATGCCCTCTTTACTGTTTTTATATTATTTCATTATCATTTTAACCTGTTATGATTTCTTAACCCTCCTGGTAGTTGTCTTGACGAGGTATCTCGCCATTAGAAGAAAACTGCCCAGATCTTGATGGACGAGATATCTCGTCATTAAAAGAAAATTGACCAGATCTTGATGTAGTCATCATCAAAAAATCAGCAATATCTTGATGACGAGATATCTCGTTATTATCAAAATTAGTCTGATCTTGATGGACGAGATATCTCGTAGAAATTATTTGGAGGGTTAATAAACGAAATGCCCACAGTACTAGCATGTCCTAAAGGAGGAAGAGCTTGTTTACGTTTCTGGAATAGGAACCGAAAAGGCGAAACCGAAAGAGAGAAAAAAGATGTCGCAGTATGGTACAATTTTCTCGATTTCATAATCGCCTTTTATATCAGACGGCTGAATGGTTTGGAGTGTCGCTCGCTCAAGATTGGTATACTGCAGCGGCATTCGCGGACTCGGTAATTCTGTAGTGTATAACGTGTAAAAAAATCCAAGCCACAGAAAGTTTTATTAAATTAATAAGCGAAAAGAAAGATAAATAAACTAACTAAAGAATTTTAATTACTTCATCTGAAAATTCTTCTGTCGATAAGAATTCTGACTTACAATTCTAAATTTTGAAATGGATTATTTCTTCGTTCAATCCGGTTGCAGTTTTTAAATATTTGGCTTATTTTGTTTGATTGAAGAATTATTAATTGGATGATTCCAACCTGGGGCTTCCTCAAACTTCCGTACGAAATTCGAATTTTTGCATTCCGGGGCTTGTTATAGATCCATGTGAGCATAAAAGCTGTCAATAATTGAAATAGATAAGGGGTCATGTTAGCCCAGTTTGATTTGATTGGTTGGCTTTGGGTTTTATGGCGCAAGGGCCATATTTGGCCAAGCTGCGCCAAACACAAGACAATGTCTGGTAAGTGTGAAAAGAAAGGATGGGAAGAAGAAAGAAAAAGATCCCATGGGAAAAAGATCCCAAGCATCCTGGGGTCACGAACCCCATGTTTACCAGAAGCAGTAAACTCCATGGAAAAAGAATAGATCACTAGGGCACTTCGAGTTCGTGAAGTCCGTACCCTAGAGAAGATGGACCGCCGAGAGGATTGTAGCCCGTTTGGAAGAGTAGCGGATTAGCAACCTGAGTGTTGCTAGTTCCAAACTCGATCCAATCAAAGACCGTCGTGTGCGCGCGGTCTGTTGCACGTTAAATATGGCGTGGCTTCAAATGTCCTCACGCTGGCGTGGTGTGGAAATTTGGAGAGTGGGGTGCCAACTCAGGTGTGACCTCGTCATCTGACCATGGTTCAAAATTACGGGGTGTTGTCCTCGGATCCCTCCCATGGAGATTCGTCCAGAAACGTCGCCAATAGCCCGTTGTGCTCCTTCAGTTCGACGTTAATTCAACTACCTACCTGAAATAGATAAATCGAATGTAACATTTAAGTGATAATTACGTCATGTTTGGCAATCCGGATGACCATGCTCTTTCTTCCCTGTGATGCGCTTTGAGGTTGAATTCAAAGCAGCAAAACAGAGCATCTCATTTGAGCTCTTTACCTATCTGTACGTTATTCTGTGCAATTAAGTTAAGTTGACCCCTAGTAAGAATGAAAACAATCATTCGTCAAGCTTGGCAGGCATGACAGACTTTATCCAACATTAGCTTATTTGTATATCTTCCTTCCCCATCTACCGCTCCAACGAGCAATAGCCTTAAACAGAAATTGATCAGTGGTGACTAAACATTGAACGATTAAACCCTAAAAAGGAAGAAGTTTGTTAATTCCCAAAAAGAAAAGGGGCGTAAACGATTGAATGACTTAACCCTCCTGGTGTATATCTTGGCGAGGTATCTCGTCATTAGCAAACCCATTAGCAAATCTCGATGGACAAGCTATCTCGCCATTAGAAGAAAACTGACCAGATCTTCATCTCGTCATCATCCAAGAAACGGTAATGCCTTAGTGACGATATATCTCGTCATTAGCAAGATTGGTCAGATCTTGATGGATGAGATATCTCGTTGGAACCAATTGGAGGATTTAAAAAATTAATCCGAGAAAATTGATAAACATCTTCGCATCTCATTGAGAAACAATCTGTCTTGTTTGTCTGAAACATCCCTTTAAGGAAATTACAAAAAGCAAAATTTTGCAGCAGCGTCAACTTGAGCTGATTCGATTGACCACTCATGTTCAACAACCTTTTTACAGAATTGTTAAATTTGTTATACGAATCTTCTGAATAAAAAAGAACTTGAATCACTCACCGCACTTTAAATGTTGAAAGGCCATTGAACTGGTGGATGGCATAAGCGATCGATTCACTTAAAATACAAAATGTTAAATTTGAAAAACGCCTTCCCATCTCATTGATCTGCAGTATAGCGCAATATTAAAAACTAGTTTAAATAAGGAAATACGTATTAATCAAAGCGTGAGAAAGTACTTAAAAGTTGAAGTGGAGTCTAGACTGGTTTCGACTAGTGAAGAAAATTTGTTACTTGGTTCGGTTGGTGGAACTTTAAACATCAGGTCGCAAAAATAATAACTGACCTTTGTGAAATAACATGAATTATATTTTCGCATGAGTTAAATCAAAAATACAAACCAATGAATAGGTGCTTTTTTTCTTTTAAAAATTCGTGTTTTTCTCACATATTTTACATTAGAGTTGTAAATGTAAGGCAATTTTATCGTGATATGTCATATCATATCAAAATAGGTTATTTTTTTAATTTGATAATAGAAAATATTTTTTATTAAGGTGTCTATTTATATAATTTATATATTCAATTAATTCATAAATTATAATTTAATTTCTAATGGTTAAAATTTTAGGTAATGACCTAGAGCGGTAAATTTGAGGATGTTTAGGACAAATCCACAACATCAGGGATAGAGAAAGTAAAAATTTACATATACCTGAATTTATTATTTATTTCAGTAATGCATATAATTTTAATATAATTTTTAAATATAATTAAAAACAATTTTTACATGCAAAAATAAGTTCAGCATTAATGTTTTTACTGCGAAAGTGCTGTTTACACATTTTGACTTTGACTTTTAAATTGTAACATAGCTGATATTGAAATTTTATTCTGCTGCAAAAATAGTAATTTTGAAAAAAATTTCCATCTTTAAATCTTTTCGTCATTATTTAGCTAAGCTATCAACTATTGTTCAAAATGATTGGTTGATTTATTATAATTTAAATTCAAAAATTATAAATCTTTATTCCACATGTGATGTGAGTCAGAAAACATACATTTGTCTTTATAACAGGAGAATTTGACCAATTTAAGTATAATTTCATAGCTTCCTTTTGTAGTATTATACACTTAATGAATATATAATTCCAAAAATACTCAAAATACTCTACTTATAACGTAATAAACATTAAAATATATTGTTTCTTGAGTTCCATGGGATGTGGGTAACGCCAGTGTAACGTGAGTCACTCTAGTTCAATAAAACAAATATTGTCTTTTGTTTGAAACACTATCAACAGTGCTATCAACTTAAAAATATTTGTACTCAACATGTTTTAACTTGTGATGGACAAATATATATATATATAGGGTGTTTCGAAAATATCTGAATAAAATGTAGAGTGGTAGAGGGGCCCAAAATAAACAAGTTTTGTCAAAGAAAGTGTGTCTGGAAAAGCGGCGTTTAGGTAGCAAAGGATGCTGTTTAGATCAGTTGATAACATCATTTCTATGGCGTTAGGCGTCATTTCCTGCCTCAGATTTTCAACGACAAGCTCCGAATTCTTGTAGCGATGCATGCCATTGAAAATCCGAGCGGAGAATGACGCCCTGGCCTTTATACAGGGGGCTGCTGTAGCACGGTTGGAAGAGGAACGGATTAGCAACCGGAGGATTACGAGTTCGATTCCAACCAAAGACCGTCGTGTATAAAGGGGGCTGGTGCACGTTAAATCTCTCGTTGCCTCAAATGTCCTCACGCTGGCGTGGTGTGGAAGTTTGGAGGGTGGAGTGCCAGCTCAGGTGTGGCCTCGTCATCTGACCATGGTTCAAAATTACGTGGTCGGATTTTTCCCTTCGGGTTTGATCCCGGACCGTCACCAATAGCTCATTGTGTTGCTCCAGTGTGACGTTAATTAAAATACCTACCTACCGTTATACAGGGTGTTTAGAAAATATCTGGCCAAACTGTAAAGGGTAATAGAGGGGCCCCAAATAAACATTTTTTTGTCAAGGAATGTGTGTTCAGAAATGATAGTCAGGAATCGTACACTGCATAACCTTTGGGCAGCTCGTTCGTTTCTGTTCGCTTCTCCATACATCAGATGCATATATGCGAACTCCGAGTTGGAGTAGCTATACATGCCATTGGAAATCAGAGCGGGGAATGACATCTTACGCCGCAGTAACGATATTATAGCTTACCTAAACAGCGCCTTCTACCACTTAAACACTGCATTTCGGACACATTCTTTGCCAAAAAGTGTTTATTTTGGCCCCTCTACCACCCTTTCCAATTTGGCCAGATATTTTCGAAGCACTGTAAATTCGGAAGCGTTGATTAATATTGTCTTATATCACAATCAGAATATTAGGAAAATTGACTTTAAATTACAACCGCTGTTAAGAATGCCAAAGCGGGTTAAGTTTTCAAAAGCATAGTAAAAATATGGAAATTGATAATTTATGTACGTTCAATGGTACGAAGGAAAACCATTTTAGTAAAAAGAGCAAGCAAAAATATCACTAGAGAGCATACCTCACACCGATACATTATGAGTTTTGTTATATATAAACAGAGCTACAGGCAAGAAATTAACCAAAACAGAATTGTTTTGTAACACGTAATGGTAATTAGCAGAACTAAGTATCCAATTCTAAAGTGATTCTGGTTCGAATTGACTTCACAGAAAACTAGTATCTAGATGAAATACAGAAAGCATATTAATGACAAAGTCAGGCACGTTTATTTACACCATGCTACTTTATCCTTACATGCTAGCCGTCTGTAACAGAGCAGGGAACGCGGTAGCACGGTTGGAAGAGTAACGGACTAGCAACCGGAGGGCTTCGAGTTCGAATCTAACCAAAGCCCGTCGTGTACAAAGGGGCTGGCGCAAGTTAATTCTGTCTTAGCCTCAGATGTCCTCACTTTGGCGTGGTGTAGAAGTTTGGAGAGTGGGATGCCAGTTCAGGTGTGGCCTCGTCATCTGACCGTGGTTCAAAATTACGTGGTGCTGTCCTCGGATCTTTCCCTTCGGTTGATCCCGGACGGTTGCCAATAGCCCGTTGTGTTGCTCCAGTGTGACGTAAATTAAAATACCTACCTGCAACAGAGCATGTGTAAAGAAACTTGTAGCTTACTTACATAAAATACACTCATGTCCAGATTTATCGTTACATACCCAAAAATAATGATATTCCATGAAATATCCAATCGATGTAATCCATTTTTGCAGGGAATGTGTGAAAGACAAGCCTAATTAACATTAGCCAATCAAAAGTGATCAAGCGGTTTCTGATATGCAAATCAAGGCGTTACGTCATCCGACGGTGAATCAAGCGCTTTGCGCAAAGTGAATATCTGAGTGAATTTCTGCAATACAGCGTTTGATTTTTCAGTGTGTAAGGACTCAAAACGGTTTGTTATGGCTCCGAAGTGTCATTTGGAAGAATCTGTGAAGTAGCGAATTATCGGCCGTTTAGAAGCAGAGCAGACAATCATGGAAGCAGAGAGATGTGTGAATATTTCAAGACAGACAGTCTCTACGCAATGGAAACAATTTCAGAACTCTGAAACTGTTGTAAGGAGGCCTGGACAAGGTCGTAAATGAATAACAACTGCTTCTCGAGATTGATATCTGGCAATAACTGCCCGTCGTAACAGGAAGTCTACTGCTCGGCAGCTAAGTTCAGATGTTGCAGCCGCTACTGGAACTGTTGTATCACGGCAAACTGTATACAGAAGGCTTAATGAAAAAGGGCTTTATGCCAGAAAGCCAAGGGTATGTGTTTCACTGTCTTCACAACAAAAGAGGGATCGCTTTAATTGATGCAAAGAACATCAGAACTGGAGTGAACACCAATGGACACGTGTTCTCTTTACTCATGAGTCGAGGTTTAGTTTAACATCTGATTCTCTAAACGTGTTTACATCTGGAGGGAGTCAGGAACGCGAAATCTTCCTTCGAACATTATGGAACGTGACCGTTTCGGTAGTGCAGGTGTGATGGTATGGGGAGGAATAATGATCGATGGATGTACGCCCCTACACGTTTTCAACAGCAGATCTGCGACCGGCCAGAGACATCGGGATGAGGTCTTAGAACCTTATGTATGACTTTTCAGAGGAGCATATGGATCTGACTTTTTATTTATGGACGATAATGCTCGTCCACGTCGAGCAAACCTCGTTGACGAATTCCTTGAAAGTGAAGCCATTGAGTGAATACCGTGGCCAACAAAATCTCCTGATCTGAACCCGATAGAGAACTTATGGGACTACCTTGGAAAAGCAGTTGCACAGAGACATCCTCCTCCTAGAGATATAAATGCCTTGAAGACCGCATTGCGGAGGAGTGGAACTTAATTCCCCAAACTATGGTTAACACCATTATTGCCTGCATTAAAACACGTTGCGATATGTGTGTGCACGTCAGGGGAGATCACATTTCATATTAAATTCATAAGCCTTAATTTTTTTGAGTTATTCTTTTTTTTCTGAACTCTCCTTGTCACATATTATTGCCATTTTTATTGTTTCATGCTACAGTTTTATATCATATGCAGTGCTCTTGAATTTTTTCCTTTGTATTTATGTGTTATTATGTTATGTATCATTTCATACAAATTCATAAAATTATAGTTCACAGTTTCTGAGAAATCTGTGATTTTATGCATGTAAAGATAATTTTGGACATGAGTGTATTTAAGGTTGGTAGGTATTTTAGTTAACTTCGCACTGGAGCAACACAACGGGCTATTGGAGACGGTCTGGGATCAAACCCGAATGTAAAGATCCATGGGCAGCACCACGTAATTTTGAACCACGGTCAGATGACGAGGTCCCACCTGAACCGGCCACAACACTCTCCAGACTTCCACACCACCACGCTAAGGTGAGAACATTTGAGGCCACGAGGGATTTAAAGTGTACCAGTCGCCTTTGTACACGACGGTCTTTGGTTTGATTTGAACTCGCAACCCTCCAGTTGCTAATCCGTTACTCATCCAACAGAGCTACCGCGGCAATAAAATATTTAAGATCTATCAAAAAACTTGTAGCTTACTTACATAAAATATTTGAGGATCTATCAAAAGGCTCGTAACTTACTTATATAAAATGTTTGAGAATCTATCCTTAAACTTGTAGCTTACATAAAATATTTGACTATTTATCAAAAAAACTTGTAGCTTACATAAAATATTTGACTATTTATCAAAAAAACTTGTAGATTATTTGATTAAAATATTTGATGGTCTATCAAAAAGCTTGGTATATATTAACATCTGATGGACCATCATCACAATTTAAGAATCATTCATTACTTATCAGCTACTGTTTTTGTACAATATAAACATAGTTTCAAAATAAAGTAGAAATTTTTTCCAATTTATATGGAAAATGGCAAGTAACAAGCAGGTCAAAAGGTAGATATAAGTAAACGACCACACATCGTTGCAAAAACTGCAAGTTTTGTTAAAATTGTTGACATTAGATCTAAAGATAAAGTTCTCTAAGTAGCAAATGTTTATACTGAAGACAGAAATACATCCTCCGTTGGAAAATATTTTAAAAAGATATAACTTATCCCAAATATTTATTAAGTCCACCGACTAGTAATGTCCAAGATGATTTCGCAAAAAAAGCTTTCCAATGTCATTTGACAAGCTGGACCCCAAATTGGGACTAGTACTTTGTTGAGTAACAGGGTAAATTTGAACCTGATGTAACAAAAGCAACAGATGATATTACTGAAGCTCAAACTATGAACAAATAAAATTCCATATAGAAAACTATTATTGACAAACTTCAGAGTCGGAAGATGCAAATGTTAACTCACCAGGTAGGTTGGTTGCATTGAGTTTTATGGCACAAGGGCCATATTTGGCCAAGTTGCACCAAACAAAGACAGACAACGTCAAGTAATGGACAAACACACAATGAAAGTTTTACTGACTCAGAAGGGAGAAATACACACACGGAGGAATCGAACCTACGCCGCCTATAACAGGCTGCTAATACAATGTTCAAACCATAGAGGAAATATAAAGGTAGAGTGAGCAATGGTAAACTTTTTATGTGACCAGGATCCATGTGACCAAAACTAGTAGTAACGCAACCCTTAGACTACTCTCGTTTGCTGGGAGGAAACGAATTTTAATCATCTGATTGGTCCACGAGAGGGGAGAAGACTCTCATCCATTGATTCATCATTTGATTGGTGCGCCCGACATATAGTAGACTTCGGCGATTACATCATTTTTGTCGCCACCCTATAAAAATAAGCATTTACACATCTATCCTGTCATAAGATGTTATATCGCCAAACATTGCAATAAGATACCAAATCGGTCAACCAAGCCAATTTTTCGTAGAGCAGTTACCGTACTACTAGTCGACATGTTGGTCACCCTTTTTGAAGCGCCTCTCAATAGCAATGTTCAGTCTGCTTATATTTCACGTCCATGGGACAAACCCACTGAGCCATTACGTTAATTCACGAGGAAATTTCCATTGTTTGTTAAATTATACGATAAAACTTTTAATTCATAGTTCTTTTTAATGAAAATTAGTTTAAAATCATTGTACAATGTTCTAGCTATGTTATTTTATACGTTTTTGATTATATAAATTGTAAAACTCAGGGAAATGAAACACTTAAAAATTGTAATGCTAGTTACAAAATGAATGTAACGTGTCACAAAATAGATGTATTTGAGTCACGCCAATATGTTTAAATTAAAAATCCTAATGATGCAGTTATTTAAATTCCAATGGGGTACGAATATTTTTCAGTTAATTTATGAAAGTTTCTATAGTGATTCATCTCATTATTGAATATAGTTTCGAAGCAATTTAAATTTTAAATATGTACAAAATTTTCATGTAATGTGATGTTTTACTGTAATGTGAGTCACGCTGTTCTTTTTATATGTGAAACAGATATTTATTAGTAAAATATTTTTTAATCACCTACAATTCAAATCTGAATGCATTTCCGATGGTACGAAAAAAATAATAACTATTTTGATAAAAAAATTTAAAAAAACTCATTTTAATTTGAAAAACTTTCTCCAATAGTAAAAATTTCCATAGTGATTCATCTCAGTATTGGATACAGTTTGGAAGCAATTTTAATTTTAAATATGTACAAAATTTCCATGTCCGTTTTACTGTAATGTGAGTCACGCTGTTGTTTCTACAGAGGCTGTTCGGAAATTTTTTGAACGATTTTAATGGACTGAAGCTAAATTTTTTACATGAACTTTTTGTGTTTTAAATGTTCCATTTGATAGCCCTTATTGTTAACTATCTTTATACACCTTAATTTTCATGATAATGATGACTTTTGTAGAATCAACAGAGGTATTTTGTCCCATTCTTGTTCCACAATTTTCCAAAGTCCATGAATGGTTTTCGGTCGACGTATCGATAATACTCTTTTTAAAAGTCCAAAAGCATAAAAGTCTATCGCTGAGACATCTGGAGATTTAGCAGGAATATCAGTAAAGGGTATTGACTTGATACCAGTTTCTTGTTCCATTTTTCCAAGAATTTAATAGTGAATTTAAGATGTATGGCTGCTTGCTTCATCCTGATGTAGCTCTACTGATTGTTGGCACTGTGGGTAAAGATATAGTATTCCTTTTTTGAATATTGGGGATAAAATATGCTCTTGATAGTATGTGGAGTTGATTTTTACATTTTTTCCATTCTCTTTACTTTTAATTTTCCATTATATGCAAACCGGCTGCAATCATAAATCTCTCAGAGAAAGTTTCTTTAGATTCTTTGAACCACATTTTAAGATTTTTTCTCCTCTTTTATGATAATAAAGTGTTCTTTTTTATTGCAATCATTTAAATACATCCACGCCTCGTCTATGTCACAACATTTTTCCATCTTTCTCCAGCTAAATGCTTCTCATACAGAAATCTGCAGCGAGTTCTGCTTTCTGCAATATGTAGTGGAGATAGACGATGATTGTATTTTATGGCCTTTTTAAGATTCAAATCACTGTTAATTATTTTATTTACAGTTGAAACTGAACATTTTAATGACTTTGCAATAGTCCTTTGACACTTGGCGGATTCTGTTTTAAAATTAAAGATCTTACCTTACAAATATTCTCAGAAATTCTTTTCTTTTTTGGATACGTATTTGGAAGTATTTTTCCACTTTTACGTTTTTCCTTTCTCATTAAAATTACTATTTATATCGTACCTTTAGATATCAAAAAACCATGACTTTTACTGCGTTTTTGAATAACTGAATAATCATAATTCTCTTCGGAAAGAGAGGAAACATAGCCTTCCATCCATTACTTATTTAAAAGAGCTATTTTGAAAGTAAAAAAAACTGAGTTAGAAGATGATAAGTTATACTTTAACTATTTAACTGCTGCAAAAATAAAATTCTTTCGTAGCATACAATTTTTTAGCTCATCAAAATCGTTTAAAAAATGTCCGAACAGCCTCTGTATATGTGAAGCAGATATTTATTAGTAAAATATTTTTAAATCATTTACAATTCAAATCTGAATGCATTTCCGATTGGGAAACGAAAAAATAAAAACTATTGATAAGAAGAATGTAAAAACAACTCATTTTAATTTGAAGAAATTTCTTCAATTGTAACATGAGTCACAGATCATTTATTAATTGGAAATAGATTATTTTTAGTTCGTTTACATTTCTAAGCTTAAAGCGGCGAAATTTTTTTTTTTTTTTGCAACAAAAATTCATTAATTTAAAATAAGCTAATTTCTAGTAAGCTGCACTCTAGAGCTGCGAGTTTTAGGACTTTTTCAGCGAAAAGTATTAATTAAAAATAACTAATTTCTGGTAGTCTTAATTTCTAGGAAGATACATTCTTGTAACGGGTAGTGCGCCCACAAATCCAATATTCGACCCGGGACTGAAAACTCATTTTTTCAATAAAATGTTATATTTAAAACTTAATAAATAATGCATTTAAATGATATATAAAAAGACAGTAACTGACAAAAAAAATTTTCTTTACTGTGCAGCTGTTTAAGACGAAGTTAGGTTTTAGGTCACAAAATAAAAATTATAAGTATTTTGATAGTGTTATACACTATCTACCAATAAGTATTTGGACGCCTGTGATAGAAAAGAAAAACAAAATTTATTCATATTCAATAGTTGGTAGAGCCTCCACGAGAGGCAATTAAGCCTCAACCCTCCGGGGCATGCTTTCCACAAGTCCTTGTATGACTGCTAGTGGTATTTTCTTCCACTCGGCTTGGAGAAGACATGTAAGTTCCTTCACCGATTTTCGACGGTTGTTGCATCCCTTAATTCGGCAATCCAACTCGTCCCAGAGGTTCTCGATAGGGTCCAGATCTGGGCTCTGGGCAGGCCAGTCCATTCGGTTAACCCCATTGTCACCATACCAATCCATGGTGAACCTCGCAACATGACAGCTGGCGTTGTCGTCCTGGAAGTAACATGGGTCCAACCCGTAAAACTGCCACAACGTAGGAAGCACACTGTCATCCAAAATAGTGCAGTAGGCGTCGGCATTGAGCTTACCATGAATTGGGACCAAGGGTCCCAGTCCATACCAGGAGAAATACCCCAGACCATTCCACCTCCGCCGAACTTTACTGTGGGCACAATGCATTCTGGCAGGAGGCGTTCTCCAGGCAGACGCCAGACCCAGACCCTGCCACCCGAACGGTAGAGGGTGAACCTTGATTTGTCGCTCCAGAGAACCCGTTTCCACTGATCTACGGTTCGGTTTCGACGTGCTTTGCACCACATTAACCGAGCAGCGCGGTTGGACTTTGTGATCAAAGGCTTATGGGCGGCAGCACGACTATGAAAACCAAGCAGATGTGCTTTCTTACGGATGGTATTCATCGAAACAACACTCCCGGATGCCTGTTGAAACTCCTCAAGTATGTGGGCCATCGGTTGGGTGCGGTTCTTCCGAATTTCTCTGGACAGCACTCGTCGGTCTCTATCTCCCAGTTTCGTGGGTCTGCCGACTCGGGGCATTTTCCGACAATCACCGCTCACCTTCCACTTCTGAATCACATAGGCCACTGTCGATTTTGGGTAATTCAGCTCGCTAGATATGTCCCTTAAGGATCAGCCATTTCTGTGATACCCGACGATTACACCTTTCTCGAAATCAGATAACTGCACTTCGTGGCATCTTGCATGCGACTAATGCCAATGTTGTTTCCTACACGATATTTAACGGCGGAGGGCGTGACAGGACCACAGATATCGTCATTTGCATGGGTGTCCAAATACTTATTGGTAGATGGTGTATATCTTTTAAACAGATTTACAATATTTTCTCGTGTTAATGGAATTAAGTGTCTCCGAAAAAATGTCACTTAATGAATTTCTTCTAGGCTGACGATATGCGAGTGTCCAGTAAGAGCCAGAATTTCTTTTCTGTAGGTAGGTAGGTATTTTAATTAACGTCGCACTGGAGCAACACAACAGGCTATTTGCGACTGTTTGGGATCAAACCCGAAGGGAAAGATCTGAGAATTACACCACGTCATTTTGAACCACAGTCAGATGACGAGGTCACGCCTGAGCTGGCACCCCACTCTCCAAACGAACTTCCTTTCGTTAGGGGGCACAAAGTTAGAAATACATTTAATATACCAAATTAATTTTTGAACCTTTTTAAGGTTTAAAATTATTTGGTCACTATGGGAAATTTTTAAATAGTTTCGCTAGTCTTTTTACTTTATATTTGGTCACTATGGGAAATTTTTAAATAGTTTCGCTAGTCTGTACTTTATATTTAGTTGCTATTGGAAATTTTTAATCGGTGTCGCTTGTCTTTTTACTTTATATTTTATCACTATGGGAAATTTTTAAATAGTTTCTATAGTCCTTTTCCTATTTATTTGGTCACTGTGGAAAAATTTTAAATAGTTTTGCTGGGTTTTTTAACTCATATTTCGTCAGTACGAACATTTTTCAATAGTTTCGAGTCTTTTAACTTTATATTTGGTCGCTATGGGAAAATTCTAAATAATTTCGCTAGTCTTTTTATTTCACATTTGGTCGCTAAGGGAAATTTTTAAAGTTTTACTAGTCCTTTTTACTGTATATTTGATCACTATGGGAAATTATTTTCAATTAGTTTCTCTAGTCTTATTACTTTAGATTTGGTCACTACTATAGGAAAATTTGAAAAGTTCAGCTAGTCTTTCTACTTTGTACTTGGTCACTATGGAAAATTTTTAAACAGTGTTGCTTGTTTTTTACTTTACATATAGTCCACATGGAAAATTTTTAAATAGTTTCACTAGTCTTTTTATTTATATTTCGTCACCATGGGAAAATTTTAAAAAGCTTTGCTAATCTTTTTACTCTACACTTGTGGGAAATTTTCCAGTTTTCGAGAAACGCTCTTAAATCAAATAAGTAAAATAATTAAATAAAAAAGCATCCCGTCCCCTGCGCTTAAATTTTAGAAGTATAAACAATAAGACGAGAAAACGTTAAGTGGGGGATCCCACAGGTCACTATTGGAAATTTTTAAACAATGTTGTGTCTTTCTACTTTCTACTTGGTCGCTATGGGAAATTTTTAAACAGTGTCGCTAGTCTTTTTACTTTATACTTGGTCGCTGTGGGAAATTTTTAAACAGTGTTGCTAGTCTTTTTACGTTATACTTGCTCGTTATTGGACATTTTTAAACAGTTTCGCTAGTCTTTTTACTTATACTTGGTCGCTATTGGAAATTTTTATTAGTGTTGCTAGTCATTTTACTTTATACTTGGTCGCTATGGGAAATTTTATCTTACCCGTCGCTCTTTTTTCTTCTACTTTTGTGTGTAACAGAAAAAGTACAGATTCAGTTTTCGATCATTTCTCTTAAATCCAATAAGTATTACGCATGGATTTACTGGTCGCGTAACATGGGCACAAAGCCCCTGCGGAGAATCTCCGCAGAAGCGAAGGTTGCCTCTAATCCCACTTAGAAAGGAACGCACTACCTGGAGCGATACTTTCCTAAATGAGAGATTTGCGTTTCATCGGTAATAAATAGAGTGAGCAGAGAAGTGTGGTTGCCGGTACTCTTTGGGGATTCCAATATCCCGTGGAAACGGTTCTTTGTTTTTTCTCTTTCACTCCGCTTTTCGGTGCCATCCGATCCCATAGGCTGAAAAAAGTAGGTCTGTCTAGCAACTCCCTCAACCAGCGGAGTCCACCTTTTGGAGCTTCACTGTCTCTGCTGCCAGCAGAAGAGAGGCCACCGTTCAAGCGTGGAGAGAAGACCCATTTCTTTGGCTATTCCTGGAGACTGTGTCATTTTTCGGTTTTACCTTCGTCGGACAGCGCTTTGGATGGTTTCGATTTTGGTGCGACACGGTCCCTTACAAGTGAGTATCCGCACTTTGTTTCGTTGTCTTTGGAACCGTCATTAAAAACAATCGTTCCTCATTATTCTTGCTTTTATTTGTTTTTAGCCGTATCTTTAGAAAACGTTCTCCTATTGCTTCTTTTCTGTTTCTGTTCTGTTTTCTGTTCTTCTTTTCTTTTTCGTTGCCTTTCTTACCGTTATTTTGCACATTAAAAAACAATAGTTTGGCCGTATCTTTAAAATATTTCATTTTTCTATTACGTTTTATCTACTTCACGTGTAGCCTTACTCTTTTCTGTTGCCTTTCTGACCATCATTTTGCACATTAAAAAACAGTCGTTTTTCAGTATTCTTACTTTTATTTGTTTCTAGCCGTATCTTTAGAAAATGTCGTTTTCTTATTGAGACTTTTCTGTTTCATGAGCAGCCGCACTCTTTTTCGTTACCTTTCTTACCATCATTTTACACATTTAAAAACAATAGTTTTTCATTATGTTTTATCTTTTTGTCGTATCTTTAGAAAATGTCATTTTCCTATTACGTTATCTACTTTATGTGTACCCTCACTCTTTTTTGTTGCCTTGCTACCGTTATTTTGCACATTGAAAACAATCAGTTTTACTTGTTTTTAGCCGTATCTTTAGAAAATGTCCTTTCCTATTGTGTCTTTTCTATTTCATGAGTAACCATACTCCTTTTCGTTTCCTTTCTTACCGTCATTTTTCTAATTGAAAAACAATGGTTTTTATTGTTTAATATAGTTCTTATTTACTTTTAGCCATACGTTTAGAAAATGTTATTTTCCTATTGTGTTTTTTCTCTTTATGAAAAAACGCTCTTTTTCGCTCTTTTACCATTGCTAACACAATTTTGCACAGTAAAAAACAATTTTTAGTATTGTTTAATTTAACTCGCTTGCATTTGTATGCCTTTAGCCATATCTTTAGAAAATATCATTTTCCTATTGCGTTTTTCTTACTTCGTGAATATCCTTACTCATTTTCGTTGTTTTTCTCATTAAATAATCGTTTTTCATTATTGTTTAATGAAAGTTTTATTTGCTTTTAATCGTATCTTTAGAAATTGTCATTTGCTATTCTGTCTGTTCTACGTCATGATGTTTGTTTCTCCCTCGTTTCCTTCGTTACCATCAATTTGCACATTAAAAGACATTAGTTTTCCAGTATTGCCCTATTGAAATCTTATATCCTTTTTAGCCGTATTTTTAGAAAATATTTATGCTGTCATTCTCCTATTGCATCTTTGCTTTTTCATGAGTATCCATACTCTTTTTCTTTGCCTCTCTTTCTTACAATAGTTTTCAATATTGCCAATTTAACTCGTATTCTTTTAGCCATATCTTTAGAAAATGTCATTTTTATATTGCGTTTTGTCCACCTCATGTATAATCATACTCTTCTTCTTCCTTGCCTTTCTTACCTTTATTTTGCTTTATTAAAAAACATTAGTTTTTCAGTATTGCCCAATAAAAATGTTATCTCCTTTTTAGCCGTATCTTTAGAATGAGCCGTATCTTTCCTATTGCGCTTTTTCTATTTCATAAGTATCCGCACTCTCTTTCTCATTGCCTCTTTGTTATATCATTTTGCATATTAAAACCATTTTTTAATATCGTCCATTTAAACACTTATATGCTTTCGTCATTATCTTTAGAATATGTTTTTATGGTGTCACTTTCCCATTGCATTTTTCCGCTTCCTGAGTATTTAAGCGTGGTTCAAAATAACGAGGTGTTGTCCTCGCTTCTTTCTCCTCGGGTTTTGATCCCGGACCGTCATCAATAGCCCGTTCTGTTGCTCCAGTGCGACATTAATTAACTATCTATCTACCTACCTGAGTATCCGCGCTCTTTTTCATTGCCTTTGTTAACACCATTTAACACATTGAAAAATAATAGTTTTTCCAATAATGTCTGATTAAACTTTTATCCCTTTTAAGCCGTATCTTCACAAAATGTTTTTATGCTTTCATTTTAGTTTTGTCTTTTCCTTTTCATGAACAAATTGAACAATAATCGGAACCATATTTTTACAGCTTTGCAATAAAACGTATCTTTTTTCAATTGGGATGAATCAAACACATGTACACAGATCTGCAAATTAAGAATTTGTCTATTATCATCTATGCCTATTTCCCCAACCCACGAGTATCGTTGCTCGTCTACTTCTTGATCACGTTTCAAGTTGAAATTTAATTTCCAGAGTCACTATGAAGCGCATTGTTTTCCAATAGAGCGTCCACTAATATACATTTAGACGAAAGTCTAAGAAATATTTTTTATACTGTAGTTTTCCTGTTACGGTTTTTCTACTTAATCCTCCAAGTGGTTTCGACGAGATATCTCGTCCATCAAGATCTGGCCAATTTTGCTAATGAAAATATATCCCGTCCATCAATATCTGATCAATTTTGCTAATGACGAGATATCTCGTCATCAAGATATTGCCAATTTTTTTTGTGATGACGAGATCAGATTGTCAGGTTTTTTTTCTAATGACGCGATATCTCGTCTATCAAGACCTGTCAGTTTTGCAAATGAAGAGATACCACTTCGAGACAACCACCAGGAGGGTAAAGCTCAAATTTATCAATACTCGTATATAACCACCATTTTCCAGTTTAACAATGAAAAGTGTGTTTTCTTCAGGGGAGAATTGAACACTCGAATCTGTATTTAGCCTTATATCAACAGAAAATTTTTATTCTGTCATTTTCCTTCTGTTCCTTTTCTATTTCACATTCTTCGTCATCTGACCGTGGTTCAAAATTACGTGGTGTTGTCCTGGGATCTTTCCCTTCGGGTTTGATCCCGGACCGTCGCCAATAGCCCGTTGTGTTGCTCCAGTGCGAAGTTAATTAAAATACCTACCTACCTACTTTTTTCCCACTCAAGTTAAAAAAATTGTTTTCCAGTGTCATTTTTCAATTGAGATGAATGAAATACGAATCTACATTCAGCCGTAGGTCCAAAAATTATTTTTTCATACTGTTTCCTATTACAGCTTTCCTACTCATTCTTACCTAATCTGTCAAAATATTTAACGTGCTAGTACTTCACCTTTTTTTACCTGCTTCCTAGAATGGCTTATTTAGAAAGGACGTGTTGGCAACACTTAGAGGAATTATTTCTTGTTTTTTTGTGTTAAGTTTATTAACATTTAAGTTTATTTTTGGTCATGAGAGATAGTGAAGTTTTGTCCCACCGAATGACCAGACTATTAATAGACTCTTTACCGTCAGTGAATTATTGTATGTTGTCTTTATACATATGATAACAAACTAAACTAGTTATATATTCTGATTGGAATAATCAAAAATTATATTGATTTTTAACAGGTATCACAAATGGTGTTAATCATTCGTACCGTCATTTTCAGGAGTCTCTGCACTCTTTTTCGCTACCTTTCTTACTGTCATTTCGCACACTAAAACCAATGGTTTTCATTATTTTTACTTATATTTGTTTTTAACCGTATCTTTAGAAAATGTCATTTTCTTATTGCGTCTTTTTTGTTTCATGAGTAGCCGCACTCTTTTTCGTTGCCTTTCATACTGTCATTTTGCACGTTGAAAACAATCGTTTTTCAATGTGCAAAAAATCCTGTCGTTTTTTATAGAAAATGCGTTCAATGTCATTGTATTCTGTCTTTTGTTTATAGAAAATATTCCAAAACTCGTTTTTTATATAGGCTTCATGCGAAACTTGAACGTGAACTAGGATAGTTTGGATACATCAATTGCACAATTTCTTTCTCGTTCTATTAGTATTTTGTATTGTTGATATTTAAATAGTTCCGAGTTATCTCAAAATCAATGCTGGGCTCAAGGATTGACAATGGCTTAGTAAGTGATTAGGCTTTTGTTAAGAATGGTTTATCGTCACAACAGTATTTAGAGATTTTTATCACAAATATTTTTTACATATAATAGCTTAATGTCGAATTAATATTTGAAATTATGCAAGAGATTATGCTTTTATTATGAGAGGGTTATCCTCATAACCGTATTTAAAGACTTACTAACCAAAAAATATATTTCTTACATTTGTGTGTGTGTCAATTTAATGTCCAATTTAAACATGAGCTAATATAATTCTCTTTATTGTTTACATAAAACCACCATTATATTGAGTATATGAATATGAACTAGTTGACTTTTTACTTAAAAGTAAATAATGAGTAAATTTCATTATACAAATGGCAATTTACCTATTAAAAACTTCAGATTAGTGTACAGCTTGGATAGAAAATAATATTGAAATTTTGCTGAACTGTTTACTTAATTCGGAAGACTAAAACTTATCAATAGGCACACATAATTCTTTTAAAATTATTTAACCCTTCTGTTTTTGAAACATTCAGGTTATTTAGTTTCACATGAAGTTTGAATAACAATTTAAGTAATTTTTCTGTATAACGAATGTATATATGAATAGATTATAGATTTTTGATCTCTGAGAACCCTCTGACCCTAATAACCACATATTTCTGAAGTATCCATGGATTCTTTCAACCTTATAAAGATTCTAGTCGTCCTTTAGAATATAATAATTTGGAACGATTCTATAGGTCAAGAAGGTCAAAATTGGTTAGAAATCATGAAGGGAAGATATGGAATTATACGTGTGAACCCTTCGAAGGGTTGATAATTTAAGATTTGGAGGGGTCAAATTAAATGGCATTTATGAAAACATTAAGAAAGAAAAACTTATTCCAAGGAAAAATTCTATTCCAAGGAAAGAAGCAATAGAAACTTTCCGAAGAGGAAAGTATCAAGGAAAGGGAAAATAGAATATTTCCAAACTATTCCATTCTAAAGAAAGAAGCAATAAAAACTCTCAGAAGAATTCTATTCCAAAGAAAGGAACAATAGAATCTTTCCTAAGGATTCTATTCCAAAGAAAGGAACAAGAGAATTTTCCTATAATTTGAAAGACCCCATGGATTTCTTCAACCAATAGATGCGGTTTCTAGTCATTAGCAAAACTGATCAGATCTTTATGGGCGAGATATCTTGTCATTAAAAGAAAACTGAACAGATCTTGATCTCATCATCATAAAAAAATAATCGGCAATATCTTGATGACGAGATATCTTGTCATTAACAAAATTGGTCAGATCTTGATGGACGAGACATCTCGTCGAAACCATTTGGAGGGTTAAGAGTGGCTACCTATGAGATGTTCTTGATCATGATTATCTTCAGGCACATTTGCGACGCACTGGATTAGCTGGCCCGACCAGCTTTCCAGTGGATAATGCTGCCGAAATATCAGGAATCCACCACAGATCCTGCACTGTCGAATCTAATGAAATAACAGTGGTAATTTCTGTGGATCACCAATTATATTTTTTCTGAGTCAAATTTGCAATGAGTTGTCCGACGCAATATGGCCTAGTTTTGAAAATATTGCGTTTACTTGGATTACACTGGGTTACATTATCCGTTCTAGGTCCACTTAGTCTTAGGAGTGGCGAGGCTTTGCAATTGTCCTGCCCGTAATTATCTGCAAGAACATTTGCACCGACTGGACAAGCGTACACTGACAGCTTCCCACTGTGCAATGCTGATGCAATGACAGAAATTTACCTCAGATCCTGCACTGCCACATCTAACGAAATTACAGTGGCACTTTCTGTGGATCGCAAGTTTTACTTTTTCTCCGAGTCAAATTGATAATGGGTTTTCCGACGTAATAGGGCCGAAGGGCTTGAAACGGGTGTAGTATAAAAAACATTATCAGCTTTCAGTGTAACACAATGAAATGAAACAATCAAGAAAACAAATATGATGGATGATAGCGAAGATGATGTGTAGACAGAGATGAGCCTTGGGTGCATTCGGGTTGATAGAAAACTGCTAATGTCACTGGACGTCAAATAAAAACACTCAAATAGAATTCGAAAACAAATTGAGAGAAGACCAGTGAGGATAAATTGACACTTAATAAGTGTTTTTATTGATTTGTTTGCTTTTACAAAGTGCAAGGCGTGATGTGTTTCTAGTCTATCTTTCCATGTTTTGAAAGGAGTTATTACTGAAAACTTAGTTCGTTGCACTCGAACTTTTTGAAAAAATTGTTTAAACTTTTTAAGGATGTAAGTTAAAATGACCCCCAATTTAGTAATTGTTAAGAGAAGTAGTAATTTGGAGATGTATTAAACCACTTTACCAAATAATGTAATGCTTAAAAGTTGATTACTATGAGCGTGATCATAAGCATAGGAAAATAAGCGTAATTTACTTCAACTCCAAGGTACAAAACATGCTTGTTTTAAATTGTGTTTTGATAAAAATTCGTTTAGTGGAAGCACTTTAAAAAGGTGGTTAATTAACTCTACTCTTAAACAGTAAAATGTTTCGTTTCGCTTGTTACAGGTTCCGCTATTTGAGAAGTCAAGCTGCTTTGGTAAATAAAGTTAACACAAGAGAAATAACCACTGTGATAATGTTCACTTCGTGAAACATGTAATAAGCGTAAAACAAAGTACAAAAATATATCCTTAGGCTGTTTATGTTTTATGTTGAAAGTACTCGTTTGAAGTAAATTACGTTTATGTAAGGCATTTTGTTTTCGAACCGTATTACGTTTCACATAGACTGATGCAGGTTTCACCGTTCATTCTCATCCAGAGTAGGCTTAATGCTTATTTTTATGGTGTGAACTTTTTGACTGAATGGATCATCATTTTTCACTCAGTTCAGTCCATTAGTGGTGTTAATTTTCTCGATGAGGAAATAGTTTTAAACTATAGTAGATTATGTCGTCCACAAATAGAATAGATAGTAGAGTAATTGATGTCGTCTTCAAATAGAATGGACAACTTCAAATAATCTCAAATTTAATGCTATCAAAAAATAAAGGAAATAAGTTAGCATGTCTTAAAATTTTTCGCCACAATATGAAAGTATTTTTTGTAAAAATCAAATCTGTATTAGCCTGTTGAACTTTAAAGAGCAAAAACTATTTATTTTTCGTGTTCATGTATAAAAATATAAAAATATATCGTCGTTTGCTATAGAAAGTGAATAACGTATGAAACATCACTCCTCAAGAAATCTTGGTTAGTTGGTTGTTTTTTATGGCGCAAGGACCATATTTGGCCAAGGTTGGTTTGGTTACTCCAAACACAAGAGACAACGTCAAGTAATACAAAAAATCTTGATTTATTTTTGGAGTATCGCGACAATTAATTCATTCCCAATTTAAAATCGATGTATGCGGTAATTAATTTATGATCAGGAGGTAATAAAGTGTGTAACAATGGTAGGAAAATGTATTTGGAAACAGCCTATTAAATAATGAAATTCTCATCTTAGGTATAAATTTGAGTTATATTTGTATGAAATATTTAAATGATGTATGAGTGGTTTATAAACTCGGGGAATGAGAGTAGGTAGGTAGTTGAATTAACGTCGCATTGGAGCAACACAATGGATTATTGGCGACGGTCCGGGTTCAAGCCCGAAGGGAAAGATCCGAAGATCCTCGTCATTTTGAACCATGGTCATATGACCATATAACACCTGAGCTGGCACCCCACTCTCCAAACGTATACACCACACCAATGTGAGAACATTTGAGGCCCCAGCATATTTAACGTGCATCAGCACCCCTTGTACACTACTGTCTTTGGTTGGGTTCGAACTCGCAAGCCTCCGGATGCTAATCCGTTACTTTTCCAACCGGGCTACCGCGGTCCCCAATTCGGTGAAAATTGCAGTCACTATTGGCTCGTATATAGGCAGGTAGTTGAGTTAACGTCGCACTGGAACAACACAACCGGCTATTGGTGACGGTCCGGGATCAATCCCGAAGGGACAACAGCTCGTCATTTTGAACCTCGTTCAGATGACCATGTAACACCTGAGCTGGCACCCCACTCTCCAAACTTGCACACCACTCCAACGTGAGGACACTTAAATCCACGACAGATTTAACATGCACCATCCCCACGTACACGACGGTCTTTATTAGGATCGAGTTTCGAAGTCTCAATCCTCCGGTTACTAATCCGCTACTCTCCCAACCGGGCTACCCTACCGGTCAAGAATGAGGTATGTAGAGACGTAATGATTTCTTCTGGATGTATTAAACGTTTGAAGGTTATTTTTCAAAACGCATCCACGGTTATTCATCTTAAGGTTTTTGTCTTTTCGCGTTTTGAAATTTTCCTTTGTGTCTAAGTCGAGAAAAAACCGTCGAAAACAGGCATCCGAGATTGATGATCAGAAGGAAGCATGTAAACACGAGAAACTAGTTCATGATGATGTTAGATTTAAAGCATGTTTTGTAGACAAAGTTAAGGGCGAAGCAGTCACACTTCCCGTTGAGTCACTACAATGCGGAAGTTTGCTGCTGGTCTGATTTCGGAAATGATATAATTTAATACCTGGTTTCTTACTCGACATTTTTGTTTGTGTAATTGAAGCTTTTATTATCACCACTTTTTAAACCTCTGTGTGATTTCGGTGAGATATCTCGTCCATGAAGATCTGATCAATTTTGCTAATGATGAGATATCTCGAGATCAAGATCTGGTCTGTTTTTTCTTATGACGAGATATCTCGTCCATCAAGACCTGGGTCGGTTTTGTCTGTGAAAAGATACCTCGTAGTGACAACCACCGGGAGGGTTAAATATGAATACCGTGCTCGATTCTTGGTTGTGAATTGGTTGATGCAACACAAATTTGGATATGAGCTAAAAAATTAGAATATGTAACAGAATCGTAGAACAATAATATTTAGGGCTCGACGCGATTACTATTATGCATAGTTTCCCAAAGTGGGCTCTAAAGGAATCTTTGGGGGCAATTCAAAGTTGTTTCTTTTCCAAAACAGTTTATGAAATTCTAAAATTGTACTCACAGCTACATAAATGTTTTGGTGAAATTCGAATATCATAGGCACACAGCTGCACTTGAAATTTATTATTTATTGAGATGGTTTTCTAAAGGGGGCTCCAAAAAATGTCTTTGAAAAGGGGGCGTTCAGCTAAAAACGTTTGGGTTCGTTGGTCATGTCTTCCAAGAAAAGTGGTTTTTTAATAAATTTCTCTCAATGCCCATTTTCAGGGGATAATTTTTCAAGATGTGAAATTTTGCTAAGTGGCGTCGTATTTTAAAAGTGCTCTGTGATTTCAGTAAAACTGAAAAGAAGCTTTTTAGTGTTAACTGTGTTAGTATACAGTATAAAACCATTCTTGAAAACCTGCACGTTTTCTTGTTCTTTTCGCAATTCTAGATAAAAACATACAAACTAGCGAACTAAAACTATTCAATTAAACATTTTTGTGGGTGAAATTAAAACTTTCCATTTGAAACAGGATGCAACAGAAAATTTAAGTTCCATTTGCAATTGTCAGTTTGGCAGAGAAATATTGATAAGTTAAACTGTCTTTTTTAGAGTATTGTTTGCCGCAATCGGAAGCTTAACCCTCCTGGTGGTTGTTTCGTATCTTATGTCATTAGCAAAACTGATCAGATGTTAATGGACGAGATATCTCGTCATTGGAAGAAAACTGAACAGATCTTGATCTCGTCATCAACAAAAAACGGCAATATCTCGATGACGAGATATCTCTTCATTTATCAAAATTGGTCAGATTTTGATGGAAGAGAGATCTCGTCGAAACCATTTGGAGGGTTAAATCTTTTTCTGATTGTTTCACGCATCTCCTTTTATTGGGTTGGCAGCGCGAAAAGTTCGTTCGCAACGAAAACACTCCCCTTTTAAAACGAATTATAACGGGTGATGAAAAGTGGATACTTTACAATAACGTAGAACGAAAGAGATCGTGGGGCAAGAAAATTAACCGCCATTAATCATCCCAAAGACCGGTCTTTATCCAAAGAAGGTGGTTTTGTGTGTATGATGGGATTGGAAGAGAATACTTACGAGCTCCCTCCGCAAAGCCACATGATTAATTCCGACAAACTGATCCCGATTGGACCAAGTGCAAGCAACCCTCAACGAAAAGCATCGTTAATTAGTCAACAAAAGGGCATAATCTTCCATCACTATAGCGCATGTTTCTTCGATGACCAAGAAAAACTGTTACAGCTTAACTGGGAAGTTTTGACTCATCCAACCTATTCACCAACACTTTCGGATTTCCGTTTATTTCGATCCTTTCAAAATTTTCTCGATGGAAAATCTTTTAGTTCCTAGGAATACTGCAAAAGGCACATGAAACTGTTCTTTGCCCAGAAAGTTAGTTTTGGGTAGAGATAATTAAGAAATTGCCTGGTGGATGGTAGAAGATAGTGAAATTAAGCGATCAATATGTTTTTCGATAAAGTTACTTATGACCGAAAAATGTTTTGGGACAAAGAGATTTGCAAAGAAACGTCACTTTTTATCATTTTTGCTGTTTTTAGGGCAATTTTTATAGTATTTTGGTTTGTAATCTAGCAATCTTTTAGGTCATCAAAATCCTAGTTTTAGTTACTAATCCTCCAAGTGGTTTCGACGAGATATCTCGTCCATCATGGTCTGAACAATTCTGCTAATGACGAGATATCTAGTCATCAGGATATTGCCAAATTTTATATGATGACGAGATCAAGATATGGTCAATTTTTTTCAAATGACGAGACATCTCGTCTATCAAGATCTGGTCAGTTTTGCTAATAACGAGATACCTCATTGAGTGCAATCCCCAGGAGGGTCAATGTTATGTTTTCAAATTTTCTCACAGGCACGTCTTTAGACCACGTTTTGCGTGATATTCTACATACAGTAACATGACCGAGACGAACTGTTTTCCGTGTACCTCCCTGTAGTTTACATAATTAAAAAAAACGCGTTTATATAATGTATAATTTAGGCTTTTCCTTGATAGGTGCATTTTTCTTGGCTTTAGCTATAGCTTCCCTTAGCTTATATCGAGCTCTTTTCTTGTCCTCCAAGAAGCTCGATATATCGAAGGGGTACTGTACTTATAAACATTCATACAAAATATCTTTAACCTTCTGAGCGTCTTGAGATTTCCGAGTAGTGTAGTATTGCTTTTACCCCACAACACACTTAATGACTAAATGACCACATCAATTGGATGAAAGAATCCACGGATTCTCTCAAACTTTGGAAATATTCAATTGGATCTTTCTTTGGAATAGATTTCCTTGGAAAGATTCTATTGCTCTTTACCTTGAAAATGAATCCTTTGGAAAGATTCTGCTGGTCCTTTCCTTAGAATGCAATTCTTTAGTAGAATGCTGCTGGTCCTTTCCTTGAAATGCAATTCTTTGGTAAGATTCTGTTGGTTCTTTTCTTAGAATAGAATCCTTTGGAATTATTCTACTGCTCCTTTCCTTGGAAGAGAATCCTTTGGAAATACTGTTGGTCATTTCCTTCGAATAGAATCCTTTGGTATTATTCTACTTCTTTACCTTGGAAGGGAAACCTTTGGAATTATTCTACTTTTTACCATGGAAGCAAATCCTTTGGGATTATTTTACTTCTCCTTTCCTTGGAAGTGAATCCTTTGAAAAGATTCCGTTCCTTAATAATGTTTGGAAGATAATTTCCTTGGAATAGAATCCTTGGGAAGATTCTATTTCTACTTCCCTTAGAATATTATCCTTTGGAAATATTCTATTGTTCAGAAAGATCAAAACTAGTTAGAAGTCATGCAGGGAAGACTGCAGGGTGCAATGTGGAATTATGCGTGCGAACCTCTTGCAGGGTTAAATGCACAGAAATTAGCTCATTGCAATGACGTCTAATAATAGCAGAAGACTCAACACAAATCTTTAGCAGATGAATGCTACCTGTGGTTCAATTAGGAATAGAAAGTAGCCTGCTTAAGTTATGTAACAGGTGGCGAAAGGGTAAGTCTGGTGATGTTACTAGAAGCTAATTAGGCTTGCAACGCGTAAAATCCAGAAGTCTGTAGTAAGGTGAGTGGATTCTTTATTTGTCAATGGTTGCTGAAAAATTGAGTTAGTTGTGAAAGGTAAGCTGATGAATTTGATATATCAGTAAGATCATTTCTTATGGGAAACAATAATTGGTGAGTCTTTTTAACATGAAAGTCTTGCATATTTATCAGCATGTTTATTCATTCATATGTATCTCTTTTTAATGTTATTCATTCATATGCATATTTTGTTAATATGTTGATTCGTTTATATGCATATTTTCCATTGCATGAAATTTTGTTTCTTTCGGAATTGCTAGATATGTTTACATACAAGTTTCTAAAAATAATTAGAAAGGCATTTCTATTGTGGCAACATCATTTAAGAAAATTTTAAGCACGTTCACACGCTGCTGTCATCAGACAGCTCTGAGCGAAAACCAAATATAAAGTAGCACGTGCGCGTGCCATTTCTTTCCATTCAAAATTTTCCCGTTGGCGTAGTGTGGAAGTTTGGAGAGTGGGGTGCCAGCTCAGGTGTAACCTCGTCATCTGACCGTGGTGTTGTCGTCGGATCTTTCCCTTCGGGGGTTGATCCCGGACCGTCGCCAATAGCCCGTTGTGTTGCTCCAGAGCGACGTTAATTAAAATATCTACCTACCTACCCATTCAAAATTTAATTTCTGTTCTAAAGATATCTTTCTCGAAATTTATATGTCAAACCATTTCATTTTTATTATTTATCGTTAATTGTCTAGTTTAAATAAATTATGTTTTCTTGTTCCTGAGAGGCATATTGCGTAGCAGACGACACGCATTAATAACAACAAATAATTGATTGCTGCTAGCCAGCATTTGATTTAGGGTTCTTCCGAAAGCCAGAGCCAAAGCCACCAAAGGTGGTGGCCCCAAACTACCATAATTATATAATTAAAAACATTAATAATACTTTATTAAAGGATAGCCGTATGTAAAAAAATACATATTTTAAAAACAACAGCTCGTTTCAACTTGCCAGCCGAATTTCAGAAACGTTAGGAGTCAATAAATTGTTCAACTATCAAATTCAAACTTACAGTTCATATTTAATATAAACTAATATGCTTCTCAACTTTCAGAAGTTTCACCCGTAGAGAAACGTGTATTGATAACCTTTGAATTTCGAAGTTATCGACATTTTAAATGAAAATATCACAGGCTGATTGCATCGTTAAATGTAATCACTGACATACACAATGAAACTATTGAACACAAATGTACACAATCGTTTCCTTATTTCTGTTCAGCTCTTGCGATCCACCAAACGAAGCAAATAGAAACAAATATGCAAATAAATTAAAAGATAATGCCCCTTGAAATGAAATTATTGTTCAGAGACTGATGAGACTATAATGTAACATTTCAATCATAAAAGATTGAGTTTTCTTTTTGCTTTAGAGAGGAGAGCATTTTACTGGTATTACAATTAAAGCAATAGCGAGTGGTATGCTGCCAGGCTAGTTGATGGCATTATCTCAAAGTTTGGTCAGAAGCTGTAATGTAAAATTTCACTCAGAAGAGATTGAGTATTCGTTTTGTTTTAGAGAGAGCAATTTACTTCTATTACAATTAAAGCAATAGCGAGTATTATACTGCCGTGCTAGTTGACGGTAGTATATCAAAATTTGGTCAGAAACAGTTGTCTCACAAAACTTTTCTTTCTAATCTTCTAGTTCAGAGAAGTTGCCAACCTTATAGAGAGGAGAGTCACATTTGGATATTGAGATTGCTACGTGGACCGGATAGAGAGAGAATACATAAAAGTTGGACCTTTTGAGGGATCTGTTATGATGGTATGAAATACTCCAAAAAGGAGCACTGTAAATCTCGAAAATGTAAAATGATGATGAAAATTTCTTCATCTGTGCAATTTATCTCAGCGAAAATTCGTGTAAATAGGATCACAGTGTGTCAGCTTTTACTTTTAACAAAATATACAACCTATATCCAAAAAAATTCCAGGACTGATTCTAGAAATGAAGAGTAACATACTTGCAATTACTGCTCATTTCCTTCAAATAATAACTTCCTTAGAATAAAATCTTTTGGAAAGATTCTATCGCTCCTTTTCTTGGAATAAATTCCTTTGGAGATATTTTATCAAATTTTTCTAAAGAATCCATTGATTCTAAAGATTATATTGACCCATTCTGTAGAATAGAATCCTTCTGAAAGATTCTATTGCTCAAGAATGTCAAAATTTATTTGAAGTCGTGTAGGGAAGATTGCAGTTTACAAGGTGGAATCATGCGGGTGAACCCCTAAGGTTAAAGCTGTTAAGGTTTTTAAATGTTCTCTTATTTAACATTCTAGGAGTACTGTAGATGGGCAGTGAAATATAAAGGAGCCCTAGTACATCTAAAATATTAAATTTTAGTTATGTGCAAAATACATTCTTATAAGTTGATATAGGTTACCCATTAAGTTAAAGTTTGTCTTTTAAAAAAGTCGTTTAGCATAGCGCACTCCAAATGGTTAAGAAACACAATTCTCTCATTTGTTCTCACAACAAAAACAGAAATATTCTCTCATTTCATATTCTGATGTCTAGGAATGCTCTAGATATGAGCGGTGGGACATAAATAGCCCAAAAATCCTTTAAAAGAACTTAAATTTTTGTTTAGAGCAAATTACTCTCATGTAAAGTTATAGGTCTTCACCCATAATTTAAAAAAGTTTATTTTGTTTCAAAAAAGCTTTATTTTCGTTTTTAAGAAGGTTTTTTTTTATTTTAACACAAAATATTTTTTCAAAAAAAGTTTCGTTTCGTTTTAAAAATAGGTTTTTGATTTTAAAACAAAATATTTTTTTAAAAAAAGGTTTTTCCCGAAAATATTTTTAGCGAAGTTCCTTCAAAGGTTAAAACTGTAAAAAGCAGCGGTGACTTACTGTTTTAGGAAACACAAACTCTTATACTGTGTTTCTTTTCTCTCCAAACTCAAAATATATAACACATCATTATCCACAACCATTTCCTGCCTTGGAGTATCCCGACAGTGCTCTCAACAAACGATATCACGTTTCTAATTGAACTCAATTATTTACTTTAAATTCAATGTTTCAAAAAATTATTTGTTCGCTATTTATTATATTTGGTAAACACGCCCTTGGGCTAAATAAACCTACCCCACGGGTCGTAGTTTAGACCCATGTTCTACTTGAATATGTGTATAGGACTTAATCAAAAGTTGAAATAAACTCAGTTGGTAATCCCACAGAATTCTGAAAGCTTCTTTCTCTAGCTCTTTCCGAACTGTGGATTCCTCTGACGCATATCGAGGTGCCGGTCCATTTCTCATCCAGGAATAGAAGGTATTCAACACAATAGCGTTTAAAAGCTTGTAAGGGAAAAATTGTAACGTAAAATTTCACTCCCAAGAGATTGAGTTTTCTTTTTGTGTTTTAGAGAAGAGCGTTATACTTATCTTTTTAGAATTTAAGCAATAGAGAGTGATATACTAACGTGCTAGTTGAAGGCAGTGTCTCAAAGTTTGGTCAAAAACAGTAATGTAAAATTTCAGTGATGAGAGATTGAGTTTTCTTTTTATTTTAGAGAAAAGAGTTATACTTATCTTTTTAGAATTTAAACAATAGAGAGTGATATACTACCTTGCTAGTTAAAGGCAGTGTCTCAAAGTTTGGTCATAAACAGTAATGTAAAATTTCAGTGATGAGAGATTGAGTTTTCTTTTTATTTTAGAGAAGAGCGTTATACTTCTCTTTTTAGAATTTAAGCAATAGCGAGTGATATACTACCGTGCTAGTTAAAGGCAGTGTCTCAAAGTTTGGTCATAAACAGTAATGTAAAATTTCAGTGATGAGAGATTGAGTTTTCTTTTTATTTTAGAGAAGAGCGTTATACTTCTCTTTTTAGAATTTAAACAATAGAGAGTGATATACTAACGTGCTAGTTGAAGGCAGTGTCTCAAAGTTTGGTCAAAAACAGTAATGTAAAATTTCAGTGATGAGAGATTGAGTTTTCTTTTTATTTTAGAGAAAAGAGTTATACTTATCTTTTTAGAATTTAAGCAATAGAGAGTGATATACTACCGTGCTAGTTAAAGGCAGTGTCTCAAAGTTTGGTCATAAACAGTAATGTAAAATTTCAGTGATGAGAGATTGAGTTTTCTTTTTATTTTAGAGAAGAGCGTTATACTTCTCTTTTTAGAATTTAAGCAATAGCGAGTGATATACTGCCGTGCTAGTTAAAGGCAGTGTCTCAAAGTTTGGTCATAAACAGTAATGTAAAATTTCAGTGATGAGAGATTGAGTTTTCTTTTTATTTTAGAGAAGAGCGTTATACTTCTCTTTTTAGAATTTAAGCAATAGAGAGTGATATACTAACGTGCTAGTTGAAGGCAGTGTCTCAAAGTTTGGTCAAAAACAGTAATGTAAAATTTCAGTGATGAGAGATTGAGTTTTCTTTTTATTTTAGAGAAGAGCGTTATACTTCTCTTTTTAGAATTTAAGCAATAGAGAGTGATATACTACCGTGCTAGTTAAAGGCAGTGTCTCAAAGTTTGGTCATAAACAGTAATGTAAAATTTCAGTGATGAGAGATTGAGTTTTCTTTTTATTTTAGAGAAGAGCGTTATACTTCTCTTTTTAGAATTTAAGCAATAGCGAGTGATATACTGCCGTGCTAGTTAAAGGCAGTGTCTCAAAGTTTGGCCAAAAACAGTAACGTAAAATTTCACTCATGAGAGATTGAGTTTTCTTTTTGTTTTAGAAAAGAGCATTTTACTTCTTTTACAGTTAAAGAATAGAGTGGTATACAACCGTGCTATTTAAGATAGTAGTGTTTCTGGTCAAAATACAACATTTTAATAACCGATCCAGTTTTCTTTTTTATTTTAAAAAGAGCATTTTAATTTTCTTCAAACAATTAGAACAATTGCGAGTCGTATAGAGCCATGATACTAGGAAGGGTCTCAAAGTTAGGTCAAAAACTGTAATGTAAAATTTCAGTCATAAGAGATTGAATTTTCATTTTGTTTCACCGAAAACCATTTTACTTCTTTTACAATCAAAGCATAGCAATGTGTATACTGGAGTGTTAGTCTCAAAAGTTTAATCAATTTCCTCTGACGATTGTTATATGCTTCGTATATAAGTATTTTATACTTATATTCGCTAGATAATTGTATGATCTCTCAATAACTGTTGATTAACTTTCCAAGTGGTTTTGACGAGATATTTGGTCAATCAAGATTGGATCAATTTTGCTAATGACGAAAAATACTGTCATCAAGATCTTTCCGATTTTTTTATGATGACGATATCAAGATCCGCTCAGTTTTCTTCTAATGACGATATATCTCATCCATCAAGATCTGCTAATGGTTTTGCTAATGACGAGATATCTCGTCAAGACAGCCACCTGGGGTTTAAGTGTAAAGATGGTGGTCAAACTTGAAGATACTGTCTTCTTGACTAAGTACGGCAGTATTGTTCTTCTGAAACGCATGTTCTTACCCAGAAAGCTTTTTAAAACTTTGATAGGTGTGTTATATTCATTACAAATTTTATTCTCATAATGTTATAAAAAGAGTAGCATTTTACACTTCTTTTATAAATAGAGCAATCGCAAATCGTGTGATACTTCTAAGGCTCTCAGTTTACTTGTCAGAAGTCTTTTTTCATTCAGTTTTCCCAATCTTGAAGTAAGAGTAATAGAGCTACTCTTCAACTTTCAGTTTCTTAGCAACAAAGCTTCTTGAAGCAGAATGATTGAAATTACATTCATTGCGTATGGAGTTTTAATATATGTTAGAGAAAGATAGCATTATTTTACAATTAAAGCAATTGAAAATGGTATTGTACGAGAACTCTCAATTTCTTGCCCAAAGACTGGTTACAAATTTGGCAATTGTTATTGCGTATCTGATGTAACTTAAAGTTGATATATTATGCAATGGAAACTATTAGAACCTAATTGAATGCAAATTCCATTTTATAAAAAGGCTGCAAAATGTATCACAGAAGAAAACTTCAAAATTTAATTTTGAATAAATACTCAAATTTATTCACATGAATACCATCTTTCTGTACCTAAAGAGAGTTCTTAGAGAGTAGGCAAATTAAAATTGATAAAACAGTAAGTTTATAATGCAATTAATTGTTTTATAGGGAACTTTACAGTCCAAAACACTTCGACATCTTACAAACACTGCCTTATCTTCTGTCATCGAATTAAAGTTTCTTGATTTCCAACGTGTACGGATTTTTTATATCAATTTTGAATAATTCCTATTCGACTTTTGAAAAAGTTTTACTTCTAAGAAAACATCCTGTCCCTGGAAGTAGCAAAGCTTTAAAGTTTAGTTCATCCGAATACTCATCATTGTATCTAAAGATTAGTTTTCTTAGAGAGTATACCAATTAAAATTAATAAAATATTTTAAGTGTTTCATTAATTAAAATTATTACTTTAAATGAATCTTTCCAAATGGTTCGCCTCACAAACATGTATATATATATATATATATATATATATATATATATATATATATATATATATATATATATATATATATATATATATATATATATATATATATATATATATATATATATATATACTGCCATACGAATACCCACAGTCTGTTTCAAAAAATTAGTTCTTAGAGAGAACGCCAATTAAAATTAAGAAGTCTATTAATAAAATGTATTACTTTAAATGAGCATTTACAGTTCAAAACACTTCGACTTCTTACTAATACTACCTTAACTCATATCATGACATTTAAACGATCTATTTTCAAACGCTACGGTTTCCTTTAATCAATCTTGAACAATCCTTGTCCGACTTTTGAAAAAAAGCTTGCAAAATCCTGCAACTAGACGCAATAAAGCTTTAAAATTTAGAGCAAACGAATGCATTTCGTTCTGTTTCAAGAAATTAGTTCTTAGAAAGTAAAATTTAAATTAATAAAAAATGCGAAGGTTTATTAACGAAGCTAATTATGCTTACTTTCCAAAACAATTCGCCTCAAACATTTCCTGATTTTCTATCATTGAAAAACTATTTAATTTCAACCCTATTTTGAAATCCACCTTGAGTCATTTTTTTCCGACTTTTGAAAAAAGTTTTACTTCGAAAAAAATATTATCACTGAAAGCAGTAAAGCTAAACGTTTTGAACTGAAAAAATAAAATGCTGACCTACTACTTTAGGATCCAAAAATAAAGCATTTCAATTGCACCCCCATATCCTTTTCATCAAATGTGCCGTTGCTTATAAGGAGTAGGTGTAAGAGCTACCTTTTATTGCAAGGATTAGTTAACACCCGAAACACCACAATGCTTTGAGATTTTATCTCTATCTAATCGGCAATGAAACCGCTGGTTGAACTGCATGGCAAAGTAGCATCAAGCTTTTTGATTCTTTTTCCCCCTTTAATTTTTATTTCCTTTAGTATCCTTAAATGGTCTCAGTCTCTGCACATTGAGCTCATTCTAAGCGATGGGGGCGTGGGGATGGGATTTATCAGCAAAACGTATCACAAAACGACAATGTTTCGATAAGGAAGAGCTTTGCTTCTTTCCTAGAATCTTTTATTACCCTTGAAATAAAGAATCGAAGGTAGTTGTGTTTCTTGTTGAAGGGACTGTGCACATTCAATATCGTAATGGAGGCGTGGGGATGGGATTTATCAGTAAAACGTATCACAAAATGACAAATGTTTTATGAGAAGTGAAAACTTTGCTTCTTTCCTAGAACCTTTTCTCGCCCTTGAAAAAATTAATTAAAGGTAGTTCTAGCTTTTCTTGTTAAGGGGACGGTACACATTGAATATTGCAATGGAGGCGTGGGGATGGGTTTTATAAGTAAAACGTATCACAAAACGACAATGTTTCGATAAAAAACTTTGCTTCCTTCCTAGAATCGTTTCTCGCCCTTGAAATAGAGGATCGAAGGTAGTTGTATTTCTTGTTTAGGGGACCTTACACATTGAATATCGCGATGGAGGTGTGGAGAGGCATTTATCAGTTAAACATATCACAAATGACAAAATGTTTTATGAGAAAGGAAACAGCCTTCTTTCCTAGAATCTTTCGTCACATTTGAAAAAATGAATCAAAGATAGTTGTAGCGTTTCTTGTTTAGGGGACTGTAAGCATTGAATATCGTGATGGAGGTATGGAGATGGGATTTATCAGTAAAACATATCACAAATGACAAAATGTTTTATGAGAAGGAAAAACTGCTTCCTTCCGTGAATCTTTTCTCGCCCTTGAAAAAGTGAATTGAAGGTAGTTGTAGCGTTTCTTGTTAAGGGGATGATACACATTGAATATCGCGATGGAGGCATTTGGATTGGATTTATCAATGAAACGTATCACAAAACTACAATGTTCACAAAACTACAATACAAAACTTCAAGAAGGAAGAACTTTGAACAGCTTGGCCAAATATGACCCTTGTGCCATAAAACTCAACCCAACCAACATTCTCAGATATAATGTAAAACACTGTATGCGTCTTCTGAGATCTCAACATACACCTCTCTTTTTTCACCGACATTCTTATACCTGCCTCCTATTCCACTATTATTTTGAAAAAATCGATTAAATTAGAAAAAAAAATTTCTCTAACCTAACGAAGAGTTAATAAATATAAAACCTTCGAGGGCCGGATCCAGCCCGCAAGCCGTATATTGCGCATCCTGCTCTAAACAATACCCAAATGTCCCGGCATCGTCTGCTTCCTCTGTCGATTTTTTGAATCTTACCTAGATATAATTGTCAAGAAACAGTAGCCTACAGCAAGAACATCTTCGGACAACTACAAGTACATTTTGAAGAGAATAGCTAAAATTTTATAAAACTATTATTGCCCCATTATGAGTTATTGTTTGGGGATTAATAAAAATTACACAACCCTAAGAACATTATAAATAGCAGAAAAAAAAGCTTTTATTAGCTCTTGCCAGATTGTTTTTCGGGTGATTCAGTGCATAAAATCAGAATACATTGATACAAGAGTGATAAACATAAATCATGAGCGGCGGATTCCGAACGGCAGGGAACGCGATGTCACGCTTAATTAACTTGTCATGTTGTGTGCCTCTGGCCCTCGAATCCCTGTGCCGTGAAGCAGATCTTTTCGAGGCAACTTCGCTGCCATTGAAAGTCCACTTTGAATTTTTTCAGGGTAACCATCCTAATTACACGGCGGTGTATGTCTTGGCGAAACCTAAATATCGCGCTCGTCTGAAATCAATCTTGAGCGGTGGACGGCTATAAAATGCTTTAGGAACAATGCATCAATTGATTTTGGAGCACTTGGACAGCGGCAATTTGGGAGGCTTTTGTTTCTTTTTCGGGTTTGACGGCATTATGTATTCTGCTGTCCGGACAATTTGCGGACCGTGAGCCATAAAGGGTGCAATTGCGGAGTTTAAAGGGATCTTATTTTGCAGTTGAAAGTGCATCCGGTTTTATTAAATTGGAAATCTCGGTTTAGAAACTTTATTTGCTTCTTTTATCTATGTACTGATTGTTTACGTAGATAAACTGATGGTATTTAGAAAGAAGGAATAGAATTAAAAGATTTTATTGTGGATGCAATAGTATCCTTATAAATTAGTTAAGTAACTTAACCTGAGAAATTAGTTAAGTAACTTAACCTGAGAGCATTTTTCTCTTGTGACAGTAAGAACCTTTTTGTGTGTATGTTCATTAACTTTGTCTTGTATTTGGAGCAGCATGTGGCCCTTGCGCCATAAAGAAATCTAACCAACTTTATTTGCTTGTTTTATCTGTGTATTGATTATTTACTAGGTTAAGAGGGTGGTACTCAGAAAAAAGGATCAGTTAAGTGAATAGAATGAAAAAGCTTTATTGGCTGCGATATTACCCTTATCAATTAGTTACATGGCCATTGATTCTGGGAGTATTTCTCTCTTATCTGTCAGTAAAAACTGTATGTGTTGATTCTGGGAGTATTTCTCTCTTTTGTGACAGTAAAAACTGCGTGCGTGTGTGATCATCACTTGAAGTTGTCTATCTTGTGTTTGGAACAGCATGCCCAAATATGGTCCTTGCACCATAAAGAAACCTAACCAACTTTAGTTGCTTCCTTTATCCATGTATTGCTTTGTTTACCCAAAGTGGTATTGGGAATTCAGAAAAAAGGATCAACTAAGTGAATACAATGAATTGGCTTTATTGGTTGTGATATTACCCTTATAAATTAGTTACATAACTTACCTGAGAGTAATTTTCTCTTCAGTGTCAGTAAAACCTTCGTGTGTGTATGCCCATTACTTGAAGTTTTCTGTTCTGTGTTTGGCGCAGTATGGTCAAATATGACCCTTGGGCCATAAAGAAACCCCATCCAATCTTATAAATTAGTTCCTAGCATAGAAACGGCTTACACCTCGTACATTTTTGTTGAAACTGAGAAAGCCACAGTAACTCTTCTGACCCTAAGCCCTCTGAGAGTCATACACGCATTATGCTACCATACAATCTGTCGTTTTACCTGCACATGACTTGTGATCAGTTTTAGACGACTTGACCTACCGAATCCTTTCATGATTTTCAGCCGATAAATGTGGCTATTTAGGTAATTATGTGTGTTGCACTTTAAAGGTAATAGTTACACTATAAAAGGTAATGTCTAGAAGATAACCTACATTCGATGTTTTTACCTTTAATGTACTCGTTAAAGAGTATATTAAAGGTAAGGTACTATATGACTAGTAAAGGTCCTTGGTACTACATGACTACTACTGCCCTTAGTACTACATGACTATTAAAAGCCCCTGATACTACATGACTATTAAATTCCAAATTTGGGCCCCTTCCGAAATAAAATCCTTACTACGTCACTGCTTCGAATCTCCTTTCATGTGCACTCAAATGCTGATATTACTCTACGTGCTGTCTATTATAAGACTTAAGTAGAAGGACTGAAGAAATTTAGTACTACGAGTTACAATGCGTAAAATATTTTTGACTCACTGAATTTCCAACTTTGGACCCCTTCCGAAATAAAATCCTAACTATGCTACTGCTTCAGATCATGTTTTGACTACCAATCACGTCGACACTTCCTATGTAGTCAAAGTTGTGTTTTTCCAGTGCGACGTTAATTCAACTACCTACCTATGTATTACACCACTATTTCCCTACTTTTATAAAACTTAAGAACTTCGAAGGAATTTATGTTATCATATAGCATAAAGTATTTTTGACCTACTGAATTTCCTGCTTTGGGCCCCTTCCGAAATAAAATCCTCACTAAGACACTTCCTATGCATTCCTTCAAATCCCGTTAACGTTTCCTGTGTACTCAAATACTGATATCACTATTTGCTATCTGTTATAAAACGTAAGTAGGATTGAAGAAATTTAGTACTACTACATGACAAAATATTTTTGACCCACTGAATTTCCAACTTTGGACCTCTTCCGAAATAAAAAACTAGCTACGTTAATGCTTCAAATCATATTTTGACTATCAATCAAGTCGACACTTCCTATATAGTGCTAATATTACACCAATATTTCCCTACTGTTGTAAAACTTAAGAACTTTGAAGAAATTTATTACTACTACATAGCATAAAATATTTTTGACCCACAGAATTTCCAACTCACTACGTCACTGCTTCAAATCCCATTGACACTTCCCCTGTGTACTCAAATACCGATTTTACCCTACGTACCATCTATTAAAACATAAGTAGAACTAAAGAAATTTTATACTTTACACGGCATAAAATATTTTTGACCCACTGAATTTCCAACTTACTACGTCACTGCTTCAAACCCCGTTGACACTTCCTGTGTACTTAAACACTTATATTATTCTACGTGCCGTCTATTATAAGACTTAAGTAGAAGGATGCAGAAATTTAGTACTACTACATGGGCATAAAATATTTTTTGACCCACTGAACTTAATAGCTATTTGATACATTCCGCTTGGGGCCAGAAAGTAAGAAAGCGAAAATTGCAGAAGAGGAAGCGAATGGATCTCGTGAGCCCCCTGCAGCCCCCTGAACATAATATTTCAAGTAAAAGCTGTCGGAGGAGCTTCCGAATCTTGCCCTATAAAGGAAGAGAACCACCAAAGGTCACGAACTGAAATCATGGCCTAGTAATTCCAGGTCAAAAGCAGAATGCGAATGAGAGTGCAAATCCTGTTACATCCTTTCCCTCTTCCCTGACAAAATCTCAAAAATGGACACAAAACGGAAGTAGAGGGGGCGTGTACAAGTTTCTCTTGGCATCTGTCGCAGCATGCCAATACTCGTTGAAGATCTAAAACGTGGGTTCCCAAACTTTTTTCTCTCAACGCCCCCTTAATTCTTTTCGGTGCCCCCTCGGGAAACTATCTCAACCATTAATCCTTCAAGTGGTTTCGATGAGATATCTCGTCCATCAACCTCTGACCAATTTTGCTAATGACGAGGTATCAAGATACTGCCAAATTTTTTATGATGACGAGTTCAAGATCTGATCAGTTTATATATCATGTATTATATCATATATTTCTTAACTGCATGGGGAAATAATATATCATATATTTCTTAACTACGTGGGGAAAATAAATATACCATATACCTACACTGCATTAGAGAAATTAATGTTAAGTCATATATCTCTAACCCATGGGGAAAAATATTATGTCATATATCTCTAAGCGGAATGGGAAATTTATATTATTCCACATATATGTTTTTAAAATGGTGCGAAAATTGAAATGGATGTATCATAATATCTTAATAAAACACGAAAGTAAATACTTTTCATCAGCAATATCATGATTTTCTCGACGCTTAAACACGTATGCGAGAAAGAAATCTCGTTTCTTCTGAGAGAAAATTTTGATTACGTTCCTTAATTCACCTGGTGGTTGTCTGGACGAGGTATCTCGTCATTAACAAACTGACCAAATCTTGATGGGCGAGATATCTCCTCATTAGAAGAAAACTGATCAGATCTTAATCTCGTCATCATCAAAATATTGACAATATCTCGATGACGAGATATCTCGTCATTAGCAAAGTTGGTCAGATCTTGATAAACGAGATATCTCGTCGAAACCACTTGGATGGTTAATTTGAATGACTTAAAACCTGTTCTATAAAAGTGATGTGATTTCGATTACATTTTTGTTGCATGTTCTACTGCGCTTGGTCTAAACGTGCTTCCAAAACCATCGTTTTTACATTGTATGATGAGTATGATAGAGTTAATGTGTTTGCTTTATTATGTTCCCCGGTTCTGAAACAAGATGTACGCCTTTCTAGCCAGACAAGACTCCATTCCTTAAATGAACCCATTCTTGATGTATCAAGTTTCAGGGAACTAAAATGCTGTACAATAGCTTAGACAATAATTTTTCTTCAGACATAATACACAGTTTAGATTAGACACGAGATTTAAATACAGGGTGGCCATAAAATAGCTTTCACTCTTTGGAGGCATCTGTATCTAAATCGAAAAAACGGAATGGAACCAAATTTGATATTGGGATTTTTGAAGACATGGGGAGATGTATTCAGCGAAAATAATTTTAGTATCAAAAGTCGCCGATGGTGGAGATAAAATAGATTATGAAAAGTTCTGTTAGATAAAAGATTGTTTCCTGTGAATTTAATCTCTATTAATTTGTGTGTCTATTGCTAGTTCCTTTTTTTAATTGCAACGTGCCACACATCCAGCTGGAATTAGTGGCGTGGTTGTTCCTTACGGTGTCGAAACTTTGTATAATCCATTTTATCTACGTTTAATGCACTGGAAAGTGGGTACCAGCTGAGGTGTGACCTCGTCGTCTGACCGTGGTTCAAAATTGCGTGGTGTTGTCCTCGGATCTTTCCCTTCGGGTTCGATCCCGGACAGTCGGCAAAAGACCGTTGTGTTGCTCCAGTGCGACTTTAATTAAATACCTACATACCTGAGTTTAATGCAAATATTCGACTTTTTTTTACTCCAAGAGCGCCAAATTCCCCCCTATTGGCGATTTTTGGTATAAAAAATTTTTTCGCCAAACACATCTCCCCCATGTCTTCAAAAGTCTCAATACCACAATTTGGTTCCATTCCGTACATTCGATTTAGTTACAGATGCCTCCAAAGAGATTGTTATATATATATATATATATATATATATATATATATATATATATATATATATATATATATATATATATATATATATATATATATATATATATATATATATATTTAACGTATATATATATATATATATATATATATATAATATATTTAACGTATATATATATATATATATACGTTAAATATAATATAAATTGTTTTGATCATCAGAGTTGTCATTCACCATTTCAGTCACAAATAAATATAATGTTTTATTTCTCCACTTAAAATTTGAAAATGATTTCCAGATTTCATAAAATTTTCTTCGAAATAATTATATCGTTTATTGCAGATTTGAAGGAAGCTAAGGCTCGGAGTGATAGACCTGGTTCATGGCAACCAAGATTAATAACACCTTTTGTAAAAACTCCAGGTATGTTGTGTATATATTCTGCATTGGAACGTATAAAAGGTATAAAAAGTGTTGCCTTGTCGTGAAATGTATAGTTGCATTAAAATTCTTGATATACGAAAAACGAAGATGCTCAGTTGTGTGTTTGTGTACAGGGTGTTGCACATAAAATTCTGGATATGCAAAAAACGAAGATGCTCAGTTGGTATTTGTGTACAGGTGTTGCACATAAAATTCTTGACATGCGAAAAACGAAGATGCTCAGTTGTGCGTTTGTGTACAGGGTATTTCAAAGCTTCCTTTTCAATAAAGGTTGGGTACGCAAAATTGAATCATATTCACATAGGGATGTATATCCACAAGCTAACCCGGATATGCTATAGGGAGTTAGTTTAAGTTTAAAAGACCAATCGCGCGGGTTACGGCAAGGATATATCAATACAAAACTCATTATCTTTTCCAATCAGCAAAACATTTCGAGAGAATAGATTGCGCAGCTCTTCTATAAGTTTTATTCGGCTCATTTATTAGTGTTTTATCCGTTGAAAATGAATGTCGATTAAATAAAATTTTAAAACGTTGAATACATTATGATCATCACAGTTAGTATATGCAGAGTGTTTCTAAGATATCTGGTCAAATTGTAAAAGGCGATAAAGGAGACCAAAATAAATATTTTTGTCACAGAATGTTTGTCCGGAAAGGCTGCGTTTACGTGGTAGAGAGTTCTATTCCCACAATCGATAACATCGTTTCTGTGGCGTAAGGCTTCATTCCCAGCTCGAATTTTCAACGGCAAGCTCCGAATTCGTGTAGTGATGCATGCCTTTGAAAATCAGAACGGAGAATGACGCTTTACGCCACAGAAAGATGTTATCGACTGACCTAAACAGCGCCCTTTACCACTTAAAAGCGGCATTTTTGGACATTCATTCTTTAACAAAAATGTTTATTTTGGTCCTCTCTACCATCCTTTATAATTTGCCCAGATATTTTCGAAATACCCTGTATAAATAAAATATTAATAATTTAAATAAAAATCGTACGTATTAACTTTAGTTTAAGCTTTTACTAAACTAATAGTAAGTATACTTACTGTACTACGCAATGAACCACGCTGTTGTCGATTTTAGTTTTCATAGAAACGTCTTGAGAAAGTCCTTCATACGGGGTAGTCACCTGTATCAATCTGTTTTCTAAGTTTAAAAGTTATAAACGTTTTCACTTTATTTATAATAATAATGGAATACGAGTGCGCAAAAAGAGAAACCTTTATATAATTTGAACATTGAGTACAGTATAACCTTGATTATCCAAGCTCCGATTAACATAGTATCTGTGTTATCCGAACCAAATTTGATACCAAGTATTCTTGCTGTGTGAATCTATCAGTAGTAGCAATAGTAACATGTACAATAAACTTTTTCTGTATTCCGTATAGGCTGTTTTGAGTTACTACATCCGAGTTTCTGGTTAGCCGAGGTGTGGCCTCAGTCCACATTACCTCGGATAATCAAGGTTGTACTTTACTTGGAATTCATATTTGTATTTATGAGTGGCCCTACATTTAACATGGTACAGGCCTAGTAGGGAGACCTGGAGAAAAACCCCATTGTTTTATCTCTAGAAAGGAAAATCGCTAAGTAAAATTCATTGAGAAAATAATGTGGCGATAAAATTTTTATATTGATCAGCAAATTATAAGAACGAAAAAAAATACTTGAACATTATTTTTTGTATTTCGTATAAGCTGTTTTGAATTACAGCGTCCGTATATCCGAGTTTCTGGTTATCAGAGATGGCCTCAGTCCACACTACCTCGTATAATCAAAGTTCTACTTTAATTATAATTCATATTTATATTCATGAGTGTCCCAACATTTAACATGGCAAGGTTCTACTGTATTCATGAGTGTCCCAACATTTAACATGGCAAGGTTCTACTGTATTCATGAGTGTCCCAACATTTAACATGGCACAGGCTTTGTAGGGGACCTGAATAAAAATCCCATTGTTTAACTCTAGAATAGGATAATCACTAAGTAAAATTCATTGAGAAATGAATGTGACGATAAATTGTTTATATTAATCAGCAAATTATAACAACGATATACAAAGAAATTTGAAAACATCTTTGAAGATAGCAAGGGATAACGATTGTTAAACAAACGTTGATCTACGAGTTACTACAATTGAAGTTATAAACGATTTCATTCCTACAAGACTAAGGGACCTCATCTTGCAAATTTTAATATAACAGTATACTAGTTGGTTCACATATACGATCACCTAATAATATAATACCCAATTTAGTTTGACGTCTATTTGACTCCATGCGTTCGAGTAATCATTCATTGTTTTCAATCATCCATTCTAGAGATGATAATCGAGCCTACAGCTATCGCATGATTTTGAATCCGTAATGAGGTTTGAATCTGTAGTGCAAGTCTGTTTACACAAGTGCGAAACAAATGGAAATGGCTGACCGTTAGAGGACGTTACTCTCAATTGTTTCATTTTCGATGTAAATTAAAAGCATATTAACGCCTGCAAATAACGCTCCGTGCTCAACAATTTGTTTCGCACTCTTTCGATCAGTTAATCGTGACAACTCTTAATTGTTCTGGAGATAAGACAGGGAAAGGAGAGAATTGAGGTGATGAGTGAGCTGTCCAGGCTTTCTTTTCAATGGTGTCGAAGTGTGTTAACAGGCAGGTCATTCTTACAAATACAATAACGCATGTGTGTTGAATTTTTTACCTATTGTAGGGAACGTTAACTCTGTTTCAGCAAGAAACGTCGCCAAGTTAAATTTCACGGCTTGATATTTCAGTCTATTTTTGCAGGGAGGAATTCTATTTCTACATGAACCGTCAACAAGTTAATATTATAGTGTTGAATTTCTTGCCTGCTTTTTAATTGGGAGACCGAGATTCTGTTTCAACAAGAACCGTCAAGTTAGATTTCATGTGTTGCATTTTCAGTCTATTTTTGTAGGGAAGGATTCTATTTCTACAAGAAATGTCAACAAGTTAGAATTCGCTTGTTGAATTTCCTGTCTGCCTTTCTATTGGGAGACAAAAATTCGGTTTCAACAAGAACCGTCATCGAGTTGAATTTCGCGGGTTGATTTTCCAGTCTCTTTTTGTAGGGAGGGATTCTGTTTCAACAAGAACAGTCAACAAGGAAGAATTCGCTTATTGAATTTCCTGCCTGCTTTTTTTTGTAGGGAGACAGAAATTCTGTTTCAACAAGAACCGTCATCAAGTTGAATTCCACGCGTTGGGTTTCCTGCCTATTTTTATAAGGACAGATTCTATTTCTACAAAGTGCTCATCAAACTGATAAATCCCTCAAAAGGACAGGTTCAGGGACACCTTCTGGTGGATATCTTATCTATATCTACAAGAATCATCAACGAGTTATCTTTCATCGATTTAGTGATAACCCTATTTCATTTGAAACACTACCATAATAAAAACAAAATAAACTACAAATATACCCATAACTGTTCAAGAAAGAATTTACCAATTACTTATAAGCACAAAGGAATGGTTCCTTATTGTAATCTTCAACCAAATCCTCTCTTCCAGTAACCCTACTTATGAGTTCAGTTGTTTTAGGAAAACTAAACAATTCATTCCGAGTAAGAGACCCGGACTTTCAAGACACCTTTAAACTGTAAAAATGTGACCAAACATTTATATGAAAATAATTTTTCTCCCTCTAGATATACACGTTCTTTCTTTTTCTCATGTTTTTATTAAACCATTGGATCTTTCCCTCCGGGATTGATCCCTGACCGTCGCCAATAGCCCGTTGTGTTCCTCCAGTGCGTTAATCACGTTAATTAACGTTGAACGTTATTTACTACGTACCTACGTTATTAAATTAATTAGTAGGACGTTAATTAACTACCTACCTACTATTTTAATTAAAGTAGGACGTTTTTTAATTAACTACCTACCTACCTTATTAAATTAGTAATTATATGTCATTCCCAGACTTTCAAGACACTTTTAAACTGTAGAAATGTGACCAAAAATTTATTTTAAATAGTTTTTCCAACTCTACATATACATCGTTCTCCTTTCTTTCTCTCGTGTTTTTATTTAGACACCTTTTATTTAGACACCTTTTAAAAACCTTTAGAAATATGACCAAAATATCATCTTAAAATAATTTTTCTCCCTCTAGATGTTCTTCACGTTCTATATGTTCCTCTTTCTTTTCTTGTTTTTATTTAATCAGTCATGTTTGACATCATCAGTCATGTTTTTATTTAATCAGCAATTATATGTCAGATCCAAACTTTCAAGACACCTTTTAACTGTTAAACTACGGCCAAAAATTTATCTAAAAATAATTTATTTCCCTCTACATCACATTCCATCTACGCTCCCCTTTCTTTTTATCATGCTTTTATTCAATCGGCATTTAAATGCAGGCAGCTTAATTGCACATTACTAATCCTAGAAATTTCGAGGACGCAATTGAAATGTGATCCCACAACCTATCCGGTACTCATAATGGACTTTCAGCTTTCAGAAAGCCCGACTCGTTTTGAACTTGAAGCTGGTTAAAAAAGGATCCTCATTCAATGTCAGTTTGCAATCAAGATCTGTAGTTTCCATCGATTGTTTTCATTAGGAAGTAGAAAATAATGCACAATTATCAATTTGCGCAGTGTTAATTATCGAGATGATGTAGTAGGGAAAATACCCTGGATGGGAAGCAAGAAGAGGCTTGTACAAACAGAACCGTGTGAACTAGCATTTGATGGTGTCGATCTGGGAAAAGTCAATTATCCGAAACATCGAGTCCGTATCTTTAATTCATTTTCAGAAGACGTAGGTTTCAGAAACGGGAATCGTGGAAATTGTCTTTGTTCAGAACTCGATGGTTAATGATCGTGTTTCGTCAATGTCTAGCAGCAGATTAGGATTGTAACAGTCATATTTAGATGGAAAAATAACATTTGGAAAATAGGAAAATGATACGAGATTGTAAAGGAACTTAAGTGGGAATTGTATCTGTTTTCAATCAACACCATATGGGCTCGCGGCCCCATGATGGCCACAAGCGATCTTTCTATTCTTTCTACACTCCAACCTTTCTTTTCAGAATTGTGTCTGTGTTTGGCGCAGCTTGGCCAAATATGGCCTTTGAGCCATAGAATCTAAAACCAAGCAGCCAGTCAACAGCACGCGCATATATTGACAGGGGTTCTACCAGTTTTTTCAAGGACTTTCATAAACTGGTAGAAATTTTCTGGGAAAGTGAATCATTTTGAACCAGTGACGGATAGATAGTTGAATTTACGTCGCACTGGGTGGGCTATTGTCTATTGGCGACGGTCCGGGATCAATCCAGAAGGGAAAGATCCGAGGACAACACCTCGTAATTTGAACCACGGCAGTTGAGGTCAGCACCTGAGCTAGCACCCCACTCTACGAACTTCCACACGACGCTAACGTGAGGATGTTTGGGACCACGACAGATTTAACGCACACCAGCCCCCATGTACACGACGGTCTACGAATTTCCTGAAGGGGAAATTAACTTCGCACTGGAGCAACACAATGGGCCATTGGCGGCGGTCCGGGATCAATCTCCAAGAGAAAGATCCGAAGGCAACATCTCGTAATTTTGAACCACGGTCAGATGACGAGATCAATAGCTGAGCTAGCACTCCACTCTCCAAACTTCGTATAACACGCTCCGAACTTGAATCAACGTAGTTTTTCCGCATTCTCTATTTAATTTCTTTACTGTCGGTGGTTTTCAAAATCAGCGTAGAACTGAGATAGGTAAGTAGTTAATTTACGTCGCAGTGGAGCAACACAACGGGCTATGGACGGAAGTCCGGGATCAATCACAGAAAGATCCGACGGCAGCAGCTCATCGTTTTGAACTACGGTCAGAATACGAAGTCAATATCCCAGCTGGCACCCCACTTTCCAAACTTCTACGCCACGCAACGTGAAGACATTTGAGACCACAACAGATTTAACGTGCACCATCCCGCTTGAACGCGGCGGTCGTTGGTTGAAGGGAGTTTCGAACTCCCAACCCTCCGGTTGCTAATCCGCTACTCTTCCAACCTGGCTACCGTTTGGAGAGTGGGTTTCCAGCTCAGATGTGTCCTTCATCTGACCGTGATTCAAAATTACGTGGTGTTGTCCTCTGATCTTTCCCTTCGGGTTTGATCCTGGACCGTCGCCAATAGCCCTTTGTCTTGCTCCACTGCGGCGTTAATTCAAATACCTACCCAACCTGGCTACCATGGCTCGAATTTTTTGGGAAAGGGAATAATTTTGAGCCAGAACGGGAATAAAGAAACAGAAACAAAGCCGTTAGGGTAACAGCTGAGATTGTATGCATTATGCAATCTGAACATTAGCAATCTTATTGTTTTGGTTCCTCCCAATACTGGCATTTTGTATTACACGAGGTCTAATTAGACCACAATGTTCTGGATTTAAAAAGACAACAATTACAACCCGTTGTGAAGTTCATTTGTTGGAAACTTGATCTTTATTTGGGGTTGGTTGGGTTCTACTGCGCAGTGGCCATATTCGGCCAAGCTCACTAAACACAAGATGGACAAAGTCAAGTAATGGAAATAGACATACAAGGAAAGTTTTCTGACACAGAATAGAGAAATAACCTTGTTTAAGTTAGGGAATCGAACCTGTGCCGCTTAAAACTTGCAGGTTGCTAGCCCAGTCGATATATCCACTGAGCCGCGATGATTGGATTGTCGCTTAGGTCAGCTTTGGGCTAACTATACTGGGACCTACGTCTTAAAGTGGTTGGTCTTTTATTAGCAAGAGAGCTTATATTGTAATGGATCGTTTAAGAATCGATCTTTTCGTTTCGATCTTTTTTCGACGAAAAAAATCGATTTTGTATTTTTTACGTAATTTTATTTTTTTAGGCTTAAGAACATATGTGCCAAATTTCAAGTCGAAATTAGCAAAATTGAACCAGTTATACACGCCAGTAACGGACTTTTGCAGATGCAGTCATATTTGACGTCACCTTTCTAAAACAGTACCAACTAAACATTACACTGACGTACCAAAAGTCATGGGATAAAAGTATGAAAATTTACAAGTAGCGTACGCATCGCGCTAAAAAGGTATAGAATCAGATGGATATCAGTGCTGTCTGTTGGACTCTTAAATGTCTTGTAAAACGCTTAATAACGTGATAATGGCGACCCAACGAGAATTAACCGAGTTTGAACGTGAAATGATAGTTGGAGCTCGACGCATGGGGCATAGCATTTTGGAAGTTATTGAGACTTTTAAGATTCCCCGCTGCACAGTGCTACGGGTGTATCGAGGAAACCTCATGGAAGGCATTACCTTCCACAGAGGACAGCGCACTGGCCGTCACGTCTGCTGAATGATCGAGACCAGCGCCGTCTGAGCAGAAGCGTCCGTGCTAAAAGACGAACGACACTGAGTGAACTGACCACCACATTCCGTGAGGGACGCACTAGAGACCAATTGGTACAAGCTGATGATCGAGTTCGGGTGTGGCGCAAATCCCATTAGGCTATGGATCCAAGTTGTCAACAAGACATTGTGCAAGCTGGTGGTGGTTCCATAATGGTGTGGGGAGTGTTTACTTGGCATGAATTGGGTCCTCTGGTCAGATTGAACCTATTATTGACAGGAAATCGCTATGCTCAGCTGCTTGGTGGCCATTTGCAGCCCTTTATGGACTTCACTTACCCCAATAACCATGGGATGTTCCAGGATGATAATGCTCCGCGTCACCGGACCCATTTTGTTCGCGATTGGTTTGAGGAGCATTTTGGACAATTCCAGCACATTGTTTGGTCACCTAGATCGCCAGACATGAGCTCCTTGGAGCATATCTGGGATATGATCGAAAGAGCCATTCGTGCACAAGATCCAGCACCCACAACCACGCAATTATGGGCGGCTATCGAGACATCATGGCTGAACATCTCCTGGCGACTTCCGCTGACGAGTTGAGTCCATGTCACGTCGAGTTGCTGCACTTCGCCGAGCTAAAGGAGGCCCCACACGGTATTAGAGAGGTGTCCCGTGACTTTTGGCACTTCAGTGTACTTTGGTGAACTTACAAAACAGTAACAGTGCCACCTACCTCCAGCATTGAGTATTTCTTGTTAGACAACTTTGCAACGTTGACTTTTACATGTCTTGCTAAATTGGTGACTGGTAAACGTGATTATGGACAAGCGCACTTTCAAAAAGTAATAAACCGTGATGGAGGTTTAGCAAATTCCCTTCGCAACAATCGGCACGCATCTCAGTGAATGGTCTACAGTGAACAGTTGAATTGCCAATGTGATGCCAATCACTTCCAACTGTCAGAAGCCCCGTGATAACAGACATTGCTTCTATTTCTATCACGGCTTCACTCTTCGTTGCCACACAGCCTTCTCTTCATACAGCACCTCAAACACGACTGCTAAAGACGACACAGAACAGTCCAAGCATCCATTGCATTACCACGCATACGGAAACACACCCGTCATCTTAATACAACTTACATGGTCTCGCACAATAAGCAATCTGTAAGCTTGTGGCAGCGTCTATCGAATTCAGCCACTGCTAAATTCTGGAGGGGCACTGTGATGAACGTACATCAGTGCAAAAATTAACTTACAAAACAGTAATATATATTACAAAAGCATAACCTATATTCACTATGGAGTACCTTTTAGTTGACAAAGTTGCAGACTTTCACACATCTTTCTAAAACTTTAAGCAGCTTTCATTTTCCTTACATCTAAGATTCCCAGTACATATTATTGTTGCTCTAAAACACAGGGGCACTAATTCCTATAGACCCTAATACTGTGTTCCCTCCCAATACTTTTAAATATATGATTGGCCCTCCTCCAAATTCGAGTGATTAATATTTCTAATATACAGAAAATATGGATGGTGAAATGTATAAAGAAATTAACTGTTCCAAAAATGCACACACGAATGAGGCAACCGGCGACTTGAAACTCGTCTTTTAACATAATTCGTATTCCACTTCTTACAGTAATAAACGCAAGCTATCTACTGAAAATCTCCTAAAGTATCACACAAAATGTAAATTATCTAACTTGAAAAATAAGTTTATCGGAATATTTAAAGATATAGTGTAAAATCCCTCTACGGAAAAGGATTCTACTCTACAGAATGGGCCAATAGAACCATTCCAAAGAAAGATTATATTCTATAAGGAAAGAAGCATTAGAATTTTTCTCAAGGTTGAAAGGATCCATGAGAAAATTCTTTAGTCATTAGTTGAGTTGTAAGGTAAAAGCACACTACACTATTCGGAAATTAACCCTCGGAGGGTTAAGATTATCAGATCATAGGAGTGGTTATGACCCTCTGCATCCCATTGTTAGCCACTTCTTTGAAAATAAAAAATAGTTAAATGTATAAAATGAAAATCGTTGTATTAGAGAAACTAAGATGGAAATTTATTGAGAAACTGCTTATTTATAATAAAAAAGATTATTTTGAAATTAATGAAATGTAAATATTATTCAATTTCATTCGCATGTAATAAAGAACATTTTTTCAATACATGTTTAGGTAATACCTATCATAGATTTTGTGATTAATTCCGAAATTCTATTTCGAAAATTCTTGCTTTAGAAACAAAACTAAAGTCAGTAAATTTATGTGTATTGGTTATAAACAGTTCGATTACACTTCGAAGTCCCTTTTATTCAAATAATAGTTTACGCTCTTAGCATTAAGTTCACATGCGCTGCCAGTTAGTTTGAATTTGATTTAATGGTTGCATGTAGTTAGTGCTACTTTTCCTTTACGAGAATATTTTTTCAGTTCAAGGAATCTTCAGCAACTTGTTTAAAAATAACTAAGGTTTGTTTTAAATAATTAAATATCTTATTCCTATAATGATTTTCTATTCTTTTTAGTCTTCACCACAAATATTGTATATCACTATTGTATTTTGGCACAAAAAATACTTCCCCCCTCCCAAGAAACGATTAACAAATACGACTTCTAACAAACTCAAAACTTGATTAATAACTTCAACTTTTGACGCTAGAGGGCAGCACTACAAACATGAAGCGGAATAGTTTGTTCTTGAGCTTCGCAGCTTTGCTATAACTGGTTTTTCCCTTAATAAACATCGTAATTATGCAATTACATATAAAAAAGGTCTGAACCCCTTATTCTCTCTCCCAATATTTAAAAATTGGGGTCTAGTTCGCCTCCATATGTAAGAGATAAAATTATAAAATTGTATTTAGGCACGAAACTGCAAAAAATTCGATCCCCATCCCCTTCATTCGCGCATCGCAAAGCAAATTTAAAGGTACGATTCAAGATTTTATGATTATGCAAAATTTCAGATCTTTCATCATGGCGGTATTTTGACCACAATATGACCTTTGCAATTTTTAGTCAGGTTTTTTTCACGAAAATAAATGTCTAACTCCTCGCAGGAAAGAGCTGAAATTTTGCATTATCGTATGTCCTGAATTATTTCCATCAAAACATAAGAACGCTGTTATTCATAATCTTTTTAAATATTAATTTCAAAATTAGTATTACATACTAAGAATTACCTTAAAAAGAAACATTAATTAAATTTTGTTTGGACTCTTTCGTTTTTTCAATCAATAAAAAATTTCAGCGTAATAGATTATTTCCGAAGATATGAATAAATTTGGTAAGTTAATATATAGCTCTGACTGCTCCAAATTTTCCATATTCATCATCCAGAAATGTGTTTTCCAAATGACTTTAAACTCGGTAGACGCTGTTAAATTTTTATATAGACACGAACGACATTTTGTGCCAAAACTTTATGTTGTCATTGGAAATTATGAAATTTGTACATAATTTAATATAAATAATAATAATTTACTATAAAAACGACTCCTCAAACAAATTTTATGCGTATGAATTTGTAGATGCTATTTCGTTTTCAATGGTACCTCTGAATTTGCTCTACTATGAACGATACGCGAATAAAAGGGTGGATCCATTTATCTTCCTCAGGCGTACATCAACTCTTTGCCTTTCTCAAATTATGTAAATCAAACACTCATATGAAAATGAAATATATTTTTCATTCTGCTACACTATAATACTTTTTTTTGGGCCTGAGAGAAATCATGAAGTACAACTCCTTTGCCGTTCACAGATCATGCAATTTAAACATTTATAGAAAATATTTCTCACCACTGCTCTTTAGTCTGACGCGTTTTGTTTGATGTGTGGTTTGACTAAGAAATTAGGATACATAAAAACTTTGTTGTTAACTGATCATGCGATTTAAAGATTCTTAGAAAATATTTCTCTCTAATGCTAATAAGTCTGTTACTTTTTCGTTTAATGTATGATCTGCCTAAGAGATATTATGAAATACAACTCCTTTGCCGTTTTACAGATAATGCAATTTAAATATATTTTGGAAAATATTTCTCAATAATGCTCTTTAGTCTGATACTTTTCTGTTTAATGTATGGTCTGCCTGAGAAATCGTGGAGTACATAAAAACTTTGCCGATCGCAGGTCATGTAATTTAAACACTCTTTGAAATTAAATATTTCTAATTACGCTCTACCCCAAACTCAATTCATTTGTGGAATAAATTTATAAACATGACGCCACAGGGAGAATTTTAAAACATATTCCACAAATCATCATTGTATAATGAACAATGCAATTACGCTCTTTGCCTTAGTCGTCATTATTCGTCCAGTGCAAATAAACTCATTGAATAAAGTGATCACCCCAGCGAAACGAATTGGCATGTTAAGTAGATCCGCTTGGATTACATTAGCATTCCACACCGAAATATCCACAGTATTCACATTATTCATAAGACGTTGATGGCTATCTCTCGTGACTAAATCGATGACGGGATAAGAAGAAGAAATGACCACACTGGAGCGGTCATTGTTTCTTCGGACATTGATGGTGAACAGAAGCCCTGATTCCTGACAGCACAATGAACACCCGATTAATTATTTGATCAACCGTTTAGTCGCGTAACAAAAGGATTAATGGCCCTCGAAGTTCTTCAATCAGTGTTGATGGCTGATTCTAATCTTCGTTTGACTGCAGCTCGAGATCATCACACGTGCTGTTTTGTTGCTACGGGTAGAGTTTTCATTGTGAGAGCACCTGATTGATTGCATATATATCAACTGGGGTGCCCCTACGCATTTAAATTGATTCCAGGGAAACAATAACGCGCAAACTTAGCATGCATCGCGTGGTACAAATTTGGCCCCAAGTGCAGTTCCGTGCAGTACTGGTCAGTGTCAGGGGCTGAAATGGGGAAAAGGGATGCAGCTTTCTTTTTGGAGGAATTTATTCTAGAATTATTTTGTGCTCAAGAACACTACCTTGCAGAGCTGGTTAGTGAGATGTGCTGAAATAGAAAAAAGGGCTGTAGCTTTCTTTTTGGAGAAATTATTCTAGAATTATTTTGTGCTTCAGACGATCAGTGTTGTACTATACCGTGCAGAGCTGGTTAGTGGCATGTTCTGAATTGGAAAAAAGGGCTAGTTTTCTTTTGAACGAATGATTCCAGAATTGTTTTGTGCTTGAGAACAGTACAGTGCAGAGCTTGTAAGTAGGATGTGCTGAAATGGAAAAAGGATACAGTTTTATTTTTGAAGGAATGATTCTAGAATTATTTTGTGCTTGAGACGACCAGTGTTGTGCAGACCGTGCAAGCCCTAAGTGCTGTACCGTGCAGAGTTGGTTGGTGGCACATGCTGAAATGGAAAAGTATATGGCTTTCTTTTTGGAGAAATTGTTCTAGAATTGTTTTGTGCTTGATAATAGTACTGCGCAGAACTGGTTAATGGCAGAGTTGAAAGGGGAAATAGATACAGTTTTCTTTTTGGAGGAATGATTCTACAATTATTTGGGGGTGCTTGAGAACAGTGCCGTGCAGAGTTGAAATGGAAAAAAAGGATACAGTTTTCTTTGTGGAGGAGGATTCTAAAATTATTTTGTGCTTGAGAGCAGTACTGTGCAGAGCTAGTTAGTGGGATGTGTTGAAAATGGAAAAAAGGATATAGCTTTCTCTTTGAAGGAATGATTCTAGAATTATTTTGTGCTTGATAGCTATATAGTGCAGAGTGGTTAGTGGTAGGGTCTGAAATGGAAAAAATGGTTACAGCTTTCTTTTGGACGAATGATTCCAGAATTATTTTGTGCTCAAAAACAGAACAGTGCACAGAACTGATTAGTGGCAGGGACTGAAATGGAGAAAGGGCACTCACCTTTCGAGTATCATTTCTATAAAGGGGCCGCAGTAGCCCAGTTGGTAGTGTCGCGGATTAGCAACAGGAGAACTGCGAGTTCGAAACTCAATCCAATCAAAGATCGTCGTGTACATGGGATTGGTGCACGTTAAATATGTCGGGGCCTCAAATGTTCTCACAATGGCATGGTGTGGAAACTTGGAGGGTGGAGTGCCAGCTCGGCTATTGACCCCGTCCTCTGACCGCAGTTCAAAATGACGAGGTGTTGCCCTCGAATCTTTCCACGATTGATCCCGGACCGTGGTCAATAACCTGTTGTGTTGCTCCAGTGCGACGTAAATTAACTACTTACCTACCTCATTTCTGTACTAATTTTCAAAATACAGTTAAGAAAGTAAAATAGAGAGAGCGTGAAAAACTACGTTATTTGAAGTTTGGAGAGTGTCCTTCTCCTCGGAGGGTCTTCATGGAGAGTATCCTCTTCCTTCGGATCTGATCCCTGACCGTCGCCAACAAGTTGTGCTTCTCCACGTAAATTTAATTACCTACCTGCCCACCATTTCTGTAAACAAAGCAAAATTCCTACAGAATTTTCGAGTTTTGCCTTGAAGTTGAGGGTAGTTGAATTAATGTCGCACTGGAGCAAACAATGGGTTATTGGTCCAGGATCAATCCAGAAGAGAAAGATCCGAAGCAACACCACGGAATTTTTGAACCACGGTCAAGTGACGTGCCTTGAAGTTGGAGTGCATTTTTCTTTCTCGTCTCCAAACTGCACTGTCGTGCTCAACTCTCATTTGGTTACGATCCCTTCTCGGGGAATTGACAGTTGAAAGCGATCGAAAAACATGTCAAACGAGTCGCTTCCCCTTCCTGGGAAACACTAAGAAACACTCCGAGTGTCTCGGCATTGAATCTTCCCGTTGATCTGGGTACGACTCATCCTCTTCTGTTTTTATTTTGCTTCGGAAATCTTCGCGCAAAGGGTCATTTTGGGAACCTGTTTAATGAGCCACAGCATCGATACGCTGTCCGGAAGTGTTTTCGGAATGATTGCTGGCTTCTTCCCAGGATCCGAACCTTGGATGTGGATGTGACAGGGAAATTGAGTCGCCTTAAGTCATCCTTCCGAAGAGAGGAAGAACGAAAAATGAATTTCGGCTTGTTTCGATTGCGATTGAAAATTGTTTAAGCCGAATTTTGGGTGAGACTCTTTCGAAGTCAGTTTTGAAATATCTAATATCAAGAAACGGTGTTTTTTAAATTGCTGAGATACGAATTCCCTTCTTATGGTTTTAAAATTTTGTACATATGAAGGTACAAGTCCCCGTAATTCTTTCTGAGGAATTCATTCCTTTTGGGGGAAGAACGAAAAATTAATTTTGTTCTGTTTCGATTGCAATTAAAATATTTTAAACCGAATTTTGGTTGAGACCATTTCGAAGTCGTGGTTCAGTTTTGCAGTATCTAATATCAAGAAGTTGTGTGTGTGTCTTAAATTTTTGAAATACGAATTCTTTTCCTGCGATTTTAAAATGTGTATATGACGGAACAATTGAGTCCCCGTAACTCATTCTTTCCTAGGAAGACAGAAAAATCAATTTTGACTTGTTTCGATTGCAAAATATTTTTAAACCTAATTTTCAGTGAGACCCTTTCACGGTCATGATTCAGTTTTACAATATCCAAATATCAATACCAGTTTTTTCACCTTTTTGAAACACAAATTCCTTTTTTGAAGTTTCTCAATTTTGGGTATGACAGCAATTTAGTCACCGAATGTCATTCTTTTCGAAGGAGAACGAAAAATTAATTTTGGCTTGTTTCGATTGTAATCAAAAAATTTTTTAACCTTATTTTGGGTGAGACTCTTTAGAAGTCATGATTCAGTTTTGCAATATCTAATATCAAGAAATTGTTTAACTTTTGAGATACGAATTCCTTTTTCGAAGTTTTGAAATTTTGTGTATATAATGGAACACTTGAGTCCCGTAAGTCATTCTTAACGAGGAAAGAAGAAAAATCAATATCAACCAATTTTGATTGTAATTCAAATGTTTTTTAAACGAAATTTTAAGTGAAACCCTTTCAAAGTCGTGATTCAGTTTTACACTATTCAAATATCAATAATAGGTTTTTACTTTTTGAGATGCGAATTCCTTTTTTGAAGTTTTGCAATTTTGTGTATGACAGCAATTGAGTGCCATATACCATTTCCGAGGAATAATGAAAAATCAATTCTGGCCTATTTCGATTGCAATCAGAATTTTTTTAAATCTGAATTTTGGGTGAGACCCTCTTGAAGACGTGATTCAGTTTTGCAATATCTAATATCAAGAAATTGTTTAAATTTTTGAGACACGAATTCCTTTCTTACTGTTTTGAAGTTTTGTGTACATGACGGAACAATTGAGTCCCCGTAAGTCTTTTAACGAGGAAAGACGAAAAAACAATTTTGGCTTGTTTCGATTGAAATCAAAAAATTGTAAGCCAAATTTTGAGCGAGACACTTTCGAAGTCGTGATTCAGTTTTGAAATATCTAATATCAAGAAAAAAATTTTAATTTGAGATACGAATTCCTTTTTTGAAGCTATTTTATTTTATTAATGATAGAGCAATTGAGTGCCAAATGGCATCTTTCCAAGGTAAAATGAAAAATCATTCGGACCATTTTTATCACAATTTAAAACTTTTAAAAACTTAATTTTGGATGTGAACCTTTCGACATGAAATTCAGTTTTGCAGTATGCAGATATCAAGAAATGGTTTTTCAAGTTTTTGAGCTAGATTCATTCTCTCTACATATTCGTGTTGTAACAAACTGCCATGTTGTTCAATTTTCGCTGAATTCTAACCTTTCCTACTTCGCTGTTGATTGTTGTCCACCTCGCATCCGTATTCGACATCTTTACTTTAGAAACGCAAGTGCTACAGATTCATTCACAAATATTCGTTTTATAAAAAACTACCTGCATGGTGTTATTCAATTTTCGCAGAATTCTAACGCCTTTCCTTAAACTTCGCTGTGATTGTTGTTCACCTCGACATCCGTATTTGACATCTTTACTTTAAAAACGCATGTGTTGCAGATTCATTCTCTACTTATTCATGCTATAACAGACTCCCGGCACCGTGTTATTCATTTTTCACTGAATTCTAACGCCTTTTCAGCAACTTGGCTTTTGATCGTTGTCCGCTATTCAAAGTGTCCTTGATCTTCATCCCACATTGCCACCCTTGTTCGAGGTTGCGCTCTGAATTTTGATTAACAATGAAAGCAACAACTCTACACGATAAATCTATGTCAATGGCAAACGCTAAAAGCTAAAACTCGACTGTTGAGGCCTTACTTTAAAGTTTTTTAACAACACATTTCCGTTACTTAAATTTGTTTAAACTTTGCACACGTAATCAGTTCACAATGAGAGGCTTTTTCTGTCAAGATATGCGTGGGGTGTGGTAGAGTTTTTATGGCGAAATGTTCTTCCTCTGCGTATTCCGGACGTGACGTCACTTAGCTTGCTTTACGAATACGATTTCAGACGTCGCCAATTAAAATTCGAATGAATGAATTCCAAATGGATAGACGATAGTTGATTGGTCAATTAGATGAAAAGCCAAACTTATCCAAAACAACGATAAACAACATTTGAAGGTTACCTCTATATGTATCATAGGGAGAATTTGGGCAACAGGAAGTAAAATATCCATTTTCCGTATGGTTTGTTAGTACTGAAAATTTCTCTCATACTTGGTTCAGTTTAGCGATATCATATTATTTTTCTTTTAAACCAGTACATTTTAAAGTAGACTTTCCATATTTTGTTCTTTAATGTTGGTTGGTTTTATGGCGCAAAGACCAACTCTGACCAAGATGCACCAAGCAATATTTTTCAGTCAAGTAAACAGACACGCACAAGGAAAGTTTTATTGATACAGAAAAGAGAAATACACCCAGAGTAGTTGTAGGATTCGAAGCTAAGCCGCCAGCAGCACGCAAGCTGCTAGCACAGTGGGCAAACCCACTGAGCCACGGAGGCCCCGATGTTTTTGTTCAAATCGGGACAATTTTATACCATGGTGTGATTAATACCTGTTCGTTGAACTCATCAAGGTGAAAATCGACTGGCTTCGTGAGTGGTTGAGAAATTTCCTATTGTGTCGAATGAGAATTGTCCTAGGCAATGATTTCTCACCAGCTGCTAGCTTGCCAATCTTGAATCGCCAAAGCATAGAGTCACTTTTTTTAATTTAATTTTCTATCCACAGAGCTTGAATGAAGTAAAAAATACGGGTGGCAAATGAAATTTTAAAAAATGTGTGTGCGATTGTTCTCTATAGTGGAATGTCCCTAATACTGTTGCTCATTCAAACTAATATCAGCACTCTCTTTCCTAGAACCTTCTGCAGCAGTTTGGAGACACGGAATAATTTCTGCTCACAAAAATAAATTTCGCAATACTGTCTGTCTACCAGAACTGCTCTAGATAGAAAGTCTGCCTGTCTGTTGCAGTCGAAACGAGGCCTAGCCCATTTTCTAAAGGGGATTCTTGAAGCATTCGAGTTTGTCACATTATTTCACCTGGCGACCAATGGCTCACCAGGAGCTTGTAAGATAAGAGGATATCACCCAATCCCGTCGCCAAACCACTCACAGCCAAATTCACCCAGACCTATTTCTATAATAACCACCAGTCTGCTCCAGACCTTAGACTGTTTGGAGTAGTTCTGGTAGACAAACAGTACTTTCAATAGATCGAATGTCAGTGTTACAATTAAAGCATATTCATAATGGGCAAATTTTCTTGTATTATGGGAAGCAGAATATCACAAAGAACGCAGCTGCAACGTTTTACTTCTCCAATCTTTGAAAAAGATTATAATTTTATACTTTCCCCTACCCCTTACATCACCAAGCGTTTGAAAAGGGATAATTTTGCATTGTCCTCTACCCTTACTTCACCAAGCTTTTGAAAAGGGTTATAAATTTATATTTCCCTGACCGGGATAAAAAGATCAATTGGCCGGAACCCTAGGACGTGTTTTAATCTGGAACCATCCCGGTCGACCCGGGATATTGATAAGTCCCTCAAAAGGACAGACTCTGGGGTATTTCTGGTGGTTATCTGGTAACTTGTTCAGTTACACATAAATTTTAGAAGTCACGAAACTTTTATGAAAAATTTATAAGTATCTGTTAAAATTAACTACAGAGTGGGCCACGAAAAAGCAACCTGTCTTGGTCTCGTAACTATATGTGGAATATCACGCGAAATATGATTTAAAGACTACGGTATCCCCACTGTAACGTAGTGGGCCGAGTGATGTGCTCGTGAACACAACGATACACATTTTGAGAACGAACCAAACGAGCACCACAAAAACACCTCTACTCAGCTCGAGCTCTGCAACAGTTCTGTGTCACCAGATTCCATTGGGAGACAGTTCAAACACAGGGGGGCGTCGTGCACCCCGAAAAACCATCTGGACGGCAATTAGACCGCCATGGTAGACCACCCCGATAGATGTTTCGGGGTTTTCGGTCGAAGGTCAGTGATGTTGACTTCTGATACCGAGCTGTTGTTAGGGACGTTATACCACCTACCATTTACAGAAGATGTTGAAAATGATCTCCTGGAACATTCATGCACCTCTGTGCACGTCGCAGCATGTTTTGAAACACTCGTTGCAACTCACTGAAATGAATGTTTCCTTCAGTTCGTCTATTATCTTGTGATTGTTGGCATACAATTTACCCTTTAAATTTCACCATAGGCAAAAATCACACGTCGACAGGTTCGTGATATTCCACGTACAGTAACGAGACCGAGATAGATTGCTTTTTCGTGGTCCACCCTGTGTTATTCAAGTTATTCCTCCAAGTGGTTTCGACGAGATATCTAGTCCATCAAGATCGGACGAATTTTGCTAATGACGAGATATCTTGTCATCAAGACATTGCTGATTTTTTTATTATGGCTAGATCAAGATCTGGTCAGTTTATTTCATATGACGAGATATCTTGTCTACCAAGATCTGGTCAGTTTTCTTCATATAGCGAGATATCTTGTCTACTAAGATCTGGTCAGTTTTCTTCATATGGCGAGATATCTTGTCTATTAAGATCTGGTCAGTTTATTTCATATGACGAGAAACCTCTTCGAGACAACCACGGGTTAATATTAACAGGGTACGATATTTTAGATTTTATTTTTGTATGTATCTCCTGCTATGTATCGTAAACAGCTAATAAGTATTTGCCCTTGATTTTTTAATATTATCGTAATTCACTTCGTATTTTAGTTTGCTGTAGATTTTCAGTGAGCAAAATATTTTTGTTATTTTTAAATATTTTCAAATAAACCTAAATCGAAAACGACAAGTCTGCATTTTGTGGAGAAATTTTATTAGCTAATTCTATACAGCAGCATTGTAATTATAGTAAAGAAATGTCATTTTTCCATGGTAGGTAGGTAGTTGCATTTGCGTCGCACTGAGCAACACAAAGTTTTTGTATGGCAAAAGCCGCACTTAAAAATGGCAAAACATCTTAAATAGTTTCTATAACAATCCCTCTTAAGTTCGTTACGATGTGATCATCAAAAATTTATCTGAACTTATAAAAAAATGATGAAACGGACGAATATTTGTTTTGTTCTAGAAGAATTTTCCTAAAGCTGTAAAGAAATAAAATGGCATTAAATTTTAATTTATCGGCAAAATTTTTGAATATTTCTTATGCTCAACCACTGACCTCGGAAGGGGCAAACTGGCCGTAATAAGAAATTTTCGAATATAAAAGAAACAAAATTTTGTTTCACAAAAATACAGAAAACATCTAGAAAACAAGATTCAGGTGAATTCATCACTGTATCAAATTCCAACGTTGTAAAAGCGATCCTTTTCAACTTTTCCATATATTTTAATAAAGTTGTTCTAATGAGAAAAAATGCTTTAAATTTCCAGAATAACAATACTTATATCGTTTGTTATCAATTCATTTGAAATAGGTTTACAATCTCATATATCCGAGCAACTTTGAAAAGTATTTAAAAATAAACCCATTTCTCTGTAGGCAGAACAGATCGAAGTAATATCCGTAAGTGAAAAGTGTGTATTAGATCGTGGAAAAGTTGTTTCATTTGTATAAATAGCTAATTGTCAACGAAACGGAGACTACATCTGTTCGTTGCGAGGTCATTATACGATGAACAATAGCTTCATTCTCTTCGGGTATAAAACCTGTTTTCCCTCATTATTTCTATGTTTATGGTTATTTCCACTTAATGAATCCAAGAGTTGTCAGGTCAACAACTAATCCGAAGTCAAGGTTGTATACGGTGCAAGCAACCTTGAGTAGAATAACAGACTGAAATCTTGAAAAATGATTTGTTTCGCAATTCAATCGTGCGATTCAGTTCAAGATTTTGCATGCAAATATTTGTCATAAATTTTTGTGATCCAATTTGTGAAATCGGACGACCACTCACATTATATAGGAATACAGCGGTGTTTTCATACTTTAAATACATTCTGATCTTCAAGTTAAATTGCCAATAATTTGCGAACCACTCATAACACATCATAGATTTGACAAAAATAAATGTATTTTGTATGAACTCTGGCTATTTTGACCCAGAAAATCAGAATCTGCTATCAAAAATAGGTATCCTTTAAAAAATTGCGTTGATACAAAATTTAATATGAAGACGAACCCTTAGGCAAATAAAATTCACATTTGTTTATAGCAGACATTATTCCGAGTCAAATGACACTCTTGGTTTGATTGTACGAAAAAGTATCCAAACACCTCTTGTTATTAGCGTCAACTAATAACAAGAGGTGTTTGGATACTTTTTCAAGATAACTTGTATCAAGGTAAAAAATGAAGAAACACAAAACAAAAAGCGCTTTTTTCGTGGCTTTTTGAGTGACTTGATGGGTCACATTCATTCTGCTGGCCTCGAGTTGGCCACTCCTGGTTATAAACATGATTAACCCCAACAAATGGTAATGAAATGACTACAATGACATTGAATCAACAGGGAACTCATCAGTGTGTGAGGGTATCTGATAGAAACCATTTTGAAATGAAGGGATGGAACCTTCATTTAAAACAGGTCCATAAAAATGACAAACAGATTGTGTATCGTAAACGCTGAATTAAAATTGGTTTGTTCAAAAGTATTCGTCCCCGAGAGAACCAAACTGTTTTTCAATTGTATAATTTCAGAGCCAATACTCGGTACACACGAAACTACAAATATCGGAATTCAGTTCGTCATTAACGTGACTCATCCCAGCAAATGTTAATGAAATCACTGCAATGACATTGAATTGGAAAGCAGCAGTAATTGCGGGAATCTGATAGAAACCAGTTTGAGATGAGGGGACCCAGCCCTCATCTCAAACAGCTCTATAAAAATGACAAACAGAACGTATATCTTTAACGCTGAATTAACATTCGTTTGTGTTCAAACGTATTCACCCCAAAGAGGACCGGAATGTTTTTAAATGGTATAATTCCAATTCCAATGCCAATTCTCGATACACACGAAATTACAAATATCGGAATTCAGTTTGCCATTAGAATGGCCAATCCCAGCAAATGTTAATGAAATCACTGCAATGACATTGAATCGGAAAGTCAGCAGTGATTGGGGGAATATGATAGAAACCATTTGGAAATGAATTAATGCAACTCTCATCTCAAACAGGTCCATAAGACTGACAAACAAATCGTATTCGTTTGTGTTCAAAAGTATTCGTCCCAAAGAGAACCAGAATGGTTTTAAATTGTGCTCGACGCACGAAATTACAAATATCGGAATTCAGTTTGTCATTAGAATTGCTAATCCCAGCAAATGTTAATGAAATGACTGCAATGACATTGAATCGGAAAGTCAGCAGTGATTGCGGGAATCTGATAGAGACCAGTTTGAGATGAGGGGACGCAACCTCCGCTATTAAGAGGGCGCCGATGAAAATCCTCGCAACCAGTTCGCACGGAGGGACGACCTTGCCAATCTGCCTCAGGCCATGTGTGTGTGTGGATGTAGGCCAAGGAACTTCCACTCCACTCATTACCTAAAATAACGGAATAGATAAGTCCGAGTCAGTCAGCTGGGCATCACCAACTGCACTGGGTGCAGGAATGACCGACTGGAAATCAATTTGAGGCAAGGTCAATGAAACCGATCGCACGCAGGTGTTGATCTTGCAACCGGGAAGAAACGTCGTAACAGTTACACAAATCGTGTTGGATTTATCGGTTCTGCTGAGTCAGCCACAGCTGAAAATTCGGGTGTTGTTTTTCAAAGGGTGTAGAAGTGGGAGAAAAGTCGAACGTTCTAAAATGGTTTTTAAAGCGATTGCTGGCTTTTACAGGATGGCTGTTGTGTCTGAGAGTTCAGGAGTGTGAATCGTTTTGCTACATGGATCTTTGTTGTTGCCATGATGCGGTCTATAATTCAGGTGGAATGTCGATCTCGTGTTGCATAAGCGATGAATTAGCGTATTTGTTTCGTCTTGAGCAAGATTTCTCGCATGAAATTTTCTAAGTTTGACTCATGGAATATTTCTCAAGATGGAAGGATGCTCAAAAAGATGATACAGTCATCGAGGATCGCTACAGTAATGTTTTTACCTGTTTTGTTTTTGTTTTATGGAAAAATAATTTTCTTCTGTTCTATATTTGGTCTTGTGGAAGCTAACATTTTTAACTTTTGGTTGGGTTAATTTTTTAAGGACTAACTTTTCTAATTTTGACTCATGGAATATTTATTTCTTAATCTGTAAGGATGCTCAAAAAGGTGATAGTCATCGAGGATCACGTTTATATTTTACTTCTGTTTTGCTTTGGTTTTATGGAAAATATAATATATGCCTATGTGTGGAAGTTTACATTTTATTTTTGTATTATTTGTATGGTTGAATTTCAAGTACTAACTTTTCTAAGTGTAACTCATGGAATATTTAAGTTTGAAGGATGCTCAAAAAGATGGTAGAGTCATCATGGATCGCTACAGTAACTTTTTTTCTTCTGTTTGATTTAGGTTTTATGGAAAAAAGTAACACGCTCATGGAAGTTAATATATTTTTATTATTTGCCTGTTGGGTGAAAGTTTAAGTACTAACCTTTTAACAAAATTCTAAGATTGGAATTAATCTTTCAAAAACTTGTACCAGTTTTCCAATTTGAGACAAAATTTTATAACCATTAAATATTTAACACTTTTCGAATCAGATCATGCAAGATAAAAGTGTAATACGTTGCAAAAGAAATGAGAGAGGAAATGTCATGAAATAAAAATGTGTTGAAAACAATGGCGATGCTAATTTTTCTTCTTTTTCTCTTTAGTCCCAGCATTCCACATGAGTCGGATGCATGATGCAATCCGTTCTTCTCTTGCTCCTGATTATCTTAAATGTCTTAACAAGTTCGCTTATTGGAGGAAATAGGAATAATACGATTCTACTGAGCCGTAAGTAATTTTGATTCACTTAATACTTTATACCTCAATTTTTTATTCCTTAATTAAGAAAGTTTACAATGTTCCTACACTTTTCTAAAAGGTTTCCTATACTTAAGTTTTCTCATACTTAACCTGCAAATGAATAAATATTTTTCTATTATGCTAAATGTAACGTGTTCTAAAATAATTATATGTTCCACTTGTGTTACGTATCTACCTATAAATATAGGCAACCTTCACCCAAACCACAGGAAATATTGGTTCCATGTCATTCAAAAGCATGTTACTTGAGACTTCGGATTTATAGTTTTTTGGAATCCATCCCGTCTATTAAAAACCGTACAATTCAAGACTCCAGATCCATATAAAGTGGACATTTGGTTCCAATGAGATTTAATGACATTTTATTACGCGCCTAGTTATATGCATTTCTTTAACCCTCCAAGTGGTTTCGACGAGATGTCTCGTCCATCAAAATCTGACCAATTTTGCCAATGATGAGATATATCGTCATCAAGATTTTGACTGTCGATTTTTTTATGAGACTAGATCTGGTTAATGTTTTTCTAATGACGAGTTATTTCGTCCATCAAGATCTGGTTAGTTTTGATAATGACGAGATACCTCGTTGAGACAACCACCAGGGGTTGATAGAATAGCCGTGAGATTCCAGCATCATGTTCTTTGATGGTTGACTTCGTTTTTTCACCATGATGTTCCCGAGTCCTTGCAATTCAAGTTCTGCGCTATTCAAGAGTCCTCTGTACTTGAAATTATGAAAATAGATTTTCAAAAAATTATTTATGAAAATGGTTGAAGAACATTTGAAAACAAACTTCATCAAAATCGGACAAAAATTGCTCTCGCAACAGACAAAAGCCTATTTTGTGTTGTAAACGAAAATATGCCGAAATACATATTTTAAATGCATTTTTTTCATTTCTATGATTTTCAAATTTTCCCAGAGTTACTTATAAAGTAACTTACCTTGGAATCATCTGTTCTTGAAATTATGAAAATATATTTTTAAAAATACTTATGAAAATGGCTTTGAAGAGTTTTTTAAATAAATCACATTAAAATCGGACAAAAATTGCGCTCACAACAGCCGAAAAGTTTTCTGTCTTGTAAAACAATAGTATGCTGAAATGCATAACCTATAAACGCATTTTTCTCCTTTCTATGATTTTCAGATTTTCCTCCAAAATTTTAAAGCGTTATCGTTATATAATCATGAAACTTGGTTACTTATTCATGTACTATTTTTCATTCTGTGTACCAAAATGTGATATTTGGCTTAATAGCTTTTAGTTAAGTTAAATTTTTAATTTTTTAAAACACCAAAAAATAATTGTCAGTTCGGAAAGATTCTTTGGCCTTTTTCTTATAATAGAATCATTTGTAAAGATTATATTTCTCCTTTCCTTAAAATAGAATCATTTACAAAGATTATATATTTCTCCTTTACTTAAAACATAATCCTTTGGAAAGAAATCCTCCTTTTGCTCCCTTCTTTAGAATATAATCCTATGAGAAAATTCTATTACTCCATTAATAATAATAGAATCCTAAAGTAAGATTCTGTTGGTCTCTCATTTCCTTATAATTTAATCCTTTGGAAAGATTCTGTTGGTCACGAAGGTCAATGCTGATTAGAAGTCAAGCAAGGAAGAATGTAGGTTGCAAGGTGGAATTATGTGTGTGAACTCATCAGAGGGTTAATAAACAAGTAACTGTTATATATATCAGGATAAAACATTAATTTTAGTCTCAAATCTTCGAAATTCAATGAGTTCCAAAACATAGGACAGTTCGGTTTTTTACGTACAGTTTGTGAAAACCAAAGCTTTAATTTGAGAGCACTCAAAATTTTAGTTTTCGTGCAGTGGCCGCCAAAAGTTAACTAATATGGTATGTATTTTGATGATTTTGCATGTAAAGCAGATTTGTCAAACTAAAAATATTCAATAAATGTTTTGTTAGCAAAATTCAACTTTTAATTTGACACAGAAATTGTCAGACAATGTTATATAATTGTATTTGTACTTTCTGCTTAAAACTTTGTGCGGGGAATTCCCTTTTGACGTAGTAGTTTTTGTTCTGCTTTGTAGTTTGTGTACTATTTGATTTTCTTTTATAGGGCATATTTTAATTAGCAAAATTCTTTCATTTTGTCAAAACAAAACCTGAAAAGTCATCTATTTTTGTGGTATTGGAATATATTAAGATTTTTTGTTTTGTTTTATGCTCTCGTGTTATATAAAAATATTTAAAAAAAAGACATTAAAAATACTTAATTTTTAGATCACTTGTGTAGTTTTTTGGGATTATAAATGCATTTTTATAGGTACTTTTCAGTTATAGACATATCTCTATCATTTTGGGAATCAAATTTTTTCCTGTAAGTTATTTAACAAGATAAATCCTTCACAGAACATGTGTGAGTACATCCTTAATACAATGCTAGCAAGGACGGATTAAAGGGGGGGGCGGACGCCCGAGAACAGAAAAATAAAAAAGGTAAAAACTCATTCATCTGAAGGCAGAAATCAAGCTGTGGGTGGCAAAAAGTGGAAAAGGGAAGATGCAAACTTAACCCCTTTACCAGGCTATGCAGTTGAGTGTTTGCAATTTTGCACCCCAGAAATTTTCCCCTCAATTAGATCTTTAATGTTGATTCTTTCTTCTCTTCTTTGTCAACTGCAACAGCAGAAAGATCTTTCTCGACACTAAAACTGATCAAAACTTTGTTGAGAAACCGTTGTGGAGCGAAACCGCTTAACTGAACTTGCTTTGCTATATGTTCATAGAGACATCCTTATTGACAAAGAGAAAAATATAGATAGGTATATTGAGAAGGAGAAAGAAGAGATAAAACATGTTTTCTTAAGTACAAATAGTTTAAAACCGCCTGCTAATATGCATGAAGCAGACCAAATATGTATATATTGTACGAGTATAGTGCTAATATGTACAATATAAACTTAATAATTTTTTGTACACAGAATTTTTATTTCAAAATGTTAACTACTCAGAATACAAAAAACACAATGTTACATTCAAAACTACAGTTTTATGCATCTTAAGTAAGTTTTTGAGTTACCGTAACGGCGTAACATCATTCTTATTGTTTGCATTGTACTTCTTTGGAGGTAATGACTATATAATGAGACATTAGTCTAAAATACATTCCTGTAATAATACAATTAATATGGATGTCATTTTTTTTATTCATACAACTTTTGTTTCAAAATGAGTGTCATTGTAAATTGTATTGAAAAAATAAAAGAATTTGTAAAGAATATTTAAGTTTCTATTTATTACTTTCCTAATGTTATTTTTAAAATAAAAGTATGTATATTTAGGAATTAAAAGGACTAACAAAAACGTAACTTTCAACAACCTGCACAATACTATTTTAAAAGAATTTTCATGCTAATTTCAATGTTTTATCTTTTAATTTGCTTAGCCGTTCTATGTTGACAAAAGGCTTATAGAATTTGTGGTGTTTGTGTTAAACAGTTATGTAAATGGAGCCGGTTTGCAAAGGTTTTTAAAGCTACGCATTTCAAGAAATTTAAAGTGATTGTCTAAAATAAAGTACATTTTTACACTTATTTTATATCAATTTTAAGTCTCAAAACACCTTAAAAATGCTAGTTTTTGAAGGTATTTTTTCAAAATTTTCAGGGGAAGACTCCCCGTTTCTCTGGGGGGTATCCCATACCCCCAGGCCCCCCCCCCCGGTTTGTTGCATCTTCCAACCAACCGCCCCCACCCACAAAATTGCTTTAATCCGTCACTGAATGCTAGTGCCAATAATCTCGTATATACTGGTACCATTTTTGAGCGAGATATTTTCCCCACCATATTTTTTCATAGGGACTGGTAATTGTACCACAACTTGGGAAATGCCGCTGGTTTAGAAGATCAGAAAAAGTTATTTGTCATTATATGACACTCGAAAATTCTCTGAAATCTAGTTTCTGCGACATCGGAGTGTTATTTTGTCTTATTTTGGAGTTCGAGTTTCGAATAATCATGATCAAAAATTTTATTAATTATGATCAACAATTTGTTTTAAACATTAAGGATTAAGGAGCATTATTATGTAGCCTAAGCTTTTCTAGCTAAATTTAAAAATACAAGCATATTATATACTTTTAAAGTTTCAAATAATGTACGATATTTACGAAACTTGTATGATTTTATACTTTATCGTACTTTCTAAAGTCATGCACCATGATATTGACATCTACGATGTCTGAGGACCAACAGAAAACATTTTTACAAAATTCGTAAAAATAAATTTTTCTTGATATTTACCTTTACTGTTCCTTAATCCATGGTCAAGGACATCTTTATAAAATTCGTAAAAAAATTAATGATCCATACTATTGACTTCTGCTTTATCTGAGGCCTCGACCGAGGGCATTTTTGCAAAATTCGTAAAAAGTAAATGATCCATAATATTGACCTCTAATGTAACTGAGGCCTCGACCGAAGACATTTTTATAAAATTTGTAAAAAGTAAATCGTGTATAACCATGTTCGAAATCTAAGGTCTGTTTGGAGAAGACTTCTTTTTAAGATTTACGGTCAGTAAGCGCCATAATACCGTGACTAAAAGAAAGCTTGAAAGAAACCATGAAATAGTCTCGGTCACTTTCCTAAGCATGTAAAAACTAAAAGTAACATGAAGTATTGATTGATATTTTCTCCTTGAGTCAACACATATTTATTCATTGCTTCTATCCCATTTATAAAAATGCTCCGTTTCTTACTTACTGAGATTGGATAAAATAATTTAAAATTTTAATATTGTTCATTAAAGCAATGGCACCTTTTCCCTTCAATACAGCTTCTATTCGCCTTGGAGTTGTCACTTTAAAACCTGTCTGTAGATAACATACTCTAAGAATACTATCTACGTAACACACTCTAAATCTAGTCTCTAGGTTGCACACATCAAATCTAGTCTCTCTTGGGAAACATTCCAAACCCTAGTCTCTAGGTAACACACTTCAAAACTAGTTTGTAGGTAACATACTCCAAAACTAGTCTCTAGGTGACACTCTAAAACTACTCTATTTCAAAGAAATTTTAAAATCACCTATTAAATAAAGAGCTTACGATAAAAATGTAACCCCGTCCAGATTGATATCCTGGATGCGCCCCTGGGAAGTTATAATTTTTAACTTTAACTATAATTATGTACATATCTAGGTTTTGTACTGTGTTTTATCCGAATGGGAAATTATAATTTTTACTTTAACTTTGATTACTTTTATATACATAACGAGTATATAATGTGTTTAAAACTGAATGAAACTTATAAGTTTTAACTTTAACTATAATTACATACATAACTAGGTTTTATAATGTGTTTTATATCCGAAAATATGAAGTTATAATTTTTAACTGAACTTTATACTTATATACATAACTAGATTTAATACTTTGCTTTAACTGAAGGGGAAATTATAATTTTTAAATTTTACTTTTTTATATACGAGATACGATATTTTTATGTGTTACCTCGTACATAACTGGAGTGTATAATGTGATTTAAACTGAATGGGACGTTATAATTTTTAACTTAAACTATGATTATGTACATAACTAAGTTTAATACTGTGTTTTATCCGAATCGAAAGTTATAATTTTTAACTGAACTTTAACTAGAATTGCATACATAACTAGGTTTCATACTTTGCTTTAAATGAATAGGAAGTTATAATTTTTAACTTTGACAACTGTTACATACATAATTAGGGTGGATAATGTGTTTTAACCAGAATGAGACGGTATAATTTTTAACTTTATCTGAAAAAAACAAGATTTTATACTGTGTTTTATCCGAATGGGAAATTATAATTTTTAACTAACCTTTAAATATAATTATATACATAACTAGGTTTTATACTTTGCTTTAACTGAATGGGAAGTTATGTTTAACTTTGACTACACTTATATACATTACTGGGATGTATAATATATTTTAACCTGTATGAATGGACGCTATAATTTGTAACTTTATCTATAATTATATACGCATAGCTAGGTTTTATACTGTGTTTTATCCAAATGGGAAGCTATAATTTTTACTAAACTTTAAATACGCATATATACATAACTACATTTAAATTTGCTTTAACTGAATAGGAAATTATAATTTTTAACTTTAACTTTGACTACTTTTATATACATAACTGGAGTATATAATTTGTTTTAACTTAAACTATAGTTATGTAAATAACTAGGTTTTATAATGTGTTTTATATTCGAAAATGGGAAGTTATAATTTTTAACTGAACTTTAACTATACTTATATACATCACTAGATTTAATACTTTGCTTTAACTGAAGGGGAAATTATAATTTTTGACTTTGCTACTTTTATATACATAACTGGAGTGTATAATGGGATTTAACCTGTATGGGATGTTTTAATTATATACATAAATAGGTTTTATACTGTGTTTTATCCGAATGGGATGTTATAATTATTTTAAGGTCTGGGAGATACCTATTTAGAACAAATGTGCACTTTTAATAGAAAAGGTTTTTCCTCGATTTTATAGATTTGCATTTGAGTTAAATGTGCAACTACTGGGGAATCCATCACTCCCCTTTATCCGTACATCGTTCAGATTGGAGAAAATTCAAAGTTATCATTCGATAGAGAATAACGTCTTCTATAAATTCATATGCATAAAATTAGCATATGAGTCTTCATGTCAAACTGCACAAAAACTTCAAATTTCCAATAGCAACGACAAATTTCAAGATGGTGTGAGTCCCCATGTCTTCCATCGCTAATGTAGAGCATTCCTAGGCATCATTGAATGAGAAAATATTTATAATAGTCAAAACTACTTCAAGAAGGTGGGACGATAGACGTCCCTAACGCCTCTTAGCCCTCTAAGTGGTTTCGATGAGATATCGCATCCATCAAGACTTGACCAATTTTTCTAATGACCATATATCCCTTCATCAAGATGTTGCCAATATTTTATGATACCAGGAGCCTATCCTTTCAGAGGGTTAAAGGGGGGGGGGTGCTCGAAATAGTTTCAAATGCAGAAAGGGTACAAGTGACAGATTTCGTGAAATTAAGTTACGTTCATTTCTCTAATCCTCAAGTGCGAAAACTGAGCAACAAAAAAGTTTGCAACTACTAAAATATAAGAGAAAACAAGCAAATAAAGATGTTCGTGAATAAATGAGATATGAATGAGATATAGTCCTTACAATATATATGAAATAGGTACTAGTGAATATTGAAATTGCAATAACGAGCAAGACTTCAGAGAACTAGTACTAGTTTAAAATGAAATGTTGCAATGGTTTACAGTCAATGCGATCAAAAATGTCCTCTTTTGTATAACGTGTGCACTATTTTTAAGAATTCCAAAAATATTTATTTCCACCTTTCGCAGACCTTTATCACACATAATAGATATTTAAACTTCTCTAATAAATTTACAATCTGTGGGTTCCGTACCCAGGGTCCCAAAAGCGGGGAGGGGTCGCCAACATCGTGCTACCGGGCCCGGAAAATATGAGGAACTTTCCGTGCAATGTATTCATGAAATTTTAAAAGTTATGCATATTTTCTTTGTATGTATTTACACGGTGTTTCAAAACTTCCTACATAAACTTTAAGTGGTGATAGGGAACATAAAAGTAAACCGTATTCACATGGGGATATATGTCCGAAAGCGCCACCTGGGTTTGCTAGAGGGCGCCCTTCGGCAGGATCAGTTTGTACGGCGATCCATGCGCCGATGCTGCATTACTGTTGGTGGTCGCAACTTTGAGCACCTACCGTGAAATTGTAAGTTACAACTGCTGTTAAACTGTAAAAATTAGAGCTAATGAAAATGTTCTCATACATGCTGTCTTTCATTTCTGTGCCTTAGTATATGCACTCTAGAAAATCTTCGTGGACATACATCTCTATTCTACTGCGGTTTTATTTTCTCCCCTTAAAGTTTGTACCCCGTAAAGATTCCCCTTAAAGTTTGTATTGGAGCTCTTAAAGTTTATATCCCGTAAAGGTTCCCTACCTCTCCTTAAAGTTTGTATTGGACCCGTTAAAGTTGGTACCCCTTAAAGATTCCCTACCTCCCCTTAAAGTTTGTACTTTAAATTTTGAAACACCCAGTATATAAATAAAACTGTAAAGTGGACAAAGGAAACGAAACTATATATTTGTGCAATTGAGCATTAAATTCTTGAAATACATATTTCGATTTCATGAAGGAACCGTAATCTAACCTGGTTCTTGTGATCCTGAGTACCGATGACGGAGATTTGTATATGTAAGGGCATGCCTCCATATTGGAAGGAGTACCATGGTACTCAGATCCTTAGTCTAAGGAGAACCCCAGGAAATGTAACAAGTTTTTGTACTATTATGTACAGTCTGTTTTCTAGGTTGGAATAATTATTAATCTTTTAAATGTTTTTATCATAAAGGATACGGTTTCAGTGGCAGATCACTCAGTAGGCGAACTAGGCACGAGCCTAGGATGTTTTTTACAGAAAGGTCCTCGGACAAATACTGTGGTTAAGCAATTTTTATATATTTTTTAAATTTTATTTCTGCTGGAAATTAGTTCGGTTGCTTTCGCTGGACTATAGCATTAGCGTCGTTAGAGATCCTTGCGCATGGACATTCATTCCCTCTCATTTGATTTTATGTTCTGCTTGTTCCGTTCACCAACTGATTTTATTCATCAATTATTTTACTGCTTACGATCCTGTAAATTTACAGAAAATTCATTTTATCGAAAAGGTTATTTTATTTTATAAAATTATAATTATGAATGAAACAAATGCCAGGCACTTGACTTTACGACTTTCGCCACCTGACTTCCCAAAACTTCTGTGCTCTATTCCCGAAATTTTTAAGTGCAGTGCATGTGTTTAAGTGCTGAGCTCTCATATGTTATCTAGTATTATATAAAATACAGTCAGGAGAGTCAACAATATTAAAATAAAACAAGTGTACACGCAAACGATGATGCGCTGTCAGGAAACGAAACACAGCAACGAAGGGATTCCCAAGATTTGTCCTTGGCAGCATTGACAAGTCTTTCTTTTAGGCGGTGCGGTGTTAGAAGATTATCCCCAAGGTTTCGAAGTGTGAAAGGACAGGGTTTAATGGCTTTTGAATGATCTTTGTTCCCTTTGGAGAGATTAAATTATAATTATATGCAGTGAGAGATGAAACAGTAGGTGTTATTTATGCAGCAGTAATTATATACAGCAGATATTTGAGGAACTCTGTTATCCAAAGTTTCGAAGTGTGAAAAAAAACAGGGTTTTAAGGCTTTTAGGTGATCTTGGTTCCGTTTTTGGCGAGATTAAATTGTAATTACCTATTAAATTGAAAAAACTTCTTTTCATCATTTTGTTATCAATCTTGTGCTTGGCACAATATGTCCAGAAAAGACTCTGTGCCAGAAATGCCAACCCACCAACTGTTCATTCTCATTTTGCAGCCTTTGTAAAAGACTGCCTCAGCTCAGAGACAGCGAAATTGGGTGCTATTGTGTCTTTCGGACTCTTTTTAACTTGGAGCTGATAAACGATTTGTATTTATTATCTGAGCTGAAAAGAAACAACGGCGAATGTAGTTGACTTATAAGGTTGTCGAAAGCTAAGCATAAAATTTGTTTTCTAACTTTCGGTGGCAATTTCAGCATCCCCAGTTACCAATGTTACGCTACGCTACTGGTTATACACGCCACTGACTGTGTCGCTATATTCTCTGAACCTAATAATTTATCATATAACTATCACTAACTATCTTACCATCGGCTTTTATTTCCAGGATCTGATCAAGCGAAGGAAAAATTTTCCAGACCTTCGTCCATTATACGCAATTTGATAAAGCCCCGAAAAGTACATCTGTTTTCTGGTTGCCCAGCCAACACTCAGTGCTCTTTCATCTTGTCTTGCTGGTGGACCGGTGACTCTGTTGGGACTTCCTGTGGGCCATTTTTCTTTTGCTGCGGCAGCCAAGACAGCAGGGATGACCATCATATTAACCAGTTATACTACGGGCCCGTGCGAAATGACCCAGGTATGAAACAAATAGTAGGGGTACAGTTGTAACAAATTTGTTTTATTTTTTAGTTCAGTCCCATTTTAAAATGTAACTGGATTTTGTTTCGTTTTTTAAACATGCTGTTACTCATTGGTTAAAGATAGAAAAGCCTATTGGTGTCCGTTAACACGTTTGTTTTCTCTATAATTTCAGATATATGTCTGACCGTAATCTCTTACATTGTATACTCTACTATTAACATACTAGTTTTCTATAGTCACATGCATGACTTACTGCAAACGGCTACATTGAACACTCTACTAATAACACTAATTTTCTATAGTGGCATATATATGTCTGACCTTAATCTGTTACACTCTACTGTGTGCACTCTACTCATTAATACGTTAGTTTTATTTAAGTACAGAAAATGTCCTATTGTAATCCAGCGATTTTCATCTTATGGCACACATAAACTAATTACTAAAATTCTACGGCACATTAAAAAATGTATTACATTTTTGCCTATGAACAAAGAAATACTTATAATTTTAATTGTTATGCAAAATAGTTTTTTAATTATCTAAGTGACTTTTAAAGAATCCTTTGGAAAAAATGGATTTTTGATGCTTTGTAATGTTTTATTACAAAGAATCCTATTATTGTTATTGTTTTAATAATTTATTAATATTGTTTTAATAATTTATTGTTATTGTTATTAGTTTTATTATTATTGTGTTAATAATACTTACAATTATTTATGATGTGCTTTGTAATATAAAACAATAATAATTATTTATGATGCTTTGTAATAAAACAATAATTATTAAAATTTCTCGGGCCAGTAATTAAAAGGTTTATCCAATTAGAAAGACACTAAACTGTTACATATGAACAATGAAATTTTTTCTGTATATCATAATATAACTTTGGCTTTAATTTTTTGTTGTAGTTGAAAGTAAGACTGATAAATTGATATAAGTGGTCAAACCATGTCAGAAGTGGCCTCGGACCAGAAAAATTTGTTAGTAATGTGAGAAATCCCTACCACATATGATAAATAAAGGCGTATATATGGCACACTTTTAGTTTGAAAGTATTGTTCAAGCAGTTGCTCTTAGAAACAAGTGCATAAATCTATCTGGTCTTAAAATAACTTGGATCAATTTTGTAATGCCTTTTGCTAATATTGAATCAATATATTTGTCAAAAACAAGCGAAAATCTTTTTCATGAGATGATAATCGAAAAGTTTAAATTTCTTTCAAAGGTTGTTGAAATCATCGCCTATTTCATACGTCAAATTGCTTAAGACTGCAGTTTACTTGTAACAATTCCAAATTTTCCTTCACCTGATGCCGGTAGATGGCGACACTAATTATACCTGCCAGTCAATAATTTCGCAAATAAATCGGGATCCGAAAAATAAGTTCAGAGTAATAGTATTGTATTATATATGAGTGTGAAATAAAACCGACAAATAAACCATATAAACCAACAATTATAAAATCTCAGCACAAATTTTAAATTTAGTGTTTTTCTTTCTTGGTAAGAACTGCTTATGCATGATTTTTGAAATATTAAATTGTGCGATGGCATTTTTCTTTCGGAATTTTTCATGTAACAAATCAGGTCCATTGACATCATAGCAAATTTAAATTTTTTATGATAAGTTAAGGTGCTGTTTATGAATAATAAAATTTTTCATTTATTAACTATTCAAATTAAATAGTTCGGAATATTTTGCTGTGGTTTATTTGTCAATATACAATTTTTGATAAATTACATTGAATTATTTACTTGATAAATTACAATAATTATTTAGAAATATTTTTAACTTGATATATTCTTCGCAGCAATCTCGTTCCTATCAGTAAAATCACTCGATTAACTGTATCATAGATGCTAGTATGTATTTAATAAAATATTTTTGTGTTATAAAAAATATCATATATCGTCGGCTTAGAGCAGAAACTCATTAACTGACAAAACAAATTTTGTACTGCACAGCGTAGTTTAGACTAATGTTAGTTTTGGGTCAAAAAATTATAAGCCATTTTAGTAGTGTTTTATATATTTTAAACAGATTACTAAAATGATATTCTATTTCTCATCATAAAAATGAGCATTTAGTGTTTCCGAAAAAGTGGCAGTTAATGAGTTTTTGCTCTAAGCAGATGATACATTAGTCCATAAACACAAATGTTCCGAAAATAGTGACTAGAATTTTTAAAAATTCTGTACTTGTTAAATAAATTCCAGATTCCTTGATTATGTGTCCCCATGATTATTGACTAAATGAAGTTTTCAGTTCCAAAAGCAGTTCTCTTTCGGTTGAAATTTCTAAAGAAATAAAATTTCACAAATCCCTGATGTTTAAACAATATATCATAAATGCACCCTATTTAAATTAATTGCGTTTATGGAAATATTCTGTTTTCTTTGAATTAATGAAAAGTCTATTTTGCTGTCGGATGGCATTGACAAATGTAGAAAATAAAACTAACAAATATTCCAACATTTTATTATATATTTCTTAAATGCATGAATTCGTTCAAGTAGTTTTAAAATAAAACTCTAGATGGCGCTACTAGTGAATTAAATTTATCCGAATAAAAATCAGTTGTAGAGTGATGTCAAATACTGTTCTTTTAGGTCAGGGGTGTCAAACTGGCGGTCCACGGGCCGCATGTGGGCCCGAGGTAATTTTTTGTGGCCCACGATGCTCTAGTTCAAATGTTGCTCCTTTTCACAACATTGTGGAAAAATTGGAAGAAATCAAAAACGTTTTAATGATTTCGAAGTTACAAAATGTTTCTCTTTTTATTAGTCCTTTTTCCTTTGAAGTTGAAAATGCTCCCACTTCGATACAATTGGAATTAATTGATTTCCAGAATGATTCGGTTTTAAAAGACAAATATCGAGAAATGGGAATTCCTAAAACATATTCTTATTTAGGTGAAAAATACCCGGAAATTAAAGTTTGCTGCATAAATTTTATGCTATTTTGGGAGCTATGTGTGAGCAACTATTTTCGTCCATTAAATTAAATAAAATGGCCTACAGATCAAGATTAACTGATAAACATCTATCTGTCATAATAAAAATTGTCTGTTCTCAGTCTGAATCCAGATATTGGAAAACTAGTAGGAGGAAAGCGCTGGCAAGTTTCCGGTAAAAAAAAAAATAATTTTAGTTTTATAAATACATTAAATTAAATAAACGTTTAAATAAAAGCAATTATATAGCAACATTATAAATTATTACCCTAAATTCACTTAATTACATAATGTGTTTTAATTATCCTATCCATATTCCTGTGTGAATCCTCCCTTCAAAATATAATTTTAAGAAAATTTGTAAATGTGATGTGGCCCGCGTGAATCTTACCAGTCACATTAAATGGCCCGTGTTTTAATTGAGTTTGGCACCCCTGTTCTTTAGCCTGTTCTGCTCACTACTGTTCTCACATTCAACTTGAGACATGCGATGTTCCTACAGCAACCGCCCTTCATGGCGGGAGTTTTCGTGGTAGACAAACAGGGCCCAGATTCTGTTGACACTTCATCTTTTGTACTTATTGTAGATAATACCGGAAAAGACTAAGTACAAAAAATTATTACTAGCGTTTTCGCGATCAACGATCTTTTATTGGGGAAGATCTGGAAGGTTATTTTCTCTTGTATTGACAGGAGAAAAAGAAAGATATATGTATATGTATAACACATAATTTTGTATCTTTGAGTTGATCGAGATGTTGCTTACGTCTGCCTGAACCATCTACAGCATGGTTTCTGAAAATGTGATTCGTGGTGCATAGGACAAAAAAATTTCCCTCCCTTCGTTACACATTTTGAGGAAATTTTTGGTCAACAAAATTCGAGCCCTGATAATCACAGGGCAGACGCCTAAATATATCTTTGAGCAACAGGGAGAGAGAGAGAATAGCCATTAAAAATTAAGTACTTAAGACGTCTTGAGGTTATCACTTTGAAAGTAAAATTAATTTATTTATCAAAAGCCGGATTAATCGTTATATGATATATCTCAGCACGTTCAAAAACATGAATATAAATCAGTAGAATTGAAATATACATTACGAAAATATACAATACGTAAAATATAAACACTACAACAATGAATACCACTTTATAAAAATAGGAAGCACACAATTTTCATTACATTTCACATTTTCTCAAAATCAAAAGAAACTGCATATTATTGTTACAAAAAGCAATAGCTATTTTAATTTTCAAAACATGAAGTGTAAAAATCAGAAGGGATTGAGAATACTTTAAATATCAAATGTGAACACAGTGAATTAAATTTTTATATACAAATTTATATGAAATAAAATATTCGTACCTTAGTACTGTGATGAATTAATCCGAACTTTTGTTGGACATTAAAAAATAACATTTATTTTAACACAGACAAAACAATGGGTTTACAATGGACGCGCGAAACAAAAATGCTTATTTTCATATTAAAATTTACGAATTGCTACGAAGACGTCTCAACTAGACGGAGTCCGTGAACTAACTGTTTCTCATTCTCCTCACATGCGCAAGCGCAGTATTGAAGGACTTTTTAACAGGAAACTTCCGGGTCTGCAGCCGGCCATTCTAGACTCCTAGGCGCTAAGATGTCACAGTACAAAGTTCTCTAATTTTTTTCTCTTATTTTACATACTCCTTTAAAAATTGATACAACTAATGTTACTATCACAATTAGTAATTACATTACTGTCAGTAAACATAATATCATCGTTACTTACCGACTGTTTCTTTACTGGTTGAGGCGATACGCTTTCAGTGCTGGTTTCCGTCAACTTTCACTTTTCAACACTTAGTTTTATGGTGGGATGTATTTTTCTGAGATGTCTTTTTAAATTAGAAATAGATGATGTAAAGCAGATCGATTTCCGACATAAGAACATGACGCCCGATCCGAATCTCCATCTTTCATAGTAAAATATGTCCACACATTTTAAAAAACTTTACAACTTTTTCACATTTAGAAAAATTGTTCATCTTTTAAGTTGATAAAAATAATTGACTGTTTTTTTATTACTTTTATAATGCGTTATAAAAATATTTAATAAAAACAGAAAAAAGGCAAAGCAATACATAAAATTATAGGAAACACTTCAATGAAAGTACACAAAAGAATTGGGGAAATATGAAATTTTCAGAAACAGTAGAACTTTTAAAATATTGAAATATTTTTAATTGAATTTTTTAATTATTGTTTATGTACAATTATATTTTCTTTTTATGTATATTTCATGTGTATTTAAATAAGGTACAATAAAACATTTTGGTTTTCATGGAAAATCGCATATATTTGTTCAAAGGGTACTGTGCCCCCAGCAAGATATATAAATATTCTAGGTATAAAGGTATAATTTCTAAGTAAGAGTAAAAGTGCCGGGCCCCTCTCCTTCCTTACTCAGAATTTGCTTTTACCATGTCCATAAAATCGTGTTTAGTCTAGAAGATCAATGTTTAGATCTATATTGGAGATTTACATATCAAAGTTTATATTTGTTCTCTCTGCCGTAACTAAAACTGAAACTATGTGCGTCTATTATTTTTTGGCCTTTCCAGTTTCACTGCACAAATATAGCATTTGTTTCTTTTCTTTCAGTGTGTGGCAGAAGCTCCGCTTCAACAAGCAGGATTGTTGGAGGTGAAGACGCTGCATTTGGGCAGTTCCCTTGGCTGGTAACAAAGGAATTTTTACTTTGTCGTGCTTTTATGATGTGGATTGATTCAAGTAACTGATAAGAACTTAGATTAAGGCATCACATGAGGGGTTATAAAAAGACACTGAAGACATCGATAATAAAAACCTTCTAGGAAAAAAAATCTTCTAAATCTTCGCAATTCAATTTTATATTTATTCCATTTGTAGACACACAACTGATTAAATCTCCTAAATCTACTCAGTTCAATTTTAGATGCATTAATTAAATTTGTAGAAATATTACTGATTAAATCTGCTAGATCTATTCAGTTCCTTTTAGATGCATTGGATTTTTAAACACATATTACCATTACATCTAAATCTACCCAGTTCAATTTTAGATTAATTCGATGTGTACTCTTATAGGTAAACTTAAAACTAAAACCTGTCGCTCTGATCTGATCTGTTCACAGGTCGTGTTCTGCTAAATTACTTATTGTTTGGGTCTTCTTTATTTTTATTAGACGTTATGGCAAGAAATTTGACATTTAAAGAATATTTTCAAATTAAAGTATTTATTTTTCGTTGAAAAAATCCCAAATTTAGTCGCTGTAAGATACAACTTATTTTGGTATTCGACACTGAGGCCGTAAACACACTGAGGCAGTGTGAAGCATGGAATGAGGCTATGATAGTACCTGAGACAGTTTGCGACATCACTAGACTTCAAACAGTTGAAGGTAACCGTAGAATCTTAATTATCCGAACTCCGATTAACCGAATGTCCTTGTTATCCTAACGGAATTTAGTACCAAGTTTATTTTATTTATTTATTTATTTAGCTTTGAATTAAGCTTCGAGCACGAGTGTGAGCACTTTGTGATTGATCCGGTTTTGTGGTGATGGTTGGTTGGTTTTAGAGATGGAGTGGCTATTTCGATAACATTTTAAACAACAGTGTAATTTTATAAAATAACAATTAGAAATTGTTTTCAGAAAGGAATAATTGTTATAACTGCCACTGGCTATTGAAGTTGGAGCAAAAGAATGAACACGATATTTCTAACAGAAGCGAACATAAGTTGTCATCAAATGTTTAAATAGTAATTCTTACAACGACTAAAAATAGTTAAATTGAATGAATTAATTAATTAATTAAATGAATGACTGAAGTATTTAAAAGATTGGGATTTGTGGAAATACATTTAAAAAAATTCGTTGGTTTTCCAAAAAAATTTTAATCCTTTTACGGTTGATTTGCAGTTGCCAACTGTTAAAATTAACTGTTAACATATTATTTTCTAACACTTAATAACAGTTAAAATAGCCGCTAACTGTTAACAAAAGTTTTATTAATAACTGTTATATTATAAATTAACAATAATAGTTAACAATGTTATCACAAAATAGCAGTTTTGCCCATCTCTAGTTGGTTTGAGTTATGACACTAGATCCCAAACGCAAGACAAAATAAAATTTAATAACAATAGATTTTAAAATATCAGATTAACAACGAAAGATTAAAAGTATAGTAAAACATTTGAGTAAACCACATGAAAACAAATTAAACTCTTCAAAATTCAAAAGTATGAAAAAACTAAATACTATATTAAAAACGTCTTAGCATCAACATGAAAAGTAAAATGTGGTTTAAAATGCATTGTTGTGAAAGATAAAATGTTGAAGTTTACGTGTGTGAAAGTGCTAAGGACTTTTTCAAGAGAGTATTGATAATTATTAATCCTCATTTTTTATATGAAGCTTTCAGTAACAGTAACACAAGCTTTTTAGCAGTAACAAGTCTCGGTCCATATTACCTCGGATAATCAAGATTCTACTGTCGTTGTGTGGAGGGTATGTTTCCCACACAATGTCTCATACAAACGATGAAATTCTAAAAACTATGTATTGCAGGCTTTCATCCAAGTGGGCGGTAGCCGTTGCGGTGGAGCTTTGGTAGCATGGAGACATGTCGTCACAGCAGGACACTGTGTAGCAAAGTATGTGCACTCCGTATCATACACACTTTAATTTTTACTTTTTTTGCATTTAAAATACACAAATATTTTACTTTATGTACTTTAAATACACTGAATTGCCAGAAAAACTCTTACACCAGTCTAATAGCGTCATATTTGGTCCAGATCGGTCAAACAGTAGATTTGTTTGGAGTACAGACAGACGCCAATTCAGATTTACACTGAAGTGCCACAAAAACTCTTACACCAGTCTAATACGTGGTAGGCTTACCACGGGAGCGTAGAACTGCGGAAATACCTTGGGGTATGGACTTTACGAAATTGTAGACTTATTCTGAAAACCTATTTATTAATTTTGGTGGGTGGGAGGTTACTAGAGATTCAGCCGCTAATTTTCATGGTATAGGTTTGTACTTGTGTGTAATATAGTCTCAATTCTTTAAGGTCAAAAGCCTTTCCTTGTGAGTGTTAAGGATTTCCTATATAGGAATAGCATCCATGAGAATTTATGTTTTCAAAAACGATGTTTTTCTTATGAAGGTCTTTTTTCTTAATCTTCATATAGAGGGCGCGAGTGTTCCTTTGGGGAATAAAATACTTCCTAATTCATTACGAAATTTACTTACCCTAGCACGTTATTCGAATGCCATTTCATCTGATCGCTTATAGAATTAGTCATAAATTTGATAAGTTTTGTTTTTTATTAACTGAAAACCTCCAATACATGAGTTGCAAATCCATGAAGTCTTGTTCTTATTGTTCCACACGAATCATTTAGTAGAGAAAGAATTAATGCCAATCGTCGTCGAACGGCGATAAATCAAACATTAAGGTAAATAAATTGTAAATAATTATATCCATCGCCATTACGAGAAAGGAGTTCTTAAGTGGAAGTATTTTTTCCTCTTTGGGTATTTTGTTTATGTTTACACACATACTAAAATGAGAATTTCTCATAATAGCACATCTCTATAATACATCTTCTCTTTAGTGTCAGATTAAAACTGCTATCTTCTATCTAAATGCAGATTTTTATAACCATGAATATTCTGCTGTATTGTAAAAAAGGTTATTTCGCCAAATTTGATCATTTAAGGTTAACGATTGTTACACGCTACGTATATAAGTATCTAATACCTTACAACCCTAGAAAACAGCAAGAGCACTCAATCAGCGGTTCTTGCATGCTGCGTATATAAGCATCTAATACCGTATAATACAAGAAAATAGCAAGAGTACTCAATCAACATGCTATTAACGAGTGTCTGTAGGTAAGTGCATAAAAAGTGTATGCGAGTGTATAAAAATATCTGTTGCCGTCTAGGAAACAGAAAACACACTCAATCAACAGTTGGTTGAGGTATATTATATCTAATGCTTTTAAGTATGGAGATTTATATATTTAGCACATTTAACAATTGTTAACTCGCTGAGACTAAATTTGGTGATAATTCTTTGACTAGCATAGTAGTATTCAAACATGTATTAGTAACCGTCATTTTTTGCAGGACGCAACATAATCCCGGAATCATCAAAGTGACTTTAGGTGACTATATCTTGAATTCCGACCTGGAAGGACTGCCAAGTGAAACCTACGGAGTCGACGAAGTGAAGGTTCATCCAAAATTCCGGTTCACACCCCAAGCGGATCGTTTCGACGTAGCCGTGTTACTGCTGGACAGAGCTGTGGGCTACCGGTTCAACATGAAACCTATTTGCTTACCAGAAAAAGGAACCGATTTCTTGGGAACCGTCGGCTATGCGGCTGGCTGGGGCGCATTAGAGCCAGGTACTTTACTTCAGCAAGTTTCTACTGTTTTCAACGAATGGACAACACTGGGCCCTAAGGTTCCGTGGCCAATTTATCTTGAACTGATTCATATTGCGATTGTTTAATTTCACTCACGAAATAATAATTTCCACTCAGTGGCGCCAACTGAAAATTTTTGTAAGGGAGAAGCACTACTCCACAGTTTGCTTCATATAATGCGTGTGTTTTCGGCAAAATGTATTTTGATACTCATATCATGTATGTATCAGGAATATATTTAGAAGATAATCTTGGATGGGTCCCAATCATCCCCTCCCTGTTTTCTATTCCAATGAAAAGGCCGAATTTATTAAATGAAGATTATCTTTAATGGGGTTTTGAATGTTTTCAAATATATCTATATCAAATATATCTAATATAAATATATCTAAGCCTGTTGAGTTTACGAAATACCTGTCCCAATCATCCCCTCCCCTGTTTTCTATTCCAATGAAAAGGACGAATTTATTGAATGAAGATTACCTTTAATGGGTTTTTGAATGTTTTCAAATATATCTACACTTGTTGGATCTACGAAACATCGATTAATTAGATACACTGAAGTGCCTGAAAAACCGGTACCTATGCAAAATACAGGGAGGTCATAAAATAACTTTCACTCTTTGGAGGCATCTGTAACTAATCGAATAAACGGAATGGAACCAAATTTAATATTGAGATTTGTGAAGACATGATATGTATTCCGCGAAAAAACATTTAGTTCCAAAAGTCGTCAATAGAGGGAAATGTGACACTTCAGAAATTTTACATCTCGGAATATAACTGGATTGTGAACCGCTTTGCAAGAAGTATGGTGTTCAATGCCTACAGAATACTTCCGCAAGCTTGTGGAGTCCACGCCCCTTGTTATTTCTGCAGTTTTAAGCTCCCGTGGGAGGCCTACCAAGTATTAGACAGGTGGATCAGTTTTTTGGCATTTCAGTGTAAGCTTCAATGTGCATTTTTGGTTACTTTTTAAAATTCAAAACATTTCTGGGAGGACTCGACGAAGGTTGGTCTGAATAAATCCTTGGTCACCAGAGGCGTAGCTAGGGGTGCCAGGGGATAAGACCCCAAGCGCCAATGAGTAAAGGGACGTCATTTCAATCGTTTTATAGTGTTCATGGAAAAAAAATTTATTACTTTAGCACAATTTTGTTTTCACGAAAGTATTTTCATGTGCTATGAGTGCGAAGCGAATGCTTTCAGGCACTCCATCTTCCAAAGTCAATCCTTCCCTTCATGTAGCTCCCTGTATACGAATTACTGTTGAGAAAAGAGAGAAGACGCTGGTTTGGGGTTTTATGGCGCAAGGGCCATATTAGGCCAATGCCACACAAGACAGACAACTTCAAGTAAAAAATGTCGTGGAAGGGAAAAAAGAGAGATTGAGGAATAGAATAATGGAATGTGAAAGCAGAAAAAAACGCTTGGGTATCCCGGGAGCGCGACTCTTCACTACACAGTAAACCCCATGAAAAAAGAACCGATCATTGGAGACCCGTACACACCTTGTACCCCTGAGGGCAAATGAGAGAACAGATTGTAAAGAAATTTATCACTCCAGAGGGCGCTGCGATCCCCATAACTATCTTTGTTATTCGTTTTCAAGTAGCCTATTTCAATACAGTAGAACTGAAACCATGTTGTAGATTTCCTGCCATCCCTGTAAACGACTTGTGATATGTTCGTCATTAAATTGTATTAGAAACAACGACTTATTGAATTTTGTTACTGTTGATTTAATTCCAAATGTCGAAAATTGAGCCAGCAATTGATGTGTTGAATTGTACCAGAGAGACTATTAGTTTATTCTCAGAGACAAAGCATAAAACTGCTCTTCTCATAAACATCTGGAATAAACAAGGCCCTCTTCCATCCATTAAAAGGAGCTACTAACAAAGCTCGGCCCTTGTTCGTTTTTATGCAAAGTCAATAAAAATTGCAAACAAGACTTAATAGCGAACAGTAATGTTTTATGAAATAAATATGGTAGTTCTCACATTAAAAGAATTATTTAAATAATCCACTGTACCATCATTGTAAATAAGTCTGTTTGTTTCTCATAGAGGGCGCCATCCACCTCATATGCCCCAGATCCCAAAAGTTTAGCTTCGCCTCTGTTGGATACTCATGCCTAAGCCGAATACACGAGATATTTTGCCCTGTTTTGTCCAATCTTCCGATTCAGCTAGCTCTATATAGAAACAGGGCTGCCATAGGCCACTTTTGCAACTATTTTTCAACCTTGGCGATAAAGTGTATCTTTTTAAGTAAAGTCGTCTCAGGAAGTTTCAATTTTCAAAATTTCAGCAACTTTTTTTTTAAATTCACCAAAGGCTAAAGAAAATTTTGATCATCCTCTTTATTTTTACTTAAAAAGGGAGGAAAAATATTTTTCTTTAAGGAGAAAATTTTCCAAGTGATGCTAATTTTTAAGTTTTGGCTCCAAGCCGTGGCAACCACAATAGAAAAACGTCGGAATCCGTGGTTGCTAGATTGTGATGAAAACAACTTTTTGATAATATATTTGTTTCTTAATTTTAAAATTTAATTTCCTTGGCGAGATCTTCAACGTGTATTTCATACTTTCGTTGCACATATCGTGTTTTAACGTATTCATTTTGAATCTGAGCAATTAAAATAGGGTTTAAAAGACTTGGGGGCTACTATTTTTAAAAATTTATGCTACTATTTCACAAGTGCTTTGGCTGTGGCAGCTCTGTGATGGATTCTCTCCGTAGAAATAGTGTTTCTTTAAATTGGCTCTTGTTTAAATCAACCTTCTGATCGGATGTAGACATTTGAACGAAAGACATTCTGTAGAGTAAACGCAGAGATACATAGACAGCTTCCCATGGGCTACATACGGTCCTCCGTTGATTTACTGGCTGCCCGCCTCACCATGTGTTATTTTAATATCAACAAGTCACCCGATAGGTAATTTTTAAGTTCAATGCAAACTTCAAGACTATATGTTGAAAGGATGGATAATTTGATATCAGCTTTCGAGGATCGTTTTTCTGATTTTCAAAAAGCAAAACCGTTCCTAGATGTATTTATCAACCGTTATGCCTGAAAATGCACCCAAATGAGTACAGCTTGAACTCATCGATATACAAAACGATGAGAACCTGATAAATAAATTTAATGAAGACAATTAATTAAGCTTCTATCGTTGCGCCGATAAGAACACTTTTAAATCGCTGCTAGATAAATGCATTAAGATGCGCAAGCTTGTTTGAGTTAACATATGTGAACAAACCTTTTCAGCCATGAATATTAACAAATCGAAAATAGGAATCGCTTGACTAATGAAAATTTAGAATCAATTTTGCTCTTGGCTCGAAAAATCGAATCAAATATTAAAACAATTGTTAAATCAGTGCAATGCCACGCATCAAATTAAATTCTTTATTTGCTTTTATTAGCTTTCTTTGTAACACCATACGACAAATATGAATAAAATAAATTATATGACAGATAACTTTAATGGGTTTCCTTTTGGTGGCCCTTCCATAAGTCTCAGTGAATCGATGTGGGTCTTGGTCTTAACAAGTCTATGCATCCCTGACTAAACGATACACTACATTGGTATTGAGTACTTATATTGCAAGATTTTAATGCACGAATTTCTGTTTCTAGGTTCCAAACTGAGGCCGAAAATTCTTCAGTATGTTCCAGTTCCGATAATCAATAATAAAATGTGCGAAGGGTGGCACAGGAGAAGAGGAATAAACATCGTCATTTACGACGAAATGGTGTGCGCCGGATATGAATTCGGTGGCAGAGACAGTTGTCAAGTAAGTTAGTTGTCAAACTTCTTCAGGTGTATACATACACTAGAAATCACGAAAATAAACAATATCGTTTCTTTTTGTTGCTTCCAAATATTCTCTAAGCTGTTAGCTTTCAAACGATACCCAAAATCTTGTAAATATTCAGAATAATTTTCTAGTTACAAGGGTTTTTCGGGTTTTTTAATAAACCGTACAAATGTTTCCAAAACTTTGAACGCAATTTCTGAAGATCTGTGTTTTTGCGATGTGATGCTTTGTTCAAACGAAACGGTGATAACCCAACAATGAATCGAGCTATTAAATTATTTTTGTATCATTATAATCTATACAATACAGTGAATGTTTTGACCCTCAATCAGATTGATTGTTAGGTTTTATGGCGCAAGGTAGACCCTCAGAGTTATTAGTTAAGAAATGTATTTTTGTAGCAATGTGACATTTTATATATATAGGATGGGAAGAATTCTCAAATTTAACATCAAAAATTTTATTGGACACAAAGTCATTTTCGACACATCAAGGAGGACGGGATTTAAGATGACATTTCTTGAACTCAAATTTATCACATCGCTCAGAAATATCATCCGAGTTCCGAATGTTCTAGAAGTTTCTAGCGTGCGTCAATTGGAGTGACCACGTAATATGAACCACGAATAGGTTTTCCCACACGAAAAGACACGTGTCGCCATCTATTATGAGACAGTGTTAAGTCTTAACATTGGAAAAACCAGAAGTGTTACATTTTTAGATTTTTAAATGTTAAATTCCTGAAAAAACCTAATTTTTATACATCCTTGGTGAAAAAAATTACAAAAATTCCAATTCCCTCTAGTAACTTGACTGAGGGTCAAAACATAAAGAATAATATTATATAGGAATAATTTCCAACAGGAATTGTCTTTATGAATAAAAATTAGAATTTGAGATACCACTGTTCAAAACACATGCTAATTAGCTAATTTTATTTAAATTATATAATTGATGATTAGCTTAATCTGATTTTTTTCACTCTGTAATAATTTTAAGCATAAATAAATGACCTATTGTAAAAAATCTGGATTTTTAAAGTCAAAATTAAAAATAAATCTAGTGTATATGAACACCTTAAAACTTCCAAAACAAGTGCTTAACCCTCTTCAACCTTTATAATATATGATTTATTAAATAAAGTTTTATTTTTGCAAATCATTGTAATTCGATTTTTTTAATGTAGTTTTGTTTGCTCGAATTTTAATTAATGTTATGGTTGAGTAACAATCGGATTATATTTACTAATTTACCAGTTGATTATTTAACCCTCTGGATACGGGGACCGCCCCAACCGGCCGAAAGTTTCGAGTCCCCTCGTTACGAAAGGCTCGGATTCTTTCAGACCTCAAACTCCTCAAAAATCGCCAAAGCCCATTAAGATTTCCATCCCCTATTTTCTGTACTACTAAAAGACCCGCGCGTGAATAGCCTTTACTCCCCGTTGACTAAGATGTCAGGGTTATCGACGGGGAGCCTCGAAAATTGTTTATCCTCCAGCATCTAGTATATGAGAGGTTGAGTTAATGAAAAGACATACACTTAAAAAGTCACCGCCGCCCTTTCGGTTTACCCGTGAAGAATCTGTCCCTTCTAGGCATACCCATGACCCGACAATAGAAACCGGCACATTAGGTGATAATGGGACGACACATATTCCCTCTCCTCCTGGAGGAAAGCATTGTAAAAGCCGTTTCGGACGGTTTCATTAAGTTGCCTGCCTGTAAAGCCGTTGGGCCGGCTGCCTTAACCAAAGAAGGAAACTATATTCTGCCTCAACGTATGCAGAGGGTTAATAAGGCAATTCTTTAATTCCATATTTAATTTTGTTTTATTTGTGGGAATTATAATTAATTTGACGATTAATTTTTTGGCTAATTCACAATTGAAAAACTTTTACGTTAATTTATATTGAATTGTTTAACAAAAACCACTCTTGAACTCGATATTTAATTTCGTTTTTACTAAACAATTGAATAATTATTTGTAATTGGAAGTATTTTAAATTAACAATTATACATTTATTTTTGTTTAATTAATATTTGATAAATTAATCACATCTTTCTTGAATTCTATCTTAATTGATAAATCCTACTGTTAAAATCCTGTGTAAACTGTTGTAAATCCTACAGGGAATACTGTTTCTTTAGTTTCTATACACAGGCAGTCACTTAATTGATAAATTAAGGGAGTATAAAATGGAGCAAAATTATAAATTTATGTAATAGACAACAGTGACATAACTAGGCTAGTTTCCACCCGGGGCAAGAACTCGCCTTGGCGCCCCCCCCCCCACCACCACCACCAACCAAACCCAAACTCTCCCCGACAACACCTGATAACGTCACCACACATTAATTGCACTAGTCCAAATTTTTTTTATTAAACTTAGATGGTAAATGCTTGATTTCAAAGGTAAATAGATTAATTTGCAGCAATTTCATTTTTAGTACAAGATAAAATACCTAATTAATTCATTTTAAAGATATTTCATTCACAAATAACCTAAGAGTAGCATGTTTGGTATATTCTTTCATACTTATAATCGCTGCAAATGAACTGAAAAGGTTTTATCAAATGATATCGGGCTGCATTAAAATCAACAGACTGTTGCTTTAGAATAGCATATTAAATTATGATAAATACAGAGGCTGTTCGGACATTTTTTGAATGATTTTGATGAGCCGCAAAAAATTGTATGCTACGAAATAAATTTATTTTCACAGTCAGGTTAAATAGCTAAAGTATAACTTATCGTCTGCTAACTCAGAGTTTTGTTTACTTTCAAAATGGCGCTTTTAAATGAGCAATGGATCGAAGGCTATGTTTCCGCTCTTTCCGAAGAGAATTATGCTTATTCAATTATTCAAAAACGCTGTAAAAGTCATGTTTTTTCTATATCTAAAGGTACGATAAGTAATATTATTAATGAGAAAGGAATAAACGCGTAAAAGTTGATAAATACTTCTAAAAAAGTATCCAAAATAGAAAAAAATTCTGAGAATATTTGTAAGGTAAGATCTTTAATTTTAAAAGAGAATCCGCCAGGTCAAAGGACTATTACAAAGTCATTAAAAGTTCAGTTTCAACTGTAAATAAAATAATTAACAGTGATTTGAATCTTAAAATGGCCAAAAAGTACAACGTTCATCGTCTATCTCCACGACATATTGCAGAAAGCAGAACTCGCTGCAGAATTCTGAATGAGAAACATTTAGCTGGAGAAAGATGCAAAAATGTTGTGACAATAGACGAGGCGTGGGTGTATTTAAAAAACTGCAATAAAAAAGAACAATTTATCATAAAAGAGGAGAAAAATCTTAAAACGTGGTTCAACTTTGTAACTTTAACGTGAGAACTTTCTCTAAGAGATTTATTATTGTTGTGGGTTTTGCATATAATGGAAAATTAAAAGTAAAAAGGAGGGGGAAATGTAAAATTCAACTCCCACATAATATCAAGACCCTATTTTATCCCCAATATTCAAAAAAGAAATACTATATCTTTACCCAAAGTGCCAACAATCAGTAGAACTGCATCAGGATAAAGCAAGCAGCCACACATCTAAATTCGCTATTAAATTAGTGGAAAAATGGAACTAGAAACTGGTATCAAGTCAATAAATACCCTTTACTGACATTCCTGCTAAATCTCCAGATGTCTCACCCATGGACTTTTGTGCTTTTGGACTTTTAAAAAGAGAATTATCGGAACATCGACCGAAAACCATTCAAGGATTTTGGAAAACTGGAACAAGAATTAATAACATATTTTACTCAAGTTATCTTGAGTATTATACTTACACATTTTTCACAATCTTTTAATCTATTGACAAAATGTGAAAAAAATTAATTTAAACACAGAAAGCTTGAACTAAAACTTAACTTTACGGGCTTTTTCGGCTGCAAACATTTTTACAATGTCCTCAAAAGATAGCTTTGAAGCTCACTTGTGCTCTATTGATATGAAGCTCAGGTTGGTTAGTTGTTGTCCTCTTAAGTTTCTGAGGTAATTTTTTATGATCTATACCTTGCTAAAACTCCTGTCATTTGAGGCGATTGAGACTGGTATTGTGAGGAAAATTCTCAACGCTGTCGTTATGTTGGTGGACGCGTCTTCAAGTCCGTTCTTGTATATTAACATCAGAAGACCTGATGGTGTAGCCGTTTTCATATTAGGGCATAAATCCAAGGCATGATATTTAAAACTCTCCACTCCTATCGCCAGCTAGTCCCTGTCTAAGTCTTCTTTATATGTGGTAGCTAACTCAAGTGCCTGGTTCTTCAATTCTTCTCCATCCATTGTTTCAAACCGAGCTCCATTGAGGAAACCAAATAAACTATTCGTTTTGAATGATTTAAAACCTTTGCCTCAGTTCATTCAGAATCCGAGCTATTATTTGTATAATCAATAATCTGAACTTTTTTTCTTCTGAGAATTCATAGCTTTCACTTCGCCCTTCTGATCAAATATCCGCTTCTTCCTCCTCCGTACTTCTTTAAAAAGAGGATCTAGGTTAAGCTTTCCTGCTATTTCTTCACACATTTTGCATTTAGCTCCTTTTATAGTTTTTGGTTTTTGTTGTCTACTAATAAGTTTTACTCTTCATTTTTTATCATACGTAAATATCTATAGTAAAAAAATACTCGGCCAATTTAGCACACATACCCCAATCCGGCGCCCGGGGCAGATGCCCCGTCTGCCCCTCTAGTTACGTCTCTGATAGACAATTTCGCCCCATAATAGTAGTGCTGCAAACAAAGAACTATATGGCGGGTTAGACGGGTCGTTGTTTTTTAGTTTTTATGGCGCAAGGGTCATATTTGACCAAGCTGTGTCAAACACAAGATAACATTAATTAAAGAAAATACGATTTCACAAGTACTTTGGATGTACCTGTTGTAACCGACTTTTCCTCATTTTCCCAGTATTTTCAAAATTCAAACTCTAAAGGCGTTCTCACTTTACTTTGCAGGGAGATTCCGGAGGTCCTCTGATGATCAATCATTTTGGCATTTGGTACTTGGTTGGCATCGTATCTGCTGGTTACTCCTGTGCCAAACAGTTCCAGCCCGGAATTTATCATCGAGTGAGCAGTACATCTGATTGGATCTCAACTAATTTATATTGAACAGTCAAAAAACGTCATTCAGTGCATCATTTTTCAACACATACAGTGATGAGCGTTATTGCGGGGCAATACGTGCAAATCAAGAAGCCGAAAACACTGTCCCGGATTCAACAGAACATTATGAATTCTCAGTGAGATCATCTTTGGAGTTGAGTTTATTCAGGAAATCATCGAGGTCCGTGGTACGGACCTCCAAAAGATATGTTTCGAAGGGTATTTTTAAGGCTTGTAATCATATGTACATGCCATGTGTCTTCTAGCCATTTCACTATTTTCCAATTAAACGAATATATTTACTCTAGTGTAAGTTCCAAACCTTTTTATGTCCCGGAACTTTTGCCACTTTTCAGTTTAATAAACTCTTTAAAAAAAACTGGTGTAAGTTCTTTTGAGTGTTGATTCAGCTGCTAAATAAAACAGACGCATTCAGAGTAGAGGCTCCGGGTGCCCGGGTATTTCCATAGAGCAGAGGTTCTCAAACTTCTTCAGTCACGGAGCACCTTTGAAATTGGAAATTCAACGCGGAGCACTAATTTTTATCTCGCAGCTATATACTGTATTTAGTAAATAGAACGACAAAATAGCATTGACGATACAAGGTAGTTTCGTCATTTAAGCTTGCAGGACATTAGATTTCACCGTTTAATTTTTTTTCTGCACTAATTTCCCATTGCAGACGGAAAACACACACATGAAAAAAAAAAACATTTGAAAATAAATTCAGGGCAAATATTGCAGATCCGCAATTTGTTATTTTATTAATTTGGCATTATTACATTTGTTACAAATTTTTACTTGGTTTCGTGAAACAGAAATTTAATGAGAAGGATGAAGTTGTTTTCATTTGCACAATGAGATTATATCTGGCTGAATTTCGGACAGTTGCAACTGAATATCTTGCTCTGCATTGAGTCGTGATCTGTATTTTGTTTTAGTAGGCGGTGGTCTCAGCGAACCCATATCCAAATAAGAATCATGATACTTTCGTTTTAAAGTTTTTTAATTGTGGAACTTGTATCCGAGGAAGTAGAGCTATGTGTCCCCTCTCAAACATTGAATAAAACCAAAACGAGTACATACCTCTTAGATGTTGATGCTTCCACGTCTATTCCAATTGGCTTGGCAAAAGTTTTGATGTTTTTTAAGGACCCCGTCTCCAGCCAGCGATCCATTGAAAGAAAATCGACGTTATTCCCCGTATCACTAATTTAGAATTTGAAGAAACCTCCACAAGACAGATATTTTGTCATCAAAACGAAAAATCTGAGAAGCTACAGAAAATTGATTTTTAAAAATAATAAATTACATATAATGAATTTTATAATTTGTCGGTTCTCGGACTGAATGTTGACTAAAATGCAACTGATTTGAGAAGTGAGTAAACCACCAGTTTTATATGCTATAAAAAAATTTCCGATAATTCTGGAAAGGTGTTGAAGCTTCTAATTGTTTCTGCAAACGCGGAGACAGTGAGTCCAGTCTTTGTCTGGCTCCGTGTTGTCTGGTTCTATTGTCTGATGTTGCCTTTTGACGTAAATTTCTTTTGTCGACTGGCGGACGAGAAACTGACACATTGAATGCCGACTACCTTTTTATATAGTCAATGTTTCACTGATCGGTGATAAATGATTTATACTCGATTTTTTTTTCTTACTCACCGAGAGCACAAAAGGTCATAATATTCAAATATTTTTGTCCCATTTTTTTCGTAAAAGATATTTTTAATTTTAAACTTTAAATTATGTTTAATAAAAATATTTTTAATTTTAAACATGTCCTACCTTTTCGCGGAGCACTGGGAATTGTTTTGCGGAGCACAGTTTGAGAAACGCTGCCATAGGGGAAATATAAGGGTAGAGTGGAGTATCGGTTTAACTATGTGCCCCAACATCTCTATAGAGGAAATATAAAGTGGAGTGAGCAATGGGGTATAAAGGTAGAGTGAGCAATGGTATAACTATGTGCCCCGAATCATGTGACCAAAACTAGTAGTAACGTGACCCTTAGACTACTTCTGCCTGCTGGGTGGAACCGAACATTTATCATACGATTGGTCCAAGGAACGGGAGAAGTCCCCATCCATTGATTCATCATCTGATTGATCATCTGAGAGTAGTAGGCTTTGCCGATTTAACCACTTTTGTCGCCACTATAGAAATGCTCATTCAAACACCTATTTTGTCAAAAAGGGGCCGAGTAGCCCAGTTGGGATAGCAACGGATTAGCAATCGGAGGGTTGCGAGTTCGAAACTCGGTCCAATCAAAGACCGTCGTGCACACGGGGGCTAGTGCACGTTTAATCTGTCGGGACCTCGAATGTTCTCACGTTGGCGTGGTGTGGAAAGCGGGGGGTCAGTTCAGGTGTTGACCACGTCATCTGACCTTGGTTCAAATGACGAGGTGTTGTCCTAAGATCTTTTCCTTGTGGATCGATACTGGACCGTCGCAAATAGCCCGTTGTGTTGCTTCATTGTGGCGTTAATTAATACCATTACCCTGTCATAAGATATTATATCGTCAAACGAGGTAATAAGATACCAAATCGGCCAACCAAGTCCATTTTTCACAGAGCAGTCACATGACTACTAGTCGACATGTTGGTCACACTTTTTGAAGCCCCCTCAATAGCAATGCTTAATCTGCTTATATTTCACGTCTATGGGCATTTTCCGATATTTGGTTGGGTTTAATGACCCGAGGTCCAAACACGGACAGCTGCTCCAGGGCATCACTCAAAATGTTATTTATTTTACAAAATAAATGTGTTAAGTTATTTTAATCGTTGTAAATCGAAGTTTGTCAGATCCATAAGTAGAAATATCGGGACATGTTTGATTGCTTATTTTTGGGTTTTAGGGCGCAAGGACCATATTTGCCCAAGCTGCACCAAACACAAGACAACAACAAGCGTGGACATGTTTGAAAATATTGAAATATATTTACTAATCCGTTGCTTATCCAACTGGGCTACCGCGGGCTAACACATATGAGAGGCATTTTCTATCGAGCTAAATGTAGTTAGTGTTTCTGCGACGATACGTGATTTCCTGTACGTATTCCGAACGTGACGTCAGATGGATTGTTTTCGAATACGATTTCAGCACTTCGCCTATGGTTGGTTGTTTTGGGGTTATATGGCGCAAGGGCCATATTTGGCCGAGCTGCTCCAAACACAAGATAGACAACTGCTACTAAAAATGTGAAAGGGGAAAAAAAAGATTATTGCGGGATAGAATAATGGGATAAAAGCCTTCAAACTTGGTCTGATCTTTCCCTTCCGGATTGATCCCGGACCTTCGCAAATAACCCGTTATGTTGTTCCAGTGCGACGTTAATTTCCCCTTCAGGAAATTCGTCGGATTCGAACTCGCAACATTCCGGTTGCTAATCCGTTGCTCTTCCAAACGGGCTACAGCGGCCCTAAAGAGTCTTGTAGTACTCAACATAAAATGTCAAAGGCAGTTTCATAGATACTTTAACCTTTTAGAGAAGGTAGTAGATAGTTAATTAACGTCCCACTGGAGCAACACAACGAGCCATTGGCGACGGTCCGGGATCAATCTCTATGGGAAAGATCCAAGGACGACGCTTCATAATTTTGAACCACATCAGATGACGAGACCTTTTAAAGATTTATTCTGATTAATCAAAATAATCACTCGTGAAATTATGTCCGCCGTATTCAAGGGATAACATCAATCCCTTGAATACGGCGGACATAACTTCATCCTAGACACAAGACAATCTTGTTATAGCAGATCGTCAACGTTAAAAAAACTACCAGTCTTTTTCATCTGCTTCTTATTACTTGGAATTTGTTTCCTAGTTACTTTTTGGAGAGAGTAAAGTACAGCTAATTATATCAAAAATAATTTAATAGTAGAAACTTACATAGGGATCCCGACATGTCAAACGAAAAAGCATAGATAGTCCTCAAAAGAGTTTTTAATGTTCTACACTTGAACCGATCTCACGAGCGACTGCTTTCGCCTCCCGAAGAATGTATATACATCTCGAAGCGCAACAGATTTGTGCGCCTCGCCGGCGCCGAATAATGTAAACACAGTCCACTGGCAACGATGTAGGATCAACTCCGAAAGGCTTGTCAGCAAAAAGTCTGGTCGGGTTGCGACATCCTCCCACCTTGAGTTCCTAACTTGGAAGAACTCAACCAATTGTCGCGTCTCACAAGCCGAGTCTTTGGATAGGTTTCACTGCTTTCCCACTCCGAGTGATTGTCGATTTGGGTGACTTCTGATGTTCTTTGGCAGGAACAAGTTCATAGTCAATATTTGTGGCACCTGGGTTATCTTTATCTTTGGGAATTTTGCTTCTGAGGAAAGCACCTGATGTCTCATCTGATAATTCCAAGGAATAAAGACGTTGAACAGGCCGTATTACAGTTCCGGATTTGGTTTTCAGTTTCACAACTCTGACGATTCCATCTCTTCCAGGCAGGACTTCCACGACCCGCCCTATCGGTCATTGTAAACGCTTCAGATTGTCTGAACCAATGAGTACTATGTCGCCGACAGAGATAAACTTTGATGTTTCCGAAGGTTTTCCGTTATATTTTAACTGTCCTAGATATTCAGTCGAAATCTTTTTCTTAAATCTTCACGTACTTTTTGTACGTACCGGTATCTTTTGCGCATATAGACGACATCTATACTATCGATATCCGGTACACCTTGCGTACCGGATATCGATAGTATAGATGTCGTCTATATGCTTTCTATCGTTTCCTGTAGAAACATAGAAGGCGTCAAAGCAATCAAATCGTTTACATCTTCAGATAAGTAAGTTAAGGGTCGAGAGTTTATTAGGCTTTCGGTATCGCAAAACACTGTTTAGTTCTTCGTAATTTAACAAAGCCTGCCCTAATATTCTGCGTAAAACTTGTTTGACCGTGCCAATCAGTCTCTCCCACCATCCGCCCCACCATGGTGCAGATGGAGGAATGAATTTCCAAGTTATCTTCCTCATCATGGATTCAGACTTTATTTTAAGCCAGTCCACTTGCAAAGTTCGCTAAGAGCTTTAACGAAATTACTGCCATTATCACAATAAATAATAGTGGGTCGCCCTCTACGAGCTATAAATCTTCTTAGTGACTGCAAGAAGGCTTCCGCTGTCAAGGATGTTATTAATTCCATGTGCATTGCGCGATATACTGCATAAGTGAACAGAAATATCCAGGATTTTGTCCCATCTTTCAAATACAGCGGTCCGGCGAGATCTACACCCAAGACTTCGAATATCGTAGCTTCTCTTACTCCATCTTCAGGTAAGGAAGAGGCTCTTGGTTCTGGATGGGTCACAGTAAATCGTTTGCATCGGACACATTTCAATATAACTTGTCTAATCGTTTTTCTGCTATGCAATATCCAATAATTTTCTCTGAGCTGGTTCATCAATACTTGGATTCCAGGATGTCCTAGTTCTTTATGCTTATTGTCTATAAGCATATGCACTATTCTGTGTTTTGATGGTAACATTATGGGTAATCTAAAGTTCCTTTTGTCTCTTCGGTTAAAAATGCGCGTTTTTACTCTCAATAACCCCTTTTCGTCGAGTACAGGATAAAGAGGCTTTATTTGTTGATCATTTACGCCAACAGGAAATGCTTCGCGTTGGATAATTTTTAACAAAACTAATTCTGCATGATTTATTTCTTTCAAAGTTAGATCCCCAAAGTAACGTTTTGTTTTCAATTTTGCATTAGAGAAAAATCTATAAATCCAAGCAATTACTCTAACAAGTTTTACATACGAAGATATTCTATGGAAGATTTCCTGTTTCTAGATTTACATGCGTGTTAGTTACAGCACTTTTTCTGATTTCTTGAATAATGTTTTCCTGATTATATTCCAATTTTGGTGTTGGCCATTCACCTTCATTTCTCTTTAACCATGCGGGTCCCTCCCACCATCTAACTGACAAAAGCTGTTTGGCAGTACAGCCTCTGGATGGAAGGTCAGCAGGATTATCGGTTCCTGATACATGTCTCCATGCATTCGGGTTTGTTAATTTTCTGATTTCTCGTACTCGGTTCAACACAAAAACAGTCCAGATTTCTTCCTTTTGGATCCAGGTCAAAACAGTGGTTGAATCAGTCCAAAAATATAATTCAACATTTTGCCATTGCAAACCTTCTAAAACTGAAGTACAGAGTCTCGCTCCCACCGTTGCAGCTATCAATTCAAGATGTGGAATCGTGATTGATTTCACTGGAGCTACTCTGGACTTAGAAGCTAATAAATTAACTTCAACTCCATAAGAAGTCTGAATTCTCGCGAACACTGCAGCAGCATATGCATTACTACTGGCATCGCAGAAGGTGTGAATGCTACACAAATTTTTGTTATCTCTGTTAGTGTGTATCCATCGGGGTATAGAAATTTCTTTTAAGAGATTCAGATCTCTGAACCAACTTAGAAACTTTCCTTTCGTATTGTCATCAACTTCAGTATCCCAAGAAATTCCCATTTTCCATAAGCTCTGCAACAATAGCTTAGGAAGCAAGAGAACAGGGCTTACAAGACCAATCGGGTCATATACTCTGTGGGCTATAGATAAAATAGTCCTCTTAGTTACTTCCATCAATTTGAAGCTTTCCAACCATGTCAGGTTCACAGTTAAAAGATCTTTCTGGTAATCCCATAATAATCCCAATACCAGTGACTCAACACCTGTTTGTAAGTCATCCCCAGTACGTAACCAACCTCGGAGATTAAACTTTCCTTCATTCATTACTTTTTGAGATTCTTCAATAAGCTGTGTCATTTCAAGCTCATCTTCAAAACTGGTAACAACGTTATCTACATAGAAAGAGTGAATCAGTTTATGCAACATATTTTTATCATAGTGAGAATTTTCTATATATTTCTGCAAATGAAATTCTATTACAGCTGCCAAAAGAAAAGGGCTACTTTTCACACCAAACACTACTCGGGTATGACGACGTATTTTTAGCTCCTTTTTATTCACATCCTTCCACCAAAAGAATCTAAGATAATCTCGATCATCGGGTTTTACACTAATTTGTAAAAATACCTTTTCTATGTCTGCTATAGCTGCAAATTTACCCTCCCGAAATCTTAAAAGAATGGAAGGTATTAACTCTATTAAATTAGGACCACATTCTAAGCACTGATTTAGAGAAGGATAATGCTTTACTTAGCAGAAGCGTCAAATACTGGTCTTATTGGGGTGGAACTATTTTCCTTTATAACTGGTCGGTGTGGCAAATTGTGTCCATCATCAATAACCTCACTTTGTTTGACTTCTTCGATTATACCTAAATCGAGCCAACTGTCAAAAACCTCCTCGTACAATGTAAGCAGGTTTTGTGAGCGAAGTTTCTGCGTTTTAGATTCTAAACGCTTCACGGCTAAATCCTTATTGGTGGGTAGCGGTAGATGATTTTCAGACCAGGACAAAACAATTTCATAGCGCCCTTCACTGTTCACGGACACAGAATGTTGAAATTGCATCTTTGTTTGTAAATCTCTTTCCTCTCTGGCCTTTTATGTGGCCGGATCAATTATTCCAATGATATCAAGATTCCAGAGTTCAGTAATAGCTACATCCTTAACTAACATATTTGTAACTACCATCGTAGAATTGGCATCAGAAGTTTGATATGGCATCTTTCCCATCAAGGTCCAACCTAAATATGTTCCTACAGCAACAAGTCCACACGGCAGATGAAGAATCTTTCCATTAAAGAGTTTACCCGCAACATCAGCCCCGATTAATAGATCAAATTCTAACGATTATTCTTGTTCGGATATTAATTGATCAGTTACAGTAATATTATGATATTCAAGCTCCTCAGCGAATGGTTTTAATGTTGGAATGGGTACAACCGAACAAATGGTTTGTTGGTCAAGGACCTCAAAGTTACAATTATAATCACCTTTCAAACTGCAAACTGCTCTGTATTTAAAATGTTTCTCGGGATGTTCTCTGCCCCCAAATAAATTATGAATAACACTTTCTTCTTTAATAAAATCATACTTCATTTCTTTCGCTACACGTTTACTCAAATAAGATCGTTGACTCCCTGAGTCGACGAGTGCACGAACTATTTTCCCCTTATTTCCTACACCTCGTACATACAATGTTTGTAAAAGAACTGTACAACATGTGCAATTGCTTAAAACTGCATCATTGGTCATATTTTGACTATCACTTTCACCAGCGTTCGCTTTCGATTTGGGTTCTTTAAATTTACCTTCATTACACATTATAGCATAATGTCTACTCCTACACTTTTCACAATTAATCTTGCATCTGCAATCACGAGCTCTATGACCGATTTTTAGGCATAAAAAACAACAACCCTTTTTTGCTAAGATTTTCCTTTTATCATCCCAACTCATTTTTAACGCGATTCTGCAAGCTTGTGAATCATGCATTTTCTCACAAAATGAGCACAGTGCTTGTTTATTCCGACGAGTCTCAGCATTGTAAAAAGTCCGATGGCGATTGGAAATTGTTTATCATTATTAGGAGATGTGGAATAGGAATATTTCCCTTTACGTTTTGCCTCTAAACCAAACCCCTCTTTTGCTATTGAAATTCGTTCTTCCCCTTCAACTTCAGATTTTAGAAACTCATAAGAGCGGTCAGTTTATTTGGCATTTTCTTAGTTTCATTTGTTAAACTAATACTCGAATCGTGTCTTCTGGTAAACAGCTTTCAACTAAGGGATACAGCATAGAAGCATACTTATCGGAAGTTACACCTAATGTTTCAAGGGCACGGAGGTGTGCTTCAATTTTATCATACAATTTGGCGAAATGTGTAACTTTAGCTTGATGCAAAGAATTGTTCAAAATTAAGTTTAGCAATTCTCTCACATACACTTCTATGAGTAAATCTTCTCTTCCGAATCTAGCTTTTAGACACTCAACTGCTTGCTCATAATTCTCAGCAGATGCGGGAAAGAAATCTACAATATCTCTGGCACGCGATCCTTCTACAGTAGACTGGGACAAATATTGTAATTTATCCTCTGGAGCGATGTCCAAGTCTTCGTGAATTTTCCGAAATTGACCCCAGAAACCAAGCCATTCCTTAACATCACCATTGAACTTCTTAAGCTCAATTTTAGGAAGTTGGAACTTTCGTTTCGATACTGTTTCACTAAGCACGCTTTTATTATCGTCATTAGTGTTTTTAACATCACCATTAATACTTTTCTTAACCTTAGTTTTAAGTCGCATATATCTTTCCTTATACTCCTCAAAAACTTCGTAAGCCTGATTAAAACTTTCTTGAGAACACTCATCTTTATCTGATAATAAAGCAATAATTTCTTTTTCTTTCGATTCAAGTTCTAACCATTTTTCGTTTAACTGAGCCATTAAAATTTCGATTTCATCAATATCACGTTCCTCCTCTTGTAAACATTCATATAACGCATTAGCGATTCTAGTGAAACCACTTCTTAGAAGAGTACGCATTTTCTTTAAACCCTCCATCATAAAATTAAAGTAAATGAATTAATTTCTTATCAATAACAAATTCCAAGTCCTGCCGCGGACGCCATTTTATATAGCAGATCGTCAACGTTAAAAAACTACCAGTCTTTTTCATCTGCTTCTTATTACTTGGAATTTGTTTCCTAGTTACTTTTTGGAGAGAGTAAAGTACAGCTAATTATATCAAAAATAATTTAATAGTAGAAACTTACATAGGGATCCCGACATGTCAAACGAAAAAGCATAGATAGTCCTCAAAAGGGAGAGTTTTTAATGTTCTACACTTGAACCGATCTCACGAGCGATTGCTTTCGCCTCCCGAAGAATGTATATACATCTCGAAGCGCAACAGATTTGTGCGCCTCGCCGGCGCCGAATAATATAAACACAGTCCACTGGCAACGGTGTAGGATCAACTCCGAAAGGCTTCTCAGCAAAAAGTCTGGTCAGGTTGCGACACTTGTGTCGGCAAAGTTACATGCTGTTGATTACATCAACTGCAGGTTTCTAAAAATTGCTCTAGTAAAAAAAGTAATGCTTTGTCTCGGTGGGTCTAGAAGTACTAATATCACTTACGTGAAGCCAGATGTTTTTGGTGGGAAATAAATTTTACTTCACTATGTGAAATCATTCAATGGCATTCATTATCTTTGAAGAATTTGTTGATTGAATTGTTGACAAAATACAGTATCATTTGTTGACGAGTTAATATACTAAATAAACTGCAAGTGTTTTGTTCCGAGTACGAGTAAAGAACTGATTCAAAGATAAATTACTTGGATTTTTCGAGATTTAACATCCATAACTGTTCATCTGTCGATCTTTCAAATCGACTTGACTGATTTTCTCTTCCTTCTGTTTTAGGGCCGCAGTAGCCCTGTTGGAAGAGTAACGGATAAGCAACCGGAAGGTTGCGTATTCAAATCCAACCAGACCGTCGTGTGCAATTGGGGCTTGTGCACGTTAAATCTGTCTTGAGATTAAATGTCCTCCAGTTGGCGCGATGTGGAAGTTTGGAGAGGGGTGCCAGTTCGGGTGAGACCTCGTTATCTCACCGTGGTTCAAAATTACGTGGTGTTGTCCTCGGTTCTTTCCCTTCGAGTTTGATCCCCGACCATCGCCAATAGCCCGTTGTGTTGCTCCAGAGCGACGTTAAGTAAAAATACCTACCTACCCTTCTGTTTTATGACTAAGTTTTATGACTAACTCCCAGACAAGTTGTTTTCAATGCTGACCATTTAGATGTGAACGATGCATGTGTTCAAATTTTCAGTATGCCCACAGCAATTAAAGGCTGTGGTGGACTTATGCAAAAGTACTAGAGCCCATGAGTTAATGGCATCATAGGCAAATGCTCAGTATTTGCCAACACTGATTTTCATTGCATGCGGAGATAAAAAGTGGGATTTTCTCATGTGTTAAGAGTGCATCAGCACGTAATGTATGCATTCAGAATTTCGTAATATAAAGAGTATAAATGCACACCAATGATAAACGGACAGAACTTTGATTTTGTAAACAAACGGAAATTCTGTCTCAGAATCGTTGAAATCAATGGTGCACAATGTGAATTCGGTTGCTTTCAAAAGTTTGTCAACAGTAAACACATATTTTCGTTTCTAATCCTTAAAGGTAGGTATTTTAATTAACGTCACACTGGAGCAACACAACGGGATATTGGTGACGGTCCGGGATCAATCCCTAAGGGAAAGATCCGGGGTTGGTACTGGTATTGGTATTGGTATTTTCAATTAACGTCACACTGGAGCAACACAACGGGCTATTGGTGACGGTCCGGGATCAACCCCAGAGGGAAAGATCCGAGGACAACACCACGTAATTTTGAGCCACGGTCAGATGACGAGGCAACACCTGAGCTGGCACTCCACTCTCCAAACTTCCACACCACGCCAACGTGAGGACATTTGAGGCCACGACAGATTTAACGTGCACCAGCCCCCTTTGTACACGACGGTGTTTGGCTGGATTCGAACTCGCAACCCTTCGGTTGCTAGTCCGTTACTCTTCCAACCGGGCCACCGCGGCCCTGTATTGGTATTGGTATTTTCAATTAACGTCACACTGGAGCAACACAATGGGCTATTGGTGACGGTCCGGGATGGTATTGGTATTGGTATTGGTATTTTCAATTAACGTCACACTGGAGCAACACAATGGGCTATTGGTGACGGTCCGGGATCAATCCCAGAGGGAAAGATCCGAGGACAACACCACGTAATTTTGAACCACGGTCAGATGACGTGGCAACACCTGAGCTGGCACCCCCCCCCCAACTTCCACACCACGCCAACGTGAGGACATTTGAGGTCCCGACAGATTTAACGTGCACCAGCCCCCTTTGTACACGACGGTCTTTGGTTGGATTCGAACTCGCAACCTTCCGGTTGCTAATCCGTTACTCTTCCAACCGGGCCACTGTGGTCCTTCTAATTCTTAAAGAGCATTAAAAAAACCTTGGACCCGAAGTTCATACAAAATACGAAGATAGAACACAAACATAATATAAAGCTTTTGAAATTACAAGCGTGTTTTTTTCGCTTGGGATTCTTTAGTCGTACTCGAAAACAAACCAATACAGCATTTTCTCGAAGCCAAATCGAAACAGTACACGTTGGATTCCCATTCGTCAAAGCAGGTGTGACGCTTGCTTATACATCGAGAATAGAATATTTTTCTGAACTTTTTACGCAACGCAAAGGCATGGTCAATCCTGCCCATCTGTCAATCGCCTCGTTCTCGTCGCTCATTGGCTCGAAGCAACGCAGAACTCTTAAAACGGGGCCTCTTAAACCGTTCCTCTAGTCCCTTGTTAAGGAAGAGGGCAGTTGCCAAAAGAGGGGACAGCTGAATGGCCCTTAATTCCACCCAGTCATAAACTCTCCGGACATTTCCGCTCGGTAGGATTGGTCCTCGACGGTCAGTTCCTGTTAGGGAGGGAATTCAGTCCCCCAAAGAGAAACCATAACGCTACAATGGGTATACACGAGGAGGACTTGCCTGATCCCTCCTCTATGGGTATCTTACCTGCCATCCCCATGGGGTGAGTCGGCAGATGCATAGCAAGACCACCATTGACTAGAATTTCTTCCTTCCAACTCTCGTCATTTGACTGGTTCAAAATGACGAGGTGCAGTCCACGGATCTTTCTTTCGGGATTGATCCAGGAGTGTCGCCAATAGCCGGTATGTTGTACAAGTGCGACGTTAATTCACCTACCCTCTCTCAGAAAATCACTTATACCTTTTTTAGTTTAAGGTTGTTTTTTTAACCCTCCAAGTGGTTTCGCGAGACATCTCGTCGATCAATTTTGCTAATGACGAGATATATCGTCATCAAGATATTGCCGATTTTTTATGACAAGATCAAGATCTGGTGAGTTTTCTTCTGATGGCGAGGTATCTCGTTCATCAAAAGCTCAGGTGTTCTCGTCATGACAAGGGTTCAAAATTACGAGGCGTTGTCCTTGATCTTTCCCTTCGGGATTGATCCCAGACAGTTGCCAATAGCCCGTTGTGTTGCTCCAGTGCGATGATAATTAATTGCCTACCTACCTTGTTCAAGATCTGTTAATGTTTTACCAATGACGAGATACCTCGTCAAGACACCACAGGATTGGTACGTATTTTTGATTAACGTTACACTGGAACAATACAACGGGCGCACCAGGATTGGATATTGGAGTTTTATGGCGGAAGGTCCAAAAACGGACGGCCGCGGTGGCCCGGTTGGAAGAATAACGGACTAGCAACCGAAGGGTTGCGAGTTCGAATCCAGCCAAACACCGTCGTGTACAAAGGGGGCTGGTGCACGTTAAATCTGTCGTGGAATCAAATGTCCTCACGTTGGCGTGGTGTGGAAGTTTGGAGAGTGGGGTGCCAGCTCAGGTGTTGCCTCGTCATCTGACCGTGGTTCAAAATTACGTGGTGTTGTCCTCGGATCTTTCCCTTTGGGATTGATCCCGGACCGTCACCAATAGCCCGTTGTGTTGCTCCAGTGTGACGTTAATTGAAATACTCCCCCCCCCCAAAAAAACGGACAAGGTACGCATAGCGCAAAATAAAACAATAAAAGCAATAGATAAAAAAGCTTTATAAAAGAAAGTGGGAATAACATTCAAGGGCAGGATATTTATAGTATGAGGGTCGCGGTAGCCCGGTTGGAAGAGTAGCGGATTAGCAACCGCAGGGTTGCGAGTTGGAATCCAACCAAACACCGTCGTGTACAAAGGGGGCTGGTGCACGTTAAATTCTTCGAGACCTCAAATGTCCTCACGTTGGCGTGTTGTGGAAGTTGGGAGAGTGGGGTGCCAACTCAGGTGTTGCCTCGTCAGATAACCGTGGTTCAAAATTGCGTGGTGTTGTCCTCAGATCTTTCCCTTTGGAATTGATCCCCGACCGTCGCCAATAGTCCGCTGTGTTGCTCCAGTGCGAAGTTAATTAAAATACCTATCTACCGACACAGCTTACCGGTAGCCCGGTTGGAAGAGTAACGGATTAGCAACCGGAGAGTTGCGAGTTCGAATCCAACCAAAGGCCATCGTGTAGCCCGTTGTGTTGCCCCAGTATGACGTTAATTAAAATACCTATCTATTTATAGTATAGAAGATAAAAATAAATTTAAGGAACAAGTAGACAACCACCAAGAGGGTTAATCTACTGAGAATGTTTGATTAGATCTTTGCTCTGGATTATAGTACCGTAACGGTAGCTAAGGAAACTGGACAATCTTGCCGGCGATCAAGCACCGAAAAGAACCACCACCGAAGCAACCTATTAACAGCAGATAGGGAAAGCACCGCTTCCAGAGGCGAAACTGTTGGTGGCTTCGAAACAAAAGGCAGGCGCCCTTCTGTTGCTCTTTATGACATTTCGAGACAAAAGGGTACGCGGATGAGTTACGATGACCATTGCCGACAAGTGTTAATGGTCCCGTTTCAAGTCCGCCGAAGTCTGACGTAAGAGTCAAGGGCAGAGGCCAAAGTGCGAGGGCCATTCGAGAAGGTCAGGAGAAGGTGAGGTAATCAACAGCCAACGAGCACAGACTAGAAGGGCCGACGCGAGACAAAAAGGAGGAGTCGAGAAGCACTCGATATATAGAGAGATTTTCGGATCTGGGAGAGGAGGGTAGAGAGAGAGGAGAGACAGAGTTTTTGAAGAGAGACGAGAGCCGGAGATGAAGTGATCACCCGTTCGCTGTCGGCGAAAGATTGCCATCTTCGGGAGAAACTACTCGCCCGAGTAGTCATGGAGATTTGAGCTCATCAGAGCCGGAGATTATTCTCGCCTGAGTATTTTATTGAGAAAGGCTCGCCCGTAGACGTGAAGGAGACTCCTCCGAGTAATGTGTGAAACTATTCGCCCGAGTAGGTCGTGGAGATCATCAGAGCCGGAGACTATACTCGCCTGAGTATTTTATTGAGAAAGGCTCGCCCGTAGACGTGAAGGAGACTCCTCCGAGTAATTTGTGAAACTATTCGCCCGAGTAGTCGTGGAGATTTGAGCTCATGAGAGCCGGATAAGGCTGATTTATCCCGCCTTGATACTATATTTGCCTGAGTATTTTATTGAGAAAGGCTCGCCCGTAGCCGTGAAGGAGACTCCCCCGATTAAATTGCGGAAGGCCCGCCAGCAGCCATAAGAAACTCGATACAGCATTGGATATTCAAACGAACGCTATCGCTCGTGAATTCCATTTTGAACTCCTAAATGAACTCTTCATTCGTTTTATCAACTAATTGTAAAAAGTGTAAATAAAATTCGTTAATCTAGAAACGGATAACTTTTCATTGGTAACTAGTCTAAACTACCCGTGGACCAAGACGCTACAGTACGATCGGAGACGATAAAACGGGAGTTTCACTGTTCAACTCTTCTGTAAATCGCCAATTTGGAGCAGGATTGTTCACCAATGGTTAAAATCATTAGGAGCAACTCAAGTGTAAGAGTGTTTTTCAGTATAAACTTGAACAAACCACCGGAGTCGAAAAATATGTCCGCGATTAAAAACTAATTTGATTTATCGCCGTTTAGACGATGTTTGGCGTTAATTTTTAATGTAAGCGACATGATGGAAAATGTGAAACATGCCAAATCACAGAAAGGGGTTAACATAAACAATTAGGCTCTTTTCCAGCTGTAAAGAAAATTCCTCTCGTTTCGCATCAGCAGAAAGTTAAAAAATAAAAAAAGAAAGATGACTCATGACATTCGAACTTCGATCAGTGGGTTTTGGTTTGTCACTCCACTGTCGTTTGATACACTACGGCTAATTAGACCGTTATTAGAAGAAAATAAAATCCAGAAAGAAAATCGCAAACATCTAGAGCCGCGATGCACAGACTGCGGCCCGCTGGCCTCATACGGCCCTTCGTTGATTTGTTGGCCCGCCTAACCATGTCTTATTTTAACTTTAACGAGTCACACGAAGGTAATTTTTAAAAATTGCACATGCGCACAACAAAGTAGCTGTGGCGCCAGGCTCGGCACATTTTTTTTGTAAACAAACGTTTTCAGTCAGGGTTGGTTTAGAGTTTTATGGCGCAGAGAGGGTTTAGAGTTATTTGGCCCTGCCGAGTTAGACACAAGACACAATATCAAAAAATAGGGGGGGAAAGGGGGGAAATTTCAATTAACGTCACACTGGAGCAACACAATGGGCTATTGGTGACGGTCCGGGATCAATCCCAAAGGGAAAGATCCGAGGACAACACCACGTAATTTTGAACCACGGTCAGATGACGAATCAAAAAATAGGCGCACACACAATGAAAGTTTTACTGGCACAGAAGAGAGAAATATACCCAGGGAGGAATGCACCTGGAATCGAACCTGCGTCGCCAATAACTCGAAGATTGGTAGCTTAGTGGACATACCCACAGAGTCACGATGGCCTCTTTTCAGTCCTGAATATCAACAAATCGAAAAATCGGTACATAGGTAGGTATTTCAATTAACGTCGCACTGGAGCAACACAACGGGCTATTCGCAACGGTCCGGGATCAAACCCGAAGGGAAAGATCTGAGGACAACACCACGTAATTTTGAACCACGGTCAGATGACGAGGTCATGCCTTTCCCTTCGGGTTTGATCCCGGACCATCGCCAATAGACCTTTATGTTACTCCAGTGCGACGTTAATTAAAATACCTACCTCACCAAGCCAACGTGAAGACATCTGTTTTTGGCTGGACCTAGTTTCGAACTCGCAACCCTCCGGTTGTTAATCGGGGCCGCGGTGGCCCGGTTGGAAGAGTAACGGACTAGCAACCGAAGGGTTGCGAGTTCGAATCCAGCCAAACACCGTCGTGTTCAAAGGGGTCTGGTGCACGTTAAATCTGTCGTGGCCTCAAATGTCCTCACGTTGGCTTGATGTGGAAGTCTGGAGAGTGGGGTGCCAGCTCAGGTGTTGCCTCGTCATCTGACCGTGGTTCAAAATTACGTGGTGCTGTCCTCGGTTCTTTCCCTTGGGGATTGATCCCGGACCGTCACCATTAGCCCGTTGTGTTGCTCCAGTGTGACGTTAATTGAAATACCCCCCGGTTGTTAATCCTGCTCTTCCAACTGGTCTACCGCGCCTCTATTTAATTCGAACACAAAAAAGTGTCATGGATTTTTTGTGGAATCAACACTTTCGGTAGGTAGGTAGGTATTTTAACGTCGCAGTGGAGCAACACAACGACCATTATCGACGGTCCGGGATCAAACCCGAAGGGAAAGATCCGAGGATACCACGTAATTTTGAAAAACATTCAGATGACGATGTCACACCTGAGCTGGAACCCCATTCTCCAAACTTCCACACACTACATGCCATACAACACTTTCGAGGGGTGGGGATTCGCTGTGTCCTTCCTCTGCCTCCCCCAGCTTCAATTACGTTAATTATCTACCATCAAATTTTTAAACTTCCACATTACGCCTAATTGTCAGTTGGTGCTCGCCAAACCGCGCCAATGCTCTGGTAAACCTTGAACTCTAAAGAGAGGCAACGATGACGATATGACGTTACTAGACTGAGTTGCGCACAAACCTTTTTTCCCTCCGTCTGATGTAACAAGTGATGTTTATCCTCTGATTTCACGTTCTGATCGATTTGACGCCACTTTTCAATCTTAAAATTAATGTGTCAAATGTCACGCACGATCAGACGACAATCAGCGAAATATGGAAGGAGTCAAGTGTCTGAACGGACAAACGAGATCTTGCGAACAAAAGATCCAACATGAAATTATTTCGAAAGAACTTTCACGAGTGTCCAGATTAGTATTGAACTGTAAAAGAAACCAAGAACTTCTGACGTTGTCGAAAGAAAGCACCAAACTGAGAAAGCAATGCTTAGAACTGCCAAAACTTTCAAAAAGTTAAGTCGATTATAGAAGATGGAGGTAAGGGTAATATTCCTTTTTTTAACAAATGAAAATGACTACTGGATCAAATTATTCAAATGTAAACAATCAAATTGCTTTGTCTCAATTTTATGCCAGATGTAGTTTCAGATCAGTTTTGCTTTATTATTCAGTGATGAATTGGCTCTTTCGATCGGGAAGCCGGAAATGTAAATCATAGCTTAACACAGGCTTTTGAACAATGTTCGAACTAAATTATGAAATATTAAACAATTTGACACCTTGTAGGTGAGCTGAATTTGAACATACTATTTTCTCTGAAAGAACACCTTTTTTGGTTGAGTATAAAAAATTTATATTTTTCCATCTTTTTAATCGTTTTCCCTGTTTGCACCATTCAAGGATCATTAAGATGAGGGGAATCGCAACAAATGACAAATTGATTGTCTTGACCATATCACTAATTTTTTATATTTTTCCTGACCGAAGCAATAGCTCGTTGTGTTGCTCCAGTGTGACTTTAATTAAAATACCTACCTACCTGACCAAGGCATCTAAGCTTACTCATACACTACTTGATCGTGTTATTCTGTTAAATGTAATGGGACAAAGGTAGCATGGTTGGAAGAGTAACGGACTAGCAACCGGAGTGTTGCGAGTTCGAATCCAACCAAAGAACGTCGTGTACAAAGGGGGCTGGTGCACATTAAATCTGTCGTGGCCCCAAATGTCCTCACGTTGGCGTGGTGTCGAAGTTTGGAGAATGGGTGCCAGCTCAGGTGTTGCCGCGTCATCTGACCGTGGATCAAAATTACGTGGTGTGTGGTCCTCGGATCTTCGGAGGTTGATCCCGGACCGTCGCCAGTAGACCGTTGTGTTGCTCCAGTGTGATGTTAAATAAAATACCTACCCACCCACATAAATATAAAGGGGCCGTCGTGGCTCAGTGGGTATGCCCACTGCGCTAGCAACCTTCGAGTTGTAGGCGTCGCATGTTCGATTCATGTGGTGTATTTATCTTTGTTAGTAGAACTTTCATTGTTTGTATTCTTATTACTTGATATTGTATGTCTTGCGTCTGGCGCAACATGGCGAAATATGGCCCTTGCGCCATAAAACCCCAACAAACCAAACCAAACCCTGGGTGTATTTCTCTCTTCTGTGTCGGCCGCTGTGGCCCGTTTGGAAGAGGGACCGGAGGGTTGCGAGTTCGAATCCAGCCAAACACCGTCAAGTACAAAGGGGGCTGGTGCATGTTAAATCTATCGTTGCCTCAAATGTCCTCACTTTGGCGTGGTGTGGAAGTCGGGAATGGGGTCAGCGCAGGTGTTGCCTCGTCAACTGACTGTGATTCAAAATTACGGTGTCCTCGAATCTTTCCTTTTGGGATTGATCTCGGACCGTCACCAATAGCCCGTTGTGTTGCTCCAGTATAACGTTAATTAAAATACCTACCTGCCTCTTCGGTATCAGTAAAGCTTTCACTGCGTGTCAATTACTTGATATTGTATTGTGTCTATTACTTGATATTGTATTGTGTCTATTACTTGATATTGTATTGTGTCTGGCGCAACATGGCCAAATATGGCGCTTGCGCCAAAAAACCAAATCAATATTAAACCATATGACACTAAAAATGGGATCGCGAAAGCCCGTTTAGATGGTAGGTATTTAATTAACATAGCACTGGAGCAACATAACGGGCTATTGACGGTCCGGGAAGGGTAAGATCCGAGGACAACACATAATTTTGAACCACGGTCAGATGACGAGGCAACACCTGAGCTGGCACCCCACTCTAAATACTTCCACACTCCGCCAACGTGAGTTATTATTTGAGAGGGATTGATATTATCTTTAATAATAGTAATGTAATTGTAAGATATACACTTAGTTTAATTTTTCGGGCATATGACGATCCAAAGCCCTCTCAACCCATCTCATTGTAGTCTATTTAGCTCAGATTAAATTCGTAATTTAAAGAGTAAGTTTTTTCGTAATTTTTTGCTGAATTATACTGATTGTGGGCTGTTCGTAAACGCGAATAAATCGCACCGGTTGTACGAGTTATTCGAACCGAGCGTTCGTCATCTGAGCGTGATTCAAAAGTACGTGGTGTTTTGCTCGGATCTTTCCCTCTGGAATTGACCCCGGACCGTCACCAATAGCCCGTTGTGTTGCTCCAGTGTGACGTTAATTAAAATACCCATCTACCTCGAACCGAGCATTCCAAAAGTCTCAGATTTTCTAATGTGGAAAACAAGTCGTTTCATAAGTCACTGGAAATGGACAAAACTTTGACAGTACTTTTTCAGAGTTGTTTACGAACGCGGCCTGTGTCCCACATTAATGGCGGTTGGAAGAGTAACTGATTAGCCACTGGAGGGTTGCGAGTTCGAATCCAACCCAAAACCGCCGTGTACAAAGGGGCTGGCGCACGTTAAATCTGTCGTGGCCTCAAATGTCCTCACGCTGGCGTGGTGTGGAAGTTTGGAGAGTGGGGTACTAGCTCAGGTGTGATCTCGTCATCTGACTGGTTCAAAATTACGTGGTGTTCTCGGATCTTTCACTTTGGGATTTATCCCGGACCGTCACCAATAGCCCGTTGTGTTGCGCCAGAGGGACGTTAATTAAAATACCTACATGCCTACCCACATTAATGACATATTTTTACAAGATAATAGAATGATTCAAGGTTTTATTTCTTTTTGTTGTAGCCATTTGACAAGAGTGGCTCTGCACCTGGCTTCACTTATGTTCCAATCTTCCAATCCAGCACTTTCAATTATGATCACGGCAACCCTGGCACAACTGTCTTCAGATTTCCCTACAGATCCGGGGTTGCGAATTCGAATCCAACCAAAGACCGCCGTGTTCGAAGGGGGCTGGTGTACGTTAAATCTGTCGTGGCCTCAAATGTCCGTTTTCTTGGTGTGGAAGTTTGGAGAGTGGGGTAGCAGCTCAGGTGTGAACTTGTCATCTGACCGCCGTTCAAAATTACGTGGTGTTGTCCTCGGATCTTTCAATTCGGGTTTGATCCCGGACCATCGCCACTAGCCCGTTGTGTTGCTCCAGTCCCGACGACAAACCCGAAGGGAAAGATCCGAGGACAACACCACGTAATTTTTAATCATGGTCAGATGACGAGGTCACACCTGAGCTGGCTCCCCCACTCTCCAAACTTCCACAACTTTGGGCAGAATTCATAGTAGGCCCCTACTCAGCCATTCACAGGTATGAAACAGTTTTTGGTAAGTTTTTGGATTATCTGTTTGGAAATGGGAACAATTATTTTAAGGATGCATTTTGACTGATAATCACGGTATTAATAATACCGCCGGCAATGTGTATTACGGGATCTTCCTAGTATATCCATGCGTTAAGTCTAATGCCCATTTCCCATCAAAAATATATAGCTCTGAAAAAATTAGAGAAGTCTTTATTGCCTGTGCTAAGATTCCGATTCACATCAACAGAATCCGCGAATCTGAATCCAGTAGAAATAGCCCGACGAAAATTCGGTGGAGCCTCTTCAATATGAAATAGCTTGTTCGTCAGAAAAACCTTTCAGATTTCGAAATTTCTGCTAATACAGTGGCTCCCAAAAGTGTTCGTACACTTACGAATTTCAATGAAATACTGCTCTATCCATTAATAAAACTTAATATTTCAGAATGGGAATTTTTTAATAACATCTATAACTTGTTCTTAACAAAACTACATAAAATATTTTAAAAACATAGTAAAACTTTTTTTTTGAAAATCAATAATCAAAAAGTAACAAAAAAGTTACCTCACAAAAGTCTTCGTACACTTTAAAAAAATCTCTACATATTAGTAAATATTGTAATATTTCGGTAAATTAGTACTTAGTAGAATATCCTATAGCACCCACAACAGCTTTTAAACGTCTGGGAATAAAGTTCTCTAGTTTTTTTGTAATTTCTGCATCAATGTTCCTCCATTCTTCAATCATTACTGTTTTTAGTTCACTTTTCGTTCTAATGTCGTGTCTTCGTACTCTAACCTCCAGTTCTCTCCAAAGGTGTTCTATTGGGTTTAAATCCGGCGATTTAGGTGGTGTTTTCAGAACTTGTGGACAATTATAGACACACCAGAGGCGAACGTTGAGAGCCGTGTGCTTAGGATCGTTATCTTGATAAAAAACAAAGTTGTTTCCAATAACCAAATTTTGGGCTGATAATTTTAAATTGTCTTTTAAAATATTTAAATAAAGAGCATGATTCATTATGCCATCAATAAATACCAAATTACCTAGTTCTGATGCTGACACGCACCCCCCACACAAGGACACCTCCACCGCCATGCTTTACTGTTCCAACTAAGTTCTTGGGATTAAGTTCCTCATTTTTTCTTCTCCATACAATTATATGCCCATTGGAACCAAACATGTTAAATTTGCTTTCATCTGCAAATAAGACATGATTTCAATACGTTTCGGGGTTATTTATCATTGATTTTGCGAAGGAAAGCCCAAGCTTTCTATTTTTCGCACTTACAAAAAATTTTCTTCGGGCAGAACGCCCATTTAATCCAGCTGATCTGAGCACTCTTCGAACAGTTTCAGATGAAATTGAAGTAGAAAATTTTTCAGTAAATTCTGTAGAAATTTTTACAGCACTCAAACGTGGATTTTTCACAAATTTTCTAACTATAAATCTCTGATCACGTTGAGTTAACTTTGCCGGACGACCTTTCCTCACATTGTTTTCGTTCCGATTTTCTTCTTTAAAGCGTTTTATCACATACTGCACCGTAGAATGGGATAAATTTACTAATTTAGTGATATTCCGAACTGATTTACCACTTCTATGATGAAAAATAATCAATTTTCGAATGCTGTTCGTTGTTTCCTTATGACTACGAGCCATTTTAAAATAATAAATAGAATATTACGAAGTAAGCAAGCAAAGATTAAAGCCAAACGATTTTTTAAATGTCACCACAATGCAAAAATAAAAAAAAGCGATAAACGATAATTTTATTTATGAATTTATCCGAAAATATTTCGGTGTACGATCACTTTTGTGGCGTGTTCTTTCTCTGCCTCCTTGCATTTTCATTTTTATAAAAAGAAAATGAGTCAGTATTTTTTAAAGAATGTTAGGTTTTATTTAGAATCACATGGAGATGATATGAAAAAATATTGGACTTTATATTCGAATTCAATTCCAGGCTACAGCGCTTTTTCTACAAATTTTTAAAGTGTACGAACACTTTTGGGAGCCACTGTATATTCATTCATATTCTGATATAAATGTTCCTCAAAGAAACTGCATGTTTTATATCTAAATGTATTTTATATGGAATTTGGCTGAAAGTATATTCTGTTATCCAATTTCTTCGCTTGAGTTTGGCGCAGCTTCGCACAATTTGGCTTCATAAAACCCAACCAACCAGTCTTTTCAATTAATTTCATGAACGCGTATTTTACAGTTACGTTTTTGTATTAATCTTTTCCGAAAACGAGTTACAGAAGAAAGAAAATGTGTTTAGATTCATGATTCTGGTTGATGTGGAGGTACGAAGACGTCAGTCCGATTGGGCTGGATTCAGATTGACTCAGATTCTGTTGATGTGTAGGGAGTCTAAATCAAATGGATCTTCTATTTGGGTCATTCCATGTGAAATGAGCAAAAGTCAGATAAATGCTGTGGCCGTAAGGTGACGGATTTGCATGAAATTTGCTACAGGGGTTTCATTTATGCATAAATAACGATATCCAAAATATTTTTATTCAAAATGAAATATTTTGTTAGTTTCAGGCCTTTTAAGGACTTACAACTTTGAGCAGTTGTGAAATCGCTTACGGTTGCCTGTTTGAAAAAACTATTTAACTTAAAAAACAATATTTTGTAATCTGAAAAATTTCTTTTTTATCTATTTGGAAATAAAATTTTTAAACACAATATTTAATCTTAAAATTAATCTCTTGTGTATAATTCCCGCTAAATAGTACATTCCTATATAAACTCATTATTGACAGTTTAGACTTAGAGAGGGGCCATCCATAAATATCGAAATATTACTCGTAATAATTAAAAGAAAGTTAAGCGTATACCTATCCACAGCTTAATATCCGTCTCGGATTTTAAACAGGAAGATGTTCAATATTTTCAGTGATTTTAAAAACAAGCAAATTAATGTGCCAAACATTCCTAAGATCTTAGACTTTGTTTTAAGCATCCATGGCTCTTAAATGACCATACTGAAAGAGATTTTAAGCATCCATGGCTCTCAAATGACCATACTGAAAGAGATTTTACACTGATGAACAATAAATAAACAGATCAGAAATCAACGCAGCTTAGAACTAATTAAGTCATAGTCAATGGTGACTATGGTATTGATAATATAAGAATCCCGTGTGTAGTATTGTTTCTGTTATTTTATCGTTATATAACTAATGGATGCAGTGTAGGAAGGCAATTTTTTATCTTGTTTTGTGATCTGATAATTTTTTTTCATATCGATGTTAAATAAATTATTTTGAATTTTATCAGTTCTTTGAAATAAGCCCATTTGGAGAATATGTTATGTAATGCATTTTTGCTATTTTTAGAATATAAAATAACTCTCTCTCTCTCCCTCTCTCTCTATATATATTTATATATTTCATGCGTTGATAGTATTTTTGTTGGCGTATTTTAAAATCAGAAGTCAACACTTTCTGGGGAAGGTTAATCCACTAGTTATAAATCTTCAATTTATATTTTGTTCAAGGATTACTGTAGGCATGAGAGCACCGAACTTCCCGAATACAGAAATTATATTTCAAAAGTTGTCATCGTTGTCATTGTTTATTGTCATTTTCCCAAATGGGAAAAATTACAATAAATAACATAAAGCATGTGTAATCTTGTTTTTTTTTTTAATTCACCCTTTTCTTCACTTCTGGAAAGTTGCTCAATACTCTTCACGAAGAATAATTTAATAAATTATTTTATTAACTTTTTAAAAGAATGTTACAAAAATATTCTATCCATTTATATTTAACAGAAAAAGGTATCACATTAATATCCAGTAAATATTGTGGGGCGACTTGGATCCACAGCCCTCTTCTACAATCGTCTTGATATTTTATACAAGTATAATATATACATAAAATACCAACAATTTAAATAATTATTAAAATAATTTAATTTCCATTTTGTTCATTAAGTTTTTCCCGAAGTTTTGATGTACTTAAGAATGTCATTTTTTTTAGTAATTATCGATATATTTTTCTAGTGTCTTTGCCGTTGGTAAATTAACGTCCTTGCATGTAAACATACCACCTTTTCGCGCTATTTCGTCTGTGATCTTCATTGTTCTACTTGTCAAGTGACCTTATTGAATATTGATTACCCTTATTGAATATTGCTAAAGATGGAAGGTAAAATATATTATTTCTGTTTCTAATTTGCTTTTAGTGATTTCTATTAATATTTTTGCGAGCACTAACTTCAATGGGGGCTATATATTGTATAAATTCGGTATCTTTTCGTTTACCTGAATGTCCTGAAATCGACATTCCAGAATCAATTCACTTGATCAAATGCGATGGATTAGTGAAGATCGATTTCAGGATACTTAAATATGACAAAGGGATACCGAATTTATACAATATATACTCCCCATTTGAGTTTATGCTAGAAAAGTCAACTAATCCTAAACTGAATTAAACCTTTACCAATAATTTATGAGAATGAAATAGAGACACTTTAATGTGTGTTAATTTCAGAATAAAATGGTTTTGGGAATTTATCTCAAATCATTTTAAATTAGTTTTTGAAAAACGATGGACATCAAATTTTGTGAATCGATACTTTTCATTCAGTAAACCCTAGTGTAAGGTTTAATAGTAGTGACAAAAAATAATAACATCTAAATTTTATGTGCTAGTGTTCTAGGTTAAAAAGTCAAGTGAGTTCCTTTTCAGTTTGTTATGATAAAGATTTAATGATTTAACTGTTTAAGAGAGAGAGAACATTTTTTACTTAAAGATAAAAGCTACCTAGATACTATTTCATTAGAGGCAGACTTCTAAAATATACAATGGAAAATTTTTGGCATAAATTTTGTATTTCTGTCTTCTGTGTCATTAAAGCTTTCTTTGTGTGTTCATGTCCATTTACTTGACTGTTTGGGGCAGCTTGGCCAAGTATGGTCCTTATGCCATTAAAAACCAACCTAGAATCAAATTAATTACTCACTCCTGTAGATTCTTCTTCCTTCTTATGTGATCACATTAATTATGAACTGCTTTGCTTTGGTTTTCTTGTTTGGGTCTTGTATCCATAAATCGTTCTTGTATACGGGTGTTTAAATTTCTTGAACAATTATCTTTTCAATTATTTTTTAAATAAGTTTTAAACATCTATATCTGTAAGAGTCTATTAGAATATTTCTCAATTTAAGACAATAACAAGTTGGGCTGTGTTCAGTAAACTAGAGTGCTAAGCAAATCTGTAAAATTTCACATACTCACTGCTAAAGAATTATTTAAAATTTTCACTTTTTCGAGAATAGGAAATGGTATTGTTCACATTCTAACACTCTTTGATGTGTACTACTACAATAATTTGCTTTATCAATTGTCAGCTTAAAGCAGAAACTCGTTAACAATCAAAAAATTTTTTTGTATATTTGTTCGAAATCTAGCTATTAGTTTTTAGGTTAATATTATAAGCATATTGATAATTCTATACATATCTTTTAACACAAGAAAGACGAATGAGACCTGTGTGGTACAAACTCTCTTTGCCAGCATGGAACTCTCCTACCAATGAATTGAATAGATTGCTGTTTTATGACATCTATAATTATTTCATCCACCATTATTGGCCTTCAGGGGCACATGTCCTTTTGGTGTGTACAGGCTTCACAGATCCGAGGTACTCTAGTTATCTTTTCTTTTCCCATGGGGTTTATTAACTTCAACAAGCACTGGGGTTGTGCTCCTGGGATACACAAGCGATCTTTTCGTACTTTCATCGCACTTCTTCATTCCCCAATCCCTCTTTTTTCCCCTTTCACAACATTTTTTACTTGATGCTGTCTTGTGTTTGACACAGCTTGACCAAATGTGGCCCTTGTGTCATGAAACCAAAAACAACCAACTATCTCCCTTTTTGTGTATTTAATAATCTTGGCCTGCCTTGCATAGAACCAGATATATATGGCATTATACCTCGAAAGATGTGTGGGACCAGAAGCACCCCATGAATATGTCACAATGATACCATGAAATTCTTGTTTGGAGGCTTATCACCTTGCAATGACATTCAAAGTAGTTTGACCTTGTTTTCCATCCTTTGCATTATGTTTACGAACATTACTAGTCAGCCAACAGTCTGTTTTAGCAACAGACTGTTGGCCTATTATCGGTGACACATTAAAAAAATGCTTTCAAAAAAGCTCACTAAGCTTTTAATTTGCTGTTGAATTTAACTTTTTAAGTGTATGTGGTCTTAGTGATAAAAGAAATATCTCTTTCACAAAGTATCAAAGTAACATTGTGCCATTTTATGTATGGGAATATGGTATAATGTAATTATTTACTGGAGAATGAAATATTTTGACATCTTAGTGAATCAAACTGCATGGAGATGGAGATAGAGATGTATCATAGTCAATGTGGGTTCCTACATTAATTAGCTTGGGTTGGTTATTAGTTGAATATATGTTGCACTGGAGTGACACAATAGGCTATTGGCGACAGTCCTGGATCAATCCAGAAGGGAAGTATCGAGGACTACACTTCATAATTTTGAAGCACGGTCAGATAACTAGGTCGACACTTAATAAGCGTGAGAGATAACATAATTCCTTTGAGTTTTGTAACTTGTCTGTTCATTGTTTCATTTTAAAAATAGATGTATAGTAACTTTGGAAATCAAATAATCCTTATTTATACAATTATTTTAATTTGGACAATATATTTATTCTTTTACTAAAAATATGGTTCCACCTAATGCTTTTAAAGAGCAGAATTTTCTAAACTGTCTAAAAAGCAGTTTCTTTTCATTAATAATACAAATTAATTAAAAAGATAATTTAAAACTTTTAGCTAAGCTCATTTTTAACATAATTAATTCACAAAAATGCGTATTAAATCTGACATAAAACCTATATCTCATGCCTTTTTTGTAATTTGATGTAAGAAAATGTTGAACACATGCTCAGTTATTTTCGATATTCAATTATCAGCAGAATGATTGTTGATTTCTGCTAATTTATTAAACAGGGGAAGTATCTTACATCTGTTAAATTAATAGTCTTCATTGAAATGAACTAATATCTGCAGAATATAATTAAGTTATTTTTACTGATAAAAAGAATTTGTTAAATACATGAGCTGTAAAATGCTGAAATTTGTATCATAATTTCAGAATCGTATAATTTTTTTATTTACTGAAAAATTTTAATTTAAAATGCATGAAATGGACAGTTAAGGCATCCATAAGATTTTACAGGCCAGTCTATTATACAAATGTTGCACATTTTATAGTGGAATGCTGATCTATTTACCGATTTCCTTATAAAAATCATTGCAAATATCAAAGCCCATTCTCTGCTTAAAGTGTTTCTTCTGAAGTAAGCACTTTCACACACACAGAATATTCCCTTTTAAAATATTTGCACATTTCAATCCTTTCTGGAAACCTATTTTAAGTATTTGAAACTGAACACTTGTGTACTACAATGAATTTATAGTCATTGTAGTTTACAAATAGTAATTTACCTAAAGTTTATGATATAGAATCAGCTCTGAAATTCATGCATCTTCTTCACTCTAACTAGTAAAACCATGTCTAAAATTTTCATGTTCTTGATTTACTATTGCAAAAAATTACAACCTGAAACTGCCTTCTAAGACCTTATCTACTAATTTTGATTTATTTTCATTTTATTTCTTAAATTGAATTTTTCTTCACCTTTTGTGTGCTCTACTGTTGCATTTTAGGTTTGCTTTTCGTTTTCAGACATTCACAGTTTTCAGTCTTGCTAGCTTTTTGTACATTTAGGAAGCTCTTAGATATCCATCATCTAAGAGTCACCCTTTGGCCTTTTTCCAATTTCTTTAGTATCACTTTTCAAAGAATGTGGTTACAGGATTTTTTGGCTGGATACCATCCTATATCGGTAAACCTGATAATAAAACAGTTGATTTAGTTGCAAAATTAACCTGTAATGCATCTGATGGAGTTATTCATTTATGTGATATTTCGAAAACCATACAACAATCTTTATTTTTATCATGGCCAATATTCATGGGATCAAACTACAACCCATCGAACCATGTTTGAATGGATATAAATGTGACCAAAATAATAGAAGACAAGAAGTCATTTTAACAAGACTAAGGATAGGTCACATGAGAGTGATGCATAAATATCTTTTATTTTCAGATCCCATACCAATGTGCATAGTATGCAATGAAATTTTAAGTTTGACTGAGTTGTGTTTGGGAAGCACGAGTCCAGGTTTAAATACAAACCACATTTATTACAGACACCTACACGATCACAAATATTTACAAAATGTACAATAAGGAATAAATGTAAATTTACAAAAGGGGAATCTCGGGGAACAACATCCTACTGTCATGAGCTCTCGCTGTCAACTGAATAGTTACGTTTTATGCACCGCAAGGGGGCACTCTGCACTTGCGGACATTCGCTACAAGTTCTATTTTGGTACTACTGATTTTAACCTCAAATCCCTTTGACTCTCCTAGAAAATTTCTTTTTATTTCATTTAGACATTGGTTTCTACAACTTAATCTGAGGATTAAATAAATCTTTTTTGTGTAACGATGCATTTATCTTTATATTATCTTGTCTTTGGCACAATATAGTTGATCTGTCTCTTACACTATAAAAACTGAACCTAGTAAATTTAGTCTTTCTATCTTTTCCTAGAATATTTAACTCCTGAGAAACTCCTGAGAATGACTCCTGACGAAAAAGAAATGTATCAGCTTTGTTTGGCAAATGCATATATAAATGTGGAATATACCAAAGCTGATACTGAAAAGAAAGATATTTCATCATGTTTAAGTTTAAAAGTTGATATCGACAGAAGTAGTAAGTATTTGATGACAAAATCTTTCTTTATTTTTCTACTTCCTTTCTCATTAAAAAGCATTACAATTATTCCTTCTGGAAAATAAAGGTCGGGACAATTATTAGAGTCATTGAATCCCTGTGATAATATCTTACTCTAATGTGATTTACCCATTCCATTTATTTTCTTATGTAGCAGATGTTTGTGTTTAATGTACTAGACATATTAATTTGTTAACCATGTACTTTTGTATCAATTATTAATCTCTGAGGAACATTCTTAACATAATTTCATATTATATATTCACATTATATATATATATGTATATATATTTATTTAAAAAATAATAAGAAAGTAAAAGGTGAAAATGCAAAGCCACCAAACTTAATCAGTAGGCGCCTGGTGTGCCCCTGCATTTTTTACTATTTTTTAATATGCCTATAGACGTTAATTGCCTTTTTGGTTAAATATTTAATTGTTTCATTAAGCAAACATTAATTAATTTATGAAATTTACTACTTTTTTAATTCCTCCATGTGCATAGGTGACTCAAACTTAAACTTTATTCTTCTGAAATATGTGTAATTATATCAAACTTTGTACTGCACTAAATGAATATTTTGTACAGCAAGCATGCAGGAGGATAAGGATGTCGAAAATACAGCCACTAAACATATAAATACAAACAGTATAAATCATATGAGTAAAATACCATAATTTTAGTCTTCAGTTCAATTCATGGCTTTGCCAGGTCATCGAGAACTTTTTCGTGTACTGAAATGTTTTGATGAATGTACATCAAAGCAAGCCCGTTAAGTCTTTCCATACCAGTTGTGTTCCTTAAATAAGTTTTTAGCAATTTTGTTGATATAATGAACTTATTTCTATTGTCCAGACCACCTATATGTATCATCGTAATCGATGTTTTCTTGTAATGTGATGCTATTTCTGGCAACACCTCTAATGTTGAGTATGTTGTCGGTTTTTTGCCACTTGTGTTATTAAAAGGCTATCGTATTATCTGTTAACTGTTTTTGTTACTTAAAATAAAACTCATTTGATAAAAACTCTGGTTTTATATTGCAACGAGAAGCTATCTCAACAATATAATTTAATAGGTTATGCGCCCAGCTCTTTTCCACAAGCGCAACGAGGACTTGAGTTTTTAGGCCTAACACGTGATCGTTTACAAGTAACGAAGGAACTTTAATAACAGTGATGGAAGCATTCTCAACGGACAAGCTCCTTGGATCCGAAAATTGGGTTCGATGGAAGTGGAAGGTCTGCTCATGGAAAAGGAGGGAGCATTCGAGGTGTGTTCTGGCGAGATTGTGAAGCCAGAAGCGGTTCCCGATGGCGCTCCTGCTGATCTCCTGGCTCAGTATAGACTCAACCTATCCAAGTTTGAGAAGGGAAACAGCGGCAAGAGGAATATTTTCCCGGACAGTGGATTCGAGGTTTTGTGATCTCTTGTCTATGTGCAGAACAGGTAGAGACATTTGGGTGAAACTGCATGACTTGTTTGAACAGAAAACAAACAAGCTCAGTATGCATGTCAACTACAGTTCTCATCCTTTATAAGAGATTCGTCAGACATAATGGCTATGCATATAGCAAAGTTGGAGCGTATTGTGTCAAGGATGAGTGACCTCGAAATCAAGCCAAATGGCTTTATCATCATGAGGAAACTGCTTGAAACTCTGTCAACTGATTTTGAACCTCTCAAAATGGCATGGTGCACAAGGCCTGAGGAGCAGCAGACACTGGATGAACTAAAGAGACTCTTGGTTTTTCAGAAGAGCAAAGGAAGTCTTCTGAATCCTCCAAGGAATATGAACATTCTGCTTTGGTGGCCAGGGCTGGTATTGGGCGAGGATAATTTCCGAACTCTGGAAGGAGTGCATCCAAACCTGACAAGGCAAACAAGCAGGGGAAGAAATTTAAGTGTTTCAAGTGTGGCAAGCCAGGCCACATGAAAAGAGACTGTAAGCTGATGAAACCTAATGATGAAGTGTTCATTAGTGAATGCCTTATGGCTAAAAGTGATAATTCATGGGTTATTGACACTGGTGCTACGCAACATATAACAAACAGAAGCGACTGGTTCCAGACATATGCAAAGTATGAATGCCCAATTGAAGTGCGTGTTGGGAACAGCTCTACAATGAAAGCCTATGGGCATGGTGTTGTTTCTGTCCAGATGCTTGTCAATGGCAGCTGGAGAAATAGCATGATGGAAAATGTGCTCCAGAAGCATCAAGGAACTTGTTCTCTGTGAGTCAGGCTCTGGACCATGGATCAAAATTTAACATGTCAAATGACAAGTGTGAATTTGTCAAGCAAAAAAGTGTTGTAGCCGTAGAAATTAGCTCTGGCAACCTTTTTAAACTGTTGTGCAGAGTAGTGAACAACACAGCTCACATCAGCTGTACATCTTGCTGAAGCTCAAATTAATGAGGTAAGCTCACTTCAGCTGTGGCATGAACGTTTGGGAAATTTGAATAAGCAGCATGTCTCAAAGTTGCTGCTCTCTAAGAGTATAAAAGTGAAGGCAGACAAGGAATTTTGTGAAGCATGCGTTCTCGGTAAACAGCACAGACTACCTTTTCAAAGTTGTCAGCAGCGTGCAAAAGATGTTGGTCAACTTATACACACTGATGTTTGTGGGCCTATGGAACAGGAATCAATTGGTGGTTCTCGTTATTTTGTGTGTTTTACAGATGACTACTCTAAATTTAGGAAAGTGTATTTTCTGAAACACAAATCAGAGGTGTCGACAAATTTAAGGAATTCTGTGTATTCTTCCAAAAACAAACAGAAAAGTCAATCAAGGCGGTTTTCAGTGATGGTGGACTAGAATATGATAACAAGTGCTTCAAGGGTCTTAGCTACTAATCAAAATGCTATACCTAATGTGCATTTCTTTTGAAAATATATGTGAGTTTTTTAGTTTTGTTCGCAATTGCTCTACTTATGGGCTTACTTTAATTGATGTAAATTGAAGTTTTGTAAACTCCTATTTGTTTTCAAGAGTACAATAACATTTTCATGTTCCAACACTTTTTGCTGAAGTTTTGTGAACTTCAGCGTTTGTTTTTGAAGCCATGAATTGATGAGGAAGCATTTTAACAAAACAAATAATTTATTTAGACTAATTTAAGATATAATTAAGTACAAAAAGAAAAGCAGGTTCATACAGCATCACATGAGTTTAGAACACTAGTCTAATCATAAAAACTTATAAGAAGTAACATCAAAAGTTGTTGTAAGTATGCTTTAGCATCAGATAAAAATATCCAACAACTCCCCTTATATTTTTATCATTTACAGTCCTTATTTATGTTATGCTTTTTAATCAGTTTGATAACAGTCCAATATCACAGTACATAATCACTTGCATCCAATGGTAGGTGTTATTGGCCCTAATCCTAATCCAGCCATATATTGGTTTAAAATATCACTAGGAAGGTGTTTTGTCATCATATCTGCATCTAATTCCTTCGTATTTTGATGTGAGAATTAAATTTCACCGCAATCCTTGTTGTCTTTAATAAAGTGATACTTCCTACTTACATGGCATGTGCGATTACTTATTTTTTTATTATTAACCCAGTCCATTAATCCCTTGCTATCCGTTTTCACATTAATGGGTTTGGCTATAAGAGATTCTAATTCTTCTAGTAAATATTTTAGTCACTTCACTGTGCAAACACTACACATGCTGCAATTAATTCGGATTCCATCGTTGATAATGCAACTAGCTTCTGTTTCCCACTTTTCCATCCACCGAGCGACTTCCCAATTTCCAATAAATATCCACTGTACGATTTTCCATCTGCTTTTGTGCTAGAGCTTGCATCAGTACTTGCATTAAATTTTCCATCTGCAGTTTTAAGTGTTAGGCAAAAATCCATGGTTCCTTTCAGGTATCGAAAAACTCGCTTGACCGCAGTCCAATGTATCTGTCTAGGATCTTGATTGTATTGAGGCAATTTACTTACATTACAAGCTATATCAGGTCGAGTTCCAGTTGCTAAATACATTATGGAGCCTATTGCTTCTTGATATTTTTGTGGTGAAAATGTTCAGATCCTTTAAAATCATCCAATTCCTTGTTCCCAGCTACACTTGGAGTTTTCATTGGATTACAATCCATCATTTTAAATTTTTCTAAAACTTTGATTATGTAATTCTTTTGGGATAAGGTTATTTCATTTCTTGCTTGATTTGTACTCCTAAAATCATATTTGAATCTGTTGTTTCCTTAATTTAAATATTCTTTTCAATCCTTTCTATTACTTCATTGATAATTTCATTTGAACTTGCCACAATTAAAAAATCATCCACATAAATTCCAATGTGAATATGTTCTTCGCCTTTCCTCTTAGTGTACACAGATGGAGCTGATTTTAATTTCTTCATGTCTGCTTGCTGTAATATTTCAGAAAATCTGTTGTACCAGCATCTTCCTGACTGGTAATCCATAAATGCTATGTTTGATCAAATATACTTTATCGTTTAACAATTGATAACCTTTTGGAGGTTCAATGTATATTTCTTCATCTAATATTCCATTTAAATAGGCTGTTTTTACATCATAGAACTTTACAGTTGAATTATACGTAGCTGCAAGTGTCAGAAGTGTTCTCAATGAGTCCCATTTCATCACAAGACTAAAGCTTTCTTCAAAATCTACACCTTGTTTTTGTCCATAACCAACTGCTACTAATCTTGCTTTATAATTTTTCCCATCATCACAATTCTTGATCTTGTATACCCAATGACTTTTGATAACTTTCTTGTTCTTAGGTCTTTCCACTGGTTCCCATATTTCATTCATTTTTATAAAATTAATTTTTTCATCCATTGCATGTGTCCATTGATCTTTGTTAAATGTCGTTGCACCTTCATAAGTTTCTGATGTGATGTCACTCACAGAATATACTTGATAGTCATTGTATCTTGTAGGCATCCTTCTATTTCATGATCTTACTTCTATACTTCTATCATCAACACTTAGATTATTACTACCTTGTTCATCCAAGTTGTCTTCTGATTTAGTCTTAGGTCTTACATTAGTTTCTTCAACATCTTCTTGGTTATCCATAGTGTAGTTCATTTCCATGTAGTTTATTTTCTTTTTCTCTGCATTTGGTATATATCTATTTAATTCGTCGAATATTACATCTGATGATTCACAAACTTTTCTTTCTTCAACATCAAATATTTTTTAAGCTTTCCTTTCTCTTGAATATCCTACGAAAATACCTTTCTTTGCTTTCACTTCTAACGTATGTCTTTTGTTGTCATGAATTTTGTAATATGCTATACATCCAAACAGTTTCACATGGCGTACTGAAGGTTTTCTGGATTTCCAAATCTCCATAGGTGTTTTATATCTTCGGTTCTTTGTGGGTGTTATATTGCGCATATACTCTGCAGTAGCTACAGCTTCAGCCCAAAATTCAAGGGGTAACTGACTATCTATTAGTAAAATTCATGCTTTATCAAGTAGTGTTCTATTTGCTCTTTCAGCCACTCCATTACTTCTCGGTGAATATAATGTAGTCTTTTCATACTTTATGCCTTTTTGGTCCAAATACGGACACATTTCTTCATTGATAAATTCTGTTCCATTATCTGTCCTTATTCTTTTAACTTTTGTGTTCAGTTCATTTTCTCGCTTTCCTATCAAGACTTGTATAACTTCTCTTGCTCATCTTTTGATTTCAAAAACTCAACAAAGTATCTTCTTGAAAACTGATCCACCACTGTCATCATATTTTTTTCTGCTTAAAGTTGCCACTCTAAATGGACCACATAAGATTCTATATGTAATAATGCTTCAAGGGTTTTTCCTAATATTTCTGAATAGGTGGTGTCATGAACGTGCCATTTCCCCTTTTATACATGAATCATAAGTTTTGATTTCTCCTTCCTGTTTTTCTAGTCCTCGTACCATTTTATTTGCCAACATCGTTTTAAGGTATTCATGATGTAGATGGCCAAGTCTTCTGTACCACATTTCATAGGAATTTACTTGTGTTTGGAGACATGTTTCGTCTTCTGTTTTTGTCTTTTGAGGTATCAGTTTCACAATAAACATATTGTCTTTTAATATACCTTCACACACCAATTGACCATTTTCATCATAAATATATGCTCCTTTTGAATTAAGCACTACTTCATTTCCATGTTTAACAATATTCGGAACAGACATTAAATTTCCTCTGAGTTTTGGAACACGTAAGACATTCTTTAATCTGATAGCTCTCCTTCAGTAGTAGTTGCTCTAATCTCTCCTCGGTAGGTCTATTCGATGTTTCTACCTTTTTCTGCAACACTGACTTTTATGTTATCTTCTTTCAAATTTTCCATCTAAGTTTTGTTTGGGGTCATGTGTGATGTACAGGCAGAGTCCAAATGCCATTCTGTCAGTTCCTTATCACCATTTAGTTTTTCACTTATTGTAATAGCTAATTCTTTACCAAGTTTAGGCTTCTCCTCAGAAACTTGTGCACACTCATTTCAGAAGTTAGTGTTCCTTGCACACTTTGTAGTATCGAAATTTCTTTTCTTAACATTTTGGTTAGATTTTCCAAACCAACAATCTTTCTGTAAGGTGGTCCAGGATTTTTACATATGTAGCATAACTTCTGCTTCTGTTGTCATAAGTTCTTTAAGCTGTACAGAAATTTTCTTCTTCCTTATTATTTTTCTTTTCAAAATTCATCAAGGTTTGCCTCAAGTCTGAAGTTGATGCCTCTATTTACAGATAATGCCATTGCAATTGTCTCATAACTTTCTGGCAGACCTTCCAAAATATACAGAACTAATTCTCTTTCAGTAACTGTTTTACCCAGTTTGTTTTTGCTGTGAAAGTCCTCATGACTCTATAAGGTATTCATTTATGCTTTCCTTTTGCAATTTTTCCAATCTCGTCAGATCCAGCAATAACTCTGTTCTATCTTCAACAGCTCCTTCAAAACGAATCTTTATTGCTTCCCAAATTTCTTTTGCCTTCATAAATGATCGCTTGTTCCGCTGTCAGGCTAAGAACAATTATTCCAAAAGCTTCTTTATTTTTTCTTGACCAAATTTTATGATCGTGTACATCTTCATTCAAGGCAGGTTCATTTCTTAGAATTACATCTTCAAATAAATCCTTTGCATCTAATAGAGCTTTTATTTTCATGCTCCAAATTGCAGTTTGTTTCATTCAACTGTTTTATCCTAGTTGAATTGAAATCCATTTTTCTGAGTGTGCGGTTAGGCTTCAGAAAAGTTCCCAAGGAATGCAATACAAAATTAGGCTTATTCGAATGAATTCTAATTTAAAATCATTTACAAATATCAGTCACACTGTGCTACCAATTTGAAGCCATGGATTGATGAGGAAGCATTTTAACAAAACAAATAATTTATTTAGACTAATTTAAGATATAATTAAGTGCAAAAAGAAAAGCAGGTTCATACAGCATCACATGAGTTTAGAACCCTAGTCTAATTATCATAAAAACTTATACGAAGTAACATCACAAGTTGAGTTGTAAGTATGCTTTAGCATCAGATAAAAATATCTAACAGTTTTTAAGAGACCAATAGCATTTTCCATGTTTCCAAACCTTTCAGAATGCATCCCGGGTATAGACTGCTAAAACATTAAGCAATATACTTTTGTTACATATATAGAAAATCCTTTTTAAACCATTAAACACTGCTTGCTGAAAATAGCTATCATTTTATATAATTCATGGTATCCTATTTAATATTTTAATCAAGAGATTGAGTTTCATGGTATGCAGAAATAAAGTAAAACCTTATTTTCGCCATTGCAGTTCCATCTTAAAATATTAGTTTTAAAAGAGTATTGAATTTTGGGCATTAAAAACTTAGGGTAGATCATATATTATTGATGAATACATAATACTCAAGTTTTCAAACTAAATATAGATATTGTTGTATGAGAAGATAATAAACTAATGAAATATTTGAACGAATATCAAATGATTTAAAATCTTAAGTGCTTTAATAATGCAGAAATTTAGTTTATATGTAGTATATGTTGGGAATCAAGCATGGTAAAAAAATTATTCTCCATCTAAAGTTTCATAGACACTGTCAATGTATGTATTCTCTTATAAAGCTTTGTTGTTTTGAGATAATGTACTTTTCCTTCTTCTGTGTTCTATTTTCTAGCTATGTTTGCAAATATTTTTCATTTGTTATCAAAAACTAATTATTTTTTATTTTTCGAAAGAAACACAAATTTTTACTCATCCATTTCAAGTCTTTAACATGGAAAATTCTGTACTTACGTTTATAACATTTTACAAAAGATTAAAGGGTTTTTTAAGTGTTGACTTCTAATTTGAATTAAATTACACATTTTCTGTCCATCTCCAAATGAAATCTTTTCAAATGAAAGTTTCATGCACATTGCCAAGCATGTATTGTCTTATAAAGCTTCGTTGCTTCGAACAAATAAACGTTTCCTTCTGTGTGGTATTTCTATTTTGTTGTTCAAATGCTTTTCACTTATGAAACACTAAACATTATTTTTTATTTTTTCACAAGATATTAACTGGGATGATATCCTCTACCCTCCTCAACAATTTCCTCTATCAGCTGGTAAGATTTTTATTTTTGTTTATAATATCATTTTGCAAGAGATTGAAAATATTTGTTTTAAACTGTTGACATCTAATTCAATTAAACTTCAAATTTGATGCCAAATGAAATCTTTTCTCTGACAAATTTGATTTAATTGAACAGCTTAGTTTTATAACAGGCATTCCAAATCTAGAATATTTACAAAATTAAGTGCTCTTTTCATTGTTACCATAAGTAAAATAAGTGGTTGACAATCATGTCATATGTAACCTCAAGACTTATTAGAAGCCAATTAATATTAAAATTTACTTATTTATGAAAGAAATGGTTTTAAAAGGGGATTTGTGTATAAATTATTTGAAATCCTTTCCAGCATGGATAAATCTTATTAATTTGTCTAATTGTGGTTGGAATCTAATTGCACCAGTATTCATGTCAATGTGAAACTGATTCTGATTTCTGTCATTTCCTATCTGTTCGAACATTCTGAAAACGTTAGATTCTCATCCAGGGTCAGTTTCCATTGATGGCTGTTTGAGAAACTGTCTTTGGACACCTTGTCAATTTCTTTCCCCTCCCAAAGTAACCAACCTTTATTTCAATAGTCATGGAAGAATGATAAGATATTCATATTATGGTCTTAAAAATGACATCTCTGACCCCAGGGCTTTCATGATACTGCTGGAAACCTTTCCAGCATTATTACTGGTGCGATCATGGAAGTCTTTCTAGTTTAAATTGATTAGTATTTCAAAATGTAAATTTCACTCTTCACCATGTAATTTTATGTGATTACATTTTTAGCACTAAAGCATACATCAAGATTTTTCTTATTATTTATGTGGGTAATAACGTGATTGAAGTATCAACCTTTATGTTATCACTTCATAGAGAGGAAATCAAAATTTTGCCAAGTAGCTTATAATAGCACTAACTGAATTACCCGGCATTGCTCAGATTGAATTGTTTGTAATTCAGCTTAATATTACTCAATGTTATTCCTAATGGGTTTTCTAATTTTTTAGCCCCCTACATGTTAGAATATATTATGCCATAAGCATGCCTTAACTGTATTCGTTTTGTATATATTTGTATTTGTCTGTGTGGCAACACCATTCAGTCTTTAGTAGTAAATAAAGTGTTCGTCAACAAAGCGGCTTGTTTTATGTATCGTGCTTATCCTGTTCCTCAGATTTCCTGATTAACCTTGCAAAAGCAGAGTTTAATTATTATTAACACTACATACCTAGAAAATATAGAACTGGGTCAATATCTAGATTATGTTTCCTGCAGTATTCTAAAGAATACATATACCATATTTGGTGTGAATTGGTTTGATAGTGATCGTAAAAATAGTCAATATTTCTGTGGTTATTTCAAATTGTTTTTAGCCTAGAGACTCAGGACAAATCGAACGGCATTAATATATAGCCCTTTTTTCCCCGAAGGATTCTAAACAATGAATGTACCAAATTTAGTGTGAATTGGTTTCTTGATCGTGAAAATATTCAATGTTATTCCTATGAGGATTTCGAATGATGTTTACCCCCTCTGCACAACAAAGACAAATAGAACTTGGATTAGTTTGAAGCCTACTTTACCCACAGTGTTCCAAAGTATAAGTACCAAATTTGATGCATTGGTCAAACGATGTAGATTTGTATAGAGAACAGACTCCAACTCGGCTGTTCCCGAAACACTGTTTAACATTTCAAAACTAAATGTTTGTGAACTTCTCAGTAATAATCTGACTTCGAATTTTAAAACACACTCAACATTTATTGGACGAAAAACACTATATTTACAAAGAAATAGCAACTTATTAGGCATTCTTTCCTTTTCTTCGAACGTACATCTAAAAAAAAGAAGTTCTACGGCTGTTGCCAAAAAACAAAGGAAAATACACTGCTACCAGGCTTACAAAAATACTACAGGAAAGTGAAAATATGGAGATACAATTACATGGAGTCACATAATCAAAATAAACATGGAGTTACACATTGAGAATACACTGATACACAATAGTATTTAGGGAAGATGAGAGGAATTAATGAACATCGGCTTTATATATAGATTATTATTTTCTAATCAGCAAAGCAATCAAAAGAGTTATCCAATCTCCTCTATCTTAAAAGTCCTAATTTTTCTTACTACATTTGGAGCAATATCTAATGTATGTGATCAATTATCAATAAGCTAATTTATAGCTCATGCAGTGTAAGAAAGCATTGCATGAAACCTTTTAACGTGAGACATAATTTCAAAAAATTCTTTGCCCTTTAAAGGTTCAGCCAGAAGCTGCCCATTTTGATAACTGGCACAATCAAGCATACAATCTTTTGCAGTTAAATTTATTAATTATAGCTTTTTTGCTTTTACCAAAATTTTTAAAGCCGAAAAAATTCTTTCTAGTAAATAGTAACGCTTGTTTAGACATATCATTCAAAATGCATTAGTTAGGTAACAAAAGATTTATTGCAGCATACATACAGCTTTTGAAAGTTCTGTTGAAATTTAAATGGATCTCATTCAATAATGATTGACCTTTGCATTGAAAGCGATCTTTTTTAGCGTCTGGAATGAGAAATTATCTGGGACAACATGGGGAAGAAACATAATTTTGCATTATTCCCTAAGCATTAAAAAACACTAAGTTACTAAATAGAGATCAATGTGTTCATACCAAATCACTATGAAATTTATTTTTAATGAAGCTGAAGGTTAAATGGTTTTATTTACCCTTGAATTTAAATTTAACATATCTTTATTATAAAAATTCATTATTTTCACTCACTCAAAAATTAACAAATTTTGTTCGTACTTTTTCTCTTGCAATTTTCAGCTCTTAATGACTTTTCAGCTTTATATGATTTTGCAACTTCAAAATTTTTCTCCATTTGAAGTTTCATAGACACAATCAATGCATACATTATCTTATAAAGCTTTGTTGTTTCGAACAAAAATACTTTTCATACTGTTGTGTGCTATTTTATATTTATGTTTACAAATGCTTTCAACTTATCAAAATTTAATTATTATTTTTTTTATTTTTCGAAAGATTCTGGGATTACGGATCCAGTTCCAAAGTCTTTGTCTTCAGGTAAGATCTGTAACTATGCTATAATAACATTTTGCAACAGATTAAAAGACTTTTTTATCAAGTGTTGACTTCTAATTTGAGTTAAATTACGCATTTTCTGTCCATCTCCAAATGAAATGTTTTCTCCAGATGAAAGTTTCAGACACTGTCAATGCATGTATTGTCCTATAAAGCTTTGTTGCCTTGAACCAATATACAGAATGTCCTAAAAGTTCCCATACTGATGATTCGTGAATTTATTATACAAAAACAACAAATTTTAAAACAATTATTTTTATGCTAATGGTGAAAAGCACTTTTAACATAACGTAGGAAAAAAATTTGAACTCACATTTATAATAAACGTTCAAATGCTGAAGTCGTTTGCGCATATTTTTAGAAACGCGTTTCAAGATGCTGGAAGTGACTTCTTGTATCCTTTGAGTAATGGCAATTTTCAGATCATCTATTGTTTGGGGATTGTCTTCATAAACTTTGTTCTTTAAATATCCCCACAGGAAAAAGTCAGGGATGTTTCAGATCAGGTTAACGAGGTTGCCAAAGATTTCTTGTCATGAGTTGATCGACAAAAAAATCTTTACACATGCCCATGGTTTCATAACTTGTATGGCAGGTTGCACCGTCTTATTGGAACCAAGAATCTCGTTCATTCACTTCTAATAATGCAACAAATTGTTGGAAAAGTTCTCTGTATACAGTGCCATCAACAGTTGACTCGAAAAACAGAGACCCAACAATCCTTTTGAGTGATACGGCAAACCAAATGCCAATTTTCGAGAATGTAAAGGTTTTTGCATTAATGAATGTGGATTTGTCGTCGCCCAAATGCAGGAGTTTTGCGTGTTCACATGACTGCTTAAGTGAAACCATGCCTCATCGGAGAAAAATGTTTTGTCCAAAATGTTGATGTTGTTGCGAATAAATCTCCGGAACCATCGGCAATAATAAAGAAGCTCCTCATTGTCCAGTGGCTTTAGCTCTTGTAACATTTTTACACGATAAGCACGAAAATGCAAAGCTCTTAAAGCCTTATGTATCGATCCACGTGATGCGCCCATTTGTTGCGACAAACGCCTCACGGATTGATGAGGAGATTTCAGTATCCTTCGTTGAGTTTCTTGCACAAAGTCTGGTGTAACGACTTTCGGTCTTCCACTTCTATGTTTATCTTCCACCGAACCTGTCTCACAAAATCGCTGAATGAGTTGATATAGCGTATCTTTACTCAGTATTGCATCATCTGGATATTTATGTCGCCAAAATTCTTTACATCTTTCATATGATTTACATTCAAAACAAGCCTCAAGCAGCACAATTCTCTGAATACGTGATAAACTCATTTTGCAATGAAGAACAAAATGACATGGAACTTTATTATCGCACAACTTGAGCGAGAAGAAAACCAAACGATAAAAATTAAAGAATCCATAAAATTATAAGCAGACGATAAAATTCAATAATTACAAATAAACACGGGCAAATGATTTTTTAAAGTTGGAGAACAGGAACTTTCAGGGCACTCTGTACTTTTCCTACTGCTCTGTTCTATTTTATATTTATGTTTACAAATGCTTTCCACTTATCAAAAACTAATTATTATTTTTTTATTTTTCGAAAGATTTTGGGATTACGGATCCAGTTCCAAAGTCTTTGTCTTCAGGTAAAATCTGTAATTATGTTTATAATAACATTTTGCAACAGATTAAAAGGTTTTCCGTTTTGTGTTGACTTCTAATTTGAGTTTATTACACATTTTCTGTCCATCTCCAAATGATATCTTTTCTCTTAATGAAAGTTTCATACATACTGTCAATGCATGTATTGTCTTATAAAGCTTTGTTGTTTTGAACTAATATACTTTTCCTACTGCTGTGTTCTATTTTCTATTTATGTTTGCAAATGTTTTTCCCTTGTAATCAAAACTAATTATTTTTTATTTTTCGAAAGATTCTGGGATTAGGGATCCAGTTCCAGAGCCTTTGCCTTTAGGTGAGATCTGTAACTATATATATATGTTATAATAACTTTTTGCAACAATTAAAAGCGTTTTTTATCAAGTTTTGACTTCTAATTTGAGTTAAATTTCGCATTTTTGTCCATCTCCAAATGAAATCTTTTCTTCAAATGAAAGTTTCATGCACACTGCCAAGCATGTATTGTCTTATAAAGCTTCGTTGCTTCGAACAAGCAAACATTTCCTTTTTCTGTGTGGTATTTCTATTTTGTTTTTCAAGTGCTTTTCACTTCTTATGAAGCACTAAACATTATTTTTTATTTTTTTCAGAAGATATTAACATTGATGATATCCTCTACCCTCCTCAACAATTTCCTCTATCAGCTGGTGGTAAGATTTTTAATTGTGTTTATAATAACATTTTGCAAGATATTGAAATTATTTATTTTAAACTGTTGACATCTAATTCAATTAAACTTCAAATTTGCCGAATGAAATCTTTTCTCTGACAAATTTGATTTAATTGAACAGCTTAGTTATATATCAGGCATTCCAAATCTAGTTTCTTTACAAAACCAAGTGCTCTTTTCATTGTTACCATAAGTAAAATAAGTTGTTAACTTTCATGTCATATGTAACCTCAAGACTTATTAGAATCCAATTAATTTTAAAATTAAAATTTACTATTTATGCAAGAAATGATTTTATAAAATGGATTTACGTATATATTAGGTGAAATCCTTTCCAGCATGAATAAATCTTATTAAATTTGTCTAATTGTAGTTGGAATCTAATTGCACCACTATCCGTGTCAATGTGAAACTGATTCCGATTTCTGTCATTTCCTATCTGTTCGAACATTCTGAAAACGTTAGATACTCATCCAGGGTCAGTCTCCATTGATGGCTGTTTGAGAAACTGTCTTTGGACACCTTGTCAATTTCTTTCCCCTCCCAAACTAACCAACTTTTATTTCAATAGTCATGGAAGAATGATAAAATATTAAAATTTTGGTAATAAAAATAACATGTCTGAACTCAGGGCTTTCATGATACTGCTGGAAACCTTGCAGCATTGTTACTGGGGCGATCGTGGAAGTCTTTCTAGGCTAAAAATTTATTAGTATTTCAAATTGTAAATTTCACTCTTCACATGCTATGTAATTTTATGTGCTGACATATTTGTAGCTCTAAAGCATACTTTAAGAGTTTTCCTATTATTTATGTGGGTAGTAACATGTGATTGAAGCATCAACCTTTATGTTATCGCTTTATAGAGAAGGAATAAAAATGTTGGGAAGTAGTTTATAATAGCCTTAATTTCTTCTCAGCAAAGTAATCAAAGAGTTAACCAATGTCCCCTTTCTTAAAAGTCCTACTTTGTTTTACTACATTTGGAGCAATAGCTGATACATTTGATCAATTATCAATAACCTAATTTATAGCTCTTGCAATGTAAGAAATCATTGCATGAAATATTTTAATATTAGACATAATTTCAAAAAATTCTTTGTCCTTTAAAGGTTCAGCTAAAAACTGCCCATTTTTATAACTGGCATTATCAAACATACAATCTTTTGGAGTTAAATTTATTAATTATAGTTTTTTTGCATTTATCAAAATTTTTAAAGCCAAAAAATTATTTCTAGTAAATAAAGGGTGGTCACTGAAAGACTGAATGATGTGAAACAAAATAACTTTTGCAAACATGTTTTTTTTTTAATTTTTATTATTTTATTTGGAATTATAATTAATGGATTTTTTCAGTATTATGTGTGAAAAACAACATTCCTCAAATGACCACCATTTTCCTTCTCACAAATACAGGCTCTTTCCACAGCATTTTCCATGACTGTATGCAAGGTTTCAGGTCCTAAATGTCAGATTTTGGTTCGAATGTTCTAAGTTCCTTTTCTTAAGATAGTCGACTGATCCAGTTCTTTCAAACAAGGCGATTAGGTTCCGAATCATGTTATCACTATCCGTAACATATTGCCGCTATTTTCTCTGCGTTTGAATAATTGATCTTTCACTGGAATAGGAAAACTCCATAAGTTTTACTCGTTGCTGGACATCACACATAGCCATTTAAATCTCCAAGGTATGCTCTCTAACCTACGAAAAAGGAAAATGATTGAAAATGAACAAGTTTTGACGTTTTCAAACCCTTCAGATTTTCACTGGCCACCCTATAGTAACGCTTGTTTAGACATGTCATTCAAAAGCCCTTAGGTAGGTATCAAAACACTTGTAGCATACATACAAGTTTTGAAAGAACTATTTGAATGTTACCAATATTTCTTCCCCTCATTTGCAACTTATTTTACCCCTCTTCGGGGGACCCTATACCAGGACCCAAAACCGAGCTTGTTTTGATGGGGCATCTTATGGAAAGTGCTCTTTTCAACTGATAAGTCGATCTTAGAATTAGACATGTTGCTGTTTGCTGATGTTCAGCTTCCATTATATAACCTTTTTTAAGCTCTCAAAGAAAACACGGATAGAAAATTGTCAAATTGTTTGAAAGAACAATTTTATCTATTCATAAGAATAATTTTCTTTTTATGAAATATAGCGCAAAAGTATAGCAATGTGCAATTATAATAAAACAAGGAAAATATTTTTCAATTTTAGAACAAACTCATTTTGCTATATTTAATTTTAAATACACATTTTTTATTAAATGTTTTAAAAGAGCAATTTAATTTCTTTATTTGCCTCTTATCTCCTTGAATTCAAATCTCTTGCAACTAGAATACAAAAGGTATACTTCTCAGTTGTGTTTTCGGCAATTAATTGGTAATTTTTTACCTTATTTTTAAAGCAGTATATCAAAAATTCGTTATTATTTTTAAAGTAATAACATATCTTTTGCTGTGAAATTGATGTTTAAAAAAGGTCTTTTTTGGAAATATAATACAAAGTGATAAAAGTAGTTATTTTTCAATAATTCCTTATAAATAAGATCTCAAAGCAGCGTGAATTTTTTGATAATGGTTTCTTTTAAAATTGTAGACCAAAAGCATTTTGGTACATCAATAAAATATCACTAGATATACATCACAATTATGTCCCTGAAATGGACGTTTTAGTCTTGTGGAAATTTAAAAATATGTGCCTTTTTCTAAAAACACTAAGATAGGCAAACCTTTAAGTGTGAAACCTTTGTTTATTAGAAATAAAATTCACACATTACTACTATCACTCAACCTAATAAACCTATCACTAATAAATCACAAAATTAGCATTTCTAGCTTGTAATTCAATTTAAGTCATTCTTTCACAATTTAATTTTTCTTTATCAGTTGCTTTTATATAGCCGTAGGTACAAAACATGTCTTGGAATTAAATTTCACTTAAAATACAAGCGAATGTGTACTTCAGTTAAATTCCGTGTTGAAAATGACGGTCAAGTGTGCATCACTCAAAATGAGAAGTGTAGTATAGTTTCATCTGTCTTGTCATGTGGATTGTCAGTGATGTCTTAATAAATGCAATATAAAAATACATATTAATCACTTAAGTTATACTTTATTAAATTAACAATTATGAGAAAGATACAACGTATATGTCACATTCCAGCATGTGTTGCTTATCAACATAGAGTCTGTTTAGTTCTAGTTAGGGATCGTTACAGTTATCCAAGTTCAGTAGCAGTTATCAGACATCCTCCCTTTTATGTTTATCAATACATATTGAAATTATGCGCAACAAAAATAAACATTACAAAGTACAAAAATTCTAAATATAAAATTACACAAATTAACAATAATTAATTATGAAACCACCAATATATTTACATTAAACAAAATCTTGTAAATGTGAAGGTTTCTTAATAACACGACCACTTCTTGTCTTTTTTGTATCTGATTTGTTCGAACTTTGAGCACTAGTTTTGCTTATGTCATTTGGGCTAGGTGATATTTTATCACTATCCTTAGTATCATTACAATCATTAGGATCTGTTTGTTCAGTAAAAGGTGTCTTAGATTTTCTAAGATGCCTTCTGTTTCGTTTGAACATTCTGCCCGACTTGTCTTTAACAAGATACGATCTAGGAACAGATTTTTCTTGAGATACGACCTGAGTTGGTTCCCATGTTTTATTTACATAATTTCGTATGCTCACATTATCTCCTGGATTAAGCTCTGGTAGAGGATGAGCTGTTTTATCATAATAGTTTTTCTGTTTCTCTTGCCTTAGGACTAATTTTTCTCTAGTATTATTAAAAAATTCATTGTTTAATAATTTAGTCATTACTGGTAGTTTGTTTTTAGTCGGCGATTGAACATCATTTGAGCAGGGGACAGATCAAGTTGTGATATAGGAGTATTCCTATATTCCATGAGTCCTACAGGATAATCTTTATTTCCCTCTTTTGCTTTTCTGAACAAACTCTTGGCAATTCCTACAGCTCTTTCAACCATGCCATTACTCTGAATAGTAAGGACTAATAAAAACATAATCAAAATCCCATTCCCTGGCAAATTGCTTATAATTATAGCTGTTAAATGGATCGTTATCCGATAATACTATGTCTGGGACTCCAAATTTGGAAAAAATGCATTTAAGAGTGTCTATTATTTCTTTTGCAGACTTATTACGAATTTCACAAACCTCCAACCATTTTGAATAGTAATCTACAAGAACAAGGTAATTTATGTTGCCAAACTGCATTATATCTACTCCTACCTTTTCAAATGGTCTGTAAGGAACTGTATGAGGTTTTGAAGGCTCTTTAGAATTGGCTCGTTAAAATTTCTCACAAATTTCACACTGATACTAGTTTTTCAATGTCTGAATTCATTTCAGGCCAATACATTATTTCTCTAGCCCTTTTCTTACATTTTTCCATCCCAAATGTGCTTTATGGATTAGATTTAGCATGTGTTTTCGCAAAGTGCAAGGAACTACTATCTTATTGAGAAAAATTAAATCCTCATTGGCATGAAGGTCATTTTTAAATTTGTAGTATGCCTTTACATCATTTGGAATTGTTTTATAGGCATCAGGCCATCCCTCTCTAATGAATTTTAGAACCTGATCCAAACCCAAGACAGCTTTAGTCTCCCTTTTAAACTGATCTTTTCTATTTTCGCTCATTGGTAAATACTTTGTGATGCTATGTACCATGTATAACATTTCGGGGTCATCTTTAACCTTTTCACTTTCTGAAAATGCACGTGATAATGTATCAGCTAAGTACATTTGGTTACCTGGCATATATACTATCTCAAAATCATATTTTAGAAGTTTAAGTAACATTCTTTGCATTCTAGAGGATATTTGATGCATTGGTTTCTTTACAATTGATAACAGGGGTCTCTGATCACACTTTGTATGGTTACTTTGCGTCCATATACTAAGTTCTGATACTTTTGAAATGAGAATACTATGGCCAATAATTCTTTTTCGATCTGAGCATAGTTTTTCTTGCTGTCGGTTAGACTCCTCGACACAAAAGACACTGGTTGGTCTTTCTGTATTAAACATGTGCCCAACCCATCTTTTGAGCTATCACATTGAATTGTTATATCTTCTGACCCTGAAAATACCTTTAATACTTGGGTATTAGTTAATAATGTTTTAATTTTGTTGAAAGCTTCTTTTTCCTTATCCCAAATGAATTCTACATTCTGCTTTGTAATTTCTCTCAAGGGGGCAGTAACTTTTGAAATATTGGGTATAAATCTAGCTAAGAAGTTTATCATGCCCAACAATCTCCATACTTCAGTTTTATATTTAGGTGTTGGCATATCAATAATACCTTTAATATGACCTGGATCAGCTTTTAAACCTGAACTAGATATGATTTGACCCATGTATTTCACTTCAGGTACCCTGAACTGAAATTTTTCGGGATTAAACTTAACATTTAACTTTTCAGCTCTGTCAAGAACCTTAAGCAAAGTTGCATCATGTTCTATTTCATCAGAACCTGCAATGATGTTGTAAAAATAAATCTCAACACCAGGAATATCTCCAGACAGTTTTTGATTTCTCTTCTGAAAAACCTCAGGGGCTGAAGCTATGCCAAATGGCATTTTATTAAATTTGTATCTACCAAATGGGGTATTGAATGTACAAATTTCAGAACTCGCTTCGTCCAGTGGCACTTGCTAAAGTCCATTTTTCAGATCTAACACTGAAAATATTTTCTGTCCCTCAAGTCTACTTATAATGTCCTCTGCTGAAGGAATTAAATAATGTTCCCTTTTCATTACTTTATTTAAATCTCTGGGGTCCAGACATAAATGTAGCTTTCCATTAGGCTTTTCTACAACCACAAGACTACCCAGTCAGTTGGCTTATTGACTTTAGAAATGATCCCCTCATTTTCTAAATTATTTAACGATTCTTTTAATCTCGATTGTAGAGCTTGTGGAACACGCCTAGGTGGGTGAACTACAGGTATAGCATTATCTTTTAGCACAATTCAATATGGTTCATCTGGAAAATTTCCTGTACCCTTAAATAGATCTCTATACTTATTTGAAATAATGTCTTAATTCTAATTTCATCAATTCTTTCAATTAATTTTAATTCTGAGCATGCATTTAACCCTAAGGTTGTGAATTTACATCTACTACAAAAAATTCTAATGGAATGTTTTCATGCTTGTTTGTAGAGCATTGTAAAATTACAGTACCTTTAGGTCTTATCTTAAGTCACCATATGACATAAGAGTTATATTCGTCGGTTTCACATGCCCCAGTATCTAATTTAAATATAATTTTGGTTGTTACTTTATTTACACATACTGTTACATTTTTACACCAAGATTTTTGACTTACCATGTTAACACACTTTTTGCCAACAGAGTCAATAAAAATGTTACTTTCTTCCTCACATTTGTCCATTTGGTGCACTTTCTTGGCATGTTGTGGACACCCAACAGCAAAATTATTCTTTTGTTTACATTTGGAACACTTTTCCATATGCAGGGCTTTCTCTTGACTTATGTCGTCTCCCACATTTCTTACAGCCATATTCTGATGATTGTTTAAAATACTGAGTTCTTGTATTTTTCTTATGCCTTATAGCATGCACACTGCTTTCGCTTGGCATTGCTCCCACCTCTCATGGATCTTAGCTGTTCTTTACTTGCTTCCGCAGCTCTGACAATTTCGGCAGCTTTCTGTACGTCTAGAACTGGTTCACGCAGCAAACATTCTTTCAATGCATTGTCACGGATTCCCAACACAATTCTGTCACGAATTAGGCCATCTGCTTGATCATTAAATTCGCAGGTAGATGCCAAAGTTTTAAGTTGAGTAATGTATTTATCAATGGATTGTCCCTCTTGTTGGACACACGAAAAGAACTTGTATCTTTCAAATACAACGTTCTGCCTTGGTAGACAGTACTTTTCGAACTTTTCAAGCACATCATTAAAGTTGTCTCGACTGGATGGCAATTCAAATTTAAATGTATTGAAGATTTCTACACCTTCATTTCCGAGTAGGTTCAGTAGAATTGCAATTTTTGTTTTGTCCGGTCGTGAGTCCTTTTCCGTAGCCAGCAAATAGTTCTCTAGCTGCTGTCACCACTTCTTCCAGCTTTCTTTTACATTTCCAGAAGAAAACTTGAGCTCGCCTGGGGCTCTAAAAGCCTCCATCGCTCCGAAGATCCACAATGAGAATATTATGCACCTCAAGTTCAAAAGTCCACGCCGATCACAATCTAATTCAATCCTCTAAATTCTGACACCATGTCTTGTCATGTGGATTGTCAGTGATGTCTCAATTAATGTAATATAAAAATACATATTAATCACTTAAGTTATACTTCATTAAATTAACAATTATGAGAAAGATACAACGTATGTCTTACATCTTCTATTATAAATTTGTGATAACTTCCATTCTAAAAGACCAAGGGGATAAAACTGGTCAGATAAGGGAAAACATAAAACTCAGCTACTTATAAGGTCATCCCATTCTTATGGTTTGCATTCTTAGAATTTTGTTCTTTTGATTATTGGGTTACGATATACCCCCATTGACCACTTCTGGACTAATGTTTTCAACGTTTCTCGGATTACTTCATGTTACCGATCGATACAAGTGGTTTTGTATTCAAGAGATGCTGACTTATAGACGCAAAGTCAATTGTTCACTCAAGAATCTCCCTCTGTCCTCAGGCTTCGATTTTCTGTAACCTGTATACAAACAGCACTGGTTCTTTTATATGAAGCATAGTATTGAAAGGGACAATGGACAAAAAAAGATCACTGGAATCGTTTCGGTAACTCCGCTCTATTCTTTTCAACGCGAGTAACACCCTCAGTTACAGTCGTTTGCCTTTAACATTGTAGCAAAAGCACGTGTTCATACTCAAGCAGTGAATACTAAGAGCTGCCTCGAATAAAGGCGATTTACGATTTTCTACCTTTCTTTTTAGAGGTCCAGAGTTAGGCCCTTGGGTGGTAAATACCCATGTGAAATTTCACTTTGTGAGGATCCCTCGGATAAGGTTAAAGAAATGGCTGAAAGCAAGTGACCTATGAGCCCTCAGTTCTAAAGAAACGGACATATATTTTCTCTACTGTCCCAAACCAAACATTCATGCAGGGAAAAGTAACAATGTGTGATAAATTGAGGTGCTACTGAAGAATGGGTAACTGTATTCTAAATTATAGCAAGAATTAGAATTATTTTTAAGCTATTCTTTTGTTTCATACATCTGATCAATCAAACGTTTTCAGTTGGAATTAGTCCTTAACTTTAATCTAGAGTTGGTTATTTCGATTTTATGGCATGAGGTTAAGAATAGAATAAACCGCATGCTTGACCAAATAAAAACAATAAATAAACGAAATATAAATATAATATCTAAGCATGAAGAAAGAAAATATTTTAGAAATTTCGCAGAAACATTTCTCATGCAAACTGAAAATATGCAAACATCATGTTTTTTTTATCCATTGATGATGTAATGTAGCATTCTCAACAAATGAAACTATTATATGACCTATCCATGTGAATAGCATTTCTAAGATGTGTTGCTAATGCATCTACAAAATCGAAAAACTTCAAAAAATTTGCTTCAGTTAGCAAAACCATGTACTCAAATTTGTATCATCAGCCTGAGTTTAGAAAAAGTAAAGGTTTGTAGCATCGAGAACTCAGGCTAATTTAGGAGACGGGTACTCTGAAGCTCGGGTTCCAGGAACATGCCATACATATTAAATTATTCATTTAAAAAGCTATTAGAACGCACATTCACTGGTTGAAGTGGAAAAGTATTAGAAAAACATTTCTATCAATTTAATATAGAGGTATTGAATCAATTAATTAGTCAATAATTAATCCAAAATTATAACTAATTAATTTATTTTCTGTTTTCCTTAAAAAATATTTAAAAATCTGAATTAGTTCTGGTTTCACAGAATATATACACGCATTATATTTACATTAAATACAATAAAATATATTTTCCCAGTACAGATGATAATTATTGTATAAAATTTCTTTCGTAGTAAATTATATATGATCAAACATAAAATTTGCTCTAAATAAACACTTTTAGTTATGATGATTTAGGAAGTATATCTGTTAACAATTTATTTAATAGCACATTAAAAAATAAGCTTATTGAGATTCTGGAATATTCTTGAATAGAGCAATTTCTCCAGTATTGAAATCCTATTCATCATTAAAACAATTCTGACTAAATTTTCTATACTACATTTTGCAAATTTAACATAACATTTTAATTTTTGTCAAAGGAGCTTTCAATGGAACGGCCACTTATAGTTTTAAATCCAAGCTTCCAGCAATGGACACAAGTCCTTTTACATCCATTGATTTTTCTTTTCTTATGACTGAATAGGAGTTGGTGAGAAATCGAAATTGTTTCTTTTTCGACACCTTTCTTTTGCCAGTGCGTCAATCAGTTCTAACTTGAAATCGTAGAGTTGAAACGATCGCTTTGTCGGTGGAGAGTTGTTACTTTTGTGCAAAATGTATGCATTGCTAATGGCAGTATCAAGGAGGAAAGAAAACACATACCACCACCATTTGGATGATTTCCTAGCCACTGAAAAATATTTTCTGCATTGGTCAGCCAAATCAACTCCTCCCATGTGTTTATTATAGTCGGCAAAAGCTACGGGGGACTATACTAAATTTTCTCTGATTCTTTTCTTCTAGTGACCAAGCAGCTCTCATTTTTAGCATTTGTAGATAAAAGATATATTTGTTTTTGTCTACCCAGGTAGAGAGAGTACACAACATATTAGGAAAGTTCTTACACTGAAAACATTTGATTTCATGTGGTACCTTTAACTTTAAATTTTTTAATACTTGGGGCAAATTCTTTCTGTTTCCCATCACAGTTCCACTAGAATATATCCCTATTTTTAGGAGATCTTTCATCAGCACCACACACTATTGAAAAAGCGATCAAAGTATATTGTGTGGCTTTTATTGGCTAAGTTTTTACTAGGTGCTTAGCAACATCATATCCCAATCCATTAGTTGATCGCAGGGTATTGTCTTTCCGCAGTACATTTCAAAGGATAGTGTATCCTAAATAAGGTACACAGCATCCAAATTTTGATGCCTCTTTTTTCTGGTTTTAAGGACATATAATAATAATGCCTAAACGTCCCTTAAATTTGACCAGTGCTTCGTCAAATGATAAGTGAGTGTACAGCTTAAAATGTTCGGAATTTTTTTTAGCAAGTATGTTTGTAGTGGCTCTACTTTTTGCCATGAAAATAAAATTTTCACTGTCCTTCCTAAGTTCGTATTCCCTATCGGATATATGGAAATAGTGTTTGATGCGTAAAAATCTATTTTTACTCATCATTTTCACTCTTGAATTTCCAAGTGTTTCATTTTTGGACCAGTAATCAGTGATTCTAAGCATGCGTACAATACTCATTACAAGCAGAATTGTAAAAAAATTCCAGTTCTTTAATGCTCACAATAGGTTACCATCTCTCTGTAAATCCTCGCATTTTGGCACAAAATTCCACATACTTATTGGTGTTAATCCTGATGAGTTTGCATATCTCATAAGTCATTAATAATTTTAGGTAGTCCAACGCTGAAGAGCCAGATGGCAACATGAACAGGACCAGAAAAATTAGCTATTTGGGGACATTTATGCGTTCGTTCTCAACCACTCACTTCTGAATCCCATTCAGCAGTACCATCTTTTTTTTCAGTTTGAGGAATTCCTATATTCTATTCATCTTCGGATTCACTATCCACACTGATCGAATTGTTCCCCAATTCCTTAGTTGGCACTTCCAATTTGTCATCTTCATCACTAATCCAAATCTGATTCATCTGTATCATCAAAGAGTATTGTTTCGATCTTTTCTCGAGTCAAAGTTCTTCTATAACGAGGCATTTTAAAAGCAAAAAATCTCACAGTAGGTTATCCGATCTGCAGACAGATTGAAGAACATAGTTAGAAATAGACCAATGAATACCTGATGATCATTAACACACCTTCAAGTGACAAGATGTTCGAAAATCTTTTGTAGAGAGGGGATGACCGATTACCCTCCACTGGTAGAGGGAAGAAAGCTGATTACTTTAAAGGCCGGACAGACGGGTAGCTGTTGTCTGAATGTAAAGGCATCTTTGACGGGTCAGCCGTCATAGTTTCATAGACACAGGCAATGAATGTATTATCTTATAAAGCTTTGTTTTGAACAAAAATACTTTTCCCACTGCTCTGCTATTTTCTAGCTATATTTGCAAATGATTTTCACTTGTTATTGAAAACTAATTTTTTATTTTTTGAAAGGTAATGGGATTACTGATCCAGTTCAAGAGCCTTCTATAGGTAAAATCTGTAATTATATTTATAATAACATTTTGTAACAGATTAAAAGTTTTTTTTCCAAATTTTGACTTCTAATTTGAGTTAAATTACGCATTTTCTGTCCATCTCCAAGTGAAATGTTTTCTGCAGATTAAAGTTTCATAGACAATGTAAATGCATGCATTGTCTTAAAAAACTTTGTTTTGAACCAATATATTTTCCTACTGCTGTGTGCTATTTTCTATTTGTAAAAACTTTACACTTGTTATCAAAAACTGATTTTTATTTTTTTATTTTTTGAAAGATTCTGGGATTACAGATCCAGTTCCAAAGCCTTTCTCTTCTATAGGTAAAATCTCTAATTATATGTTTATAATAACATTTTCTAACAGATTAAAAGGAGTTTTTTCTTTTGTTTTGACTTCTAATTTTTTTGAGTTAAATTACACATTTTCTGTCCATCTTCAAACGAAAGTTTCATACACACTGTCAATGCATGTATTGTCTTATAAAGCTTTGTTGTTTTGAATAAAAATACTTTTCCCACTGCTCTGTGCTATTTTCTAGCTATGTTTGCAAATGCTTTTCACTTGTTATCAAAAACTAATTATTTACTTTTCATTTTTCGAAAGATAATGGGATTACGGATCCAGTTCAAGAGCCTTCATCTATAGGTAAAATCTGTAATTATATTTTTAATAACATTTTCTAACAGATTAAAATTGTTTTTTCTTTTGTGTTGACTTCTAATTTGAGTTAAATTACATATTTTCTGTCCATCTCCAAATGAAATCTTTTCTCCAAATAATGATAGTTTCATACACATTGTCAATGCATGTATTGTCTTATAAAGCATTGTTGCTTTGAACTAGTAAATGTTTCCTTCTGTGGTATCTCTAGTTTGTTTTGCAAATGCTTTTCACTTATGAAACCATAAATCATTATTTTTTATTGTTCCAAAAGATATTCCCTGGAAATATATCCTCTACCCTCCTCAACAGTTCCTCTATCAGCTGGTGGTATAATTTGTAATTGTGTTTATGATAACATTTTGCACCAGATTGAAAATATTTGTTTTAAACTGTTGACATCTAATTCAATTAAACTTCAAATTTGATGCCGAATGAAATCTTTTCTCTGACAAATTTGATTTAGTCGAATAGCTTAGATTTATAACAGGCATTCCAAATCTAGAATATTTACAAAATTAAGTGCTCTTTTCATTGTTACTATAAGTAAAATAAGTGGTTAACAATCATATCATATGTAACGTCAAGACTTATTAGAAGCCAATTAATTTTAAAATTAAAATTTACTATTTGAGACAAATGATTTTAAAAGGGGATTTGTGTATACATGATTTGAAATCCTTTCCAGCATGAATATATATATATATATATATAAATCTTATTAAATTTGCCTAATTGTAGTTGGAATCTAATTGCACCAGTATTCGTGTCACTGTGAAACTGATTTTAATTTATGTCATTTCCTATCTGTTCCAACATTCTGAAAACATTAGATACTCATCCAGGGTCAGTTACTATTGATGGCTGTTTGAGAAACTGTCTTTGGACACCTTGTCAATTTCTTTCCCCTCCCAAAGTAACCAAATTTTATTTGAATAGTCTTGGAAGAATGATAAGATATTCATATTATGGTCATAAAAATAACATCTCTGAACCCAGGGCTTTCATGATACTGCTGGAAACCTTGGTAGCATTGTTACTGGGGTGATCGTGGAAATCTTTCTAGGCTAAAAATTGATTAGTATTTCAAATTGTAAATTTCACTCTTCACACAATTTAATTTTATTTGCTTACATTTTGTAGCTCTAAAGCATGCATCAAGATTTTTCCTATTATTTATGTGGGTAATAATATTTGATTGAAGTATCAACCTTTATATGTTATCACTTTATAGAGAGGAAATAAAAATGTCGGCAAGAAGCTTATAGTAGCATTAATTTCTTATCAACAAAGTTATCAAAAGAGTTCTATGTCCCCTTTCTTAAAAGTCCTGTTTTTTCTTACTATATTTGGAGCAGTAACTGATACATTGGATCAATTATCAATAACCTAATTTATACCTCTTGCAACGTAAGAAAGCATTGCATGAAACATTTTAACGTGAGACATAATTTTAAAAAATTCTTTTTCCTTTAAAGGTTCAGATAAAAGCTGCCCATTTTGATAACTGGCACTATCAAGCATACAATCTTTTGCAGTTAAATTTATTAATTAAGCTTTTTTGCTTTAACCAAAATTTTTAAAGCCAAAAAATATTCTTTCTAGTAAATAGTAACACTTGCTTAGACATGTCATTCAAAATGCATTAGTTAGGTAACAAAACACTTATTGCAGCATACATACAGCTTTTGAAAGCACTATTTGAAAGTTTTGTGGAAATCGAAATGAATCTCGTTCAATACTGTTTGTCCTTTGCATTGAAATCAATCTTTTTTGGCATCTGAAATAAGAAATTATCTGGGACAATATGGAGAAGAAACATAATATGCATTATTCCCTAAGCATTAAAATACACTAAATTACTAAACATAGATCAATGTATTCATACCAAATCACTGTATGAAACTCATTTTTAATAAAGCTAAGGGTTTAATTGGCTCTATTTACCCTTGAATTTAAATTTAACATATCTTTATTATAAAAATTAGTTATTTTCACTCACTATCAAAAATTAACTATTTTTGTTCCTGATTTTTCTCTTGGAATTTTCAGCTCTTAATGACTTTTCCACTTGATATCAAAAACTATGTAATCATTTTTTTACTTTTTCAGATTGTATCCTCTGGAGTCCTCTTCCCTTAATCCTCTACTTTCCTATAGAGTTTCATATATCTAGTAAGATTTATAATTATGTGAATAATAACATTTTGGAACCGAATAAAATTAATCCTTTCAGTTGACTTCGGATTACATTTAAATTTCAGATTTTTGTCGCATTATCAAGTGAAATCTTTTCCTTTCTGGCAAATTTGTTTTAATTGAACAACTTAGTTTTATAACAAGCGTTTCAAGTCTACTTTTTATAAAATTAAGTGCTCTTTTCAATGATATGATAAGTAAATATTAAGTGGTTAACAATATGTCATATGTAGCCTCAAGACTTATTCCAATTTTCTGTATCATTTCCTATGTGTTTGTTCATTCTGAACGTGAGCAATGCTCAACAACGGTCATTTACCATTGATGGCTGTTTAGCAAACTGTCTTTGGACACCTTGTCAATTTATTTCCCACCAAAAGTACCCCAATTTTTATTTGAATAGTCATGGAAGAATAAGAAATGCATATTAGGGTCAGAAAAATTACAAATCTGACCCCAGGGCTTGCACAATACTGCTGGAAACCTTTCCATCATTATTACTGGAGTGATTATGGAAGTCTTTCTAGTCTAGAGATCAGTTAGTATTTCAAATTGGAAAATTCACTCTTCACACCTTGTATATTTGCTCACATTTTATTACTATCTAAAGCATACATCACTATTTACCTATTTATGTATAACCTATTATATCATGTGATTAAAATATCAAGCGATCTTTATATCATCACTTGATAGAAAGGAAATCAAAACATTTGCAAGTAGCTTGTAATATTATTAATTTCATGTCAGCAGATTAATAAAAAGAATTAACCAATGTTCCCTTAAAAGTTTACAATGCAAAGAATACTTGAAGGAGCAGCAGTGTCGGGGTTACAATTTCTAGAAAACGAGCTATATTAAGCCATTCAGGATAAACTGAAAGCCCTATTTTTCTCACTATATTTGGAGCAATAGATTATACATGTCATCAATTATCGGTAAGTTAATTCATAACTTTTGTAGTGCAAGAAAGCATTACTCAAAACATTTTAACCTGAGACGTAATTTCTGAAAAATTCTTTGTCCTTTAACGGTTCAGACAAAATTTCCCATTTTGATTACTGGCACTATCAAGTATACAATTTTTTGGAGTTAACTTTATTAATTATAGCTTTTTGCTTTTAACAAAATATTTACAGCCAAAAAAATCTCTACTACTAAATTGTAAAGCTTGTTAAGACTTGTTATTCAAAATGCATTCCCTATGCTTCGAAACACTTATTGCAACATGCATGCTGCCTTTGAAAGCACTATTTGAAAGTTTTGTGAAAATAAAAATGGTTCTTGGTGAATACTGATTGTCCTTTGCATCTTTTTTAAATATCCAGAATAAGAAATTATCTGGGACAACATATGGGGAAGAAGCATGAATACCTAAGCATTAAGAAAACTAAATTACTAAACAGAGATCAATGTATTCATACCAAATTACTGTTAGAAACTCATTTTGGATAAAGTTAAGGGTTAAATGGCTTTATTTACTCTGGAATATAAAATTGGCATATCTTTTGTAAAAGTTAATTTTCACTCACTATCAACACTTAACTAATTTTTGTTCATGCATTCTCTTGGAATTTTCAGCTCTTAATGACTTTTCAGCTTTAAGTGGTTTTGCGACTTCAAAATTATTCTCCATTTAAAGTTTCATAGACACAGTCAATGCATGTATTGTCTTATAAAGGTTTGCTGTTTTAAACAAAGATACTTTTCCTACTGCTCTGCTATTTTCTAGCCATGTTTGCAAATGCTTTTCACTTGTTATCAAAAACTACTTTTAAAAAAAAAGACTGGGGTTATGGATCCAGTTCAAGAGCCTTCTATAGGTAAAATCTGTCCTTTGATTAAAAGGTTCTTTTGTCAAGTGTTGACTTCTAATTTGAATTAAATTACGCATTTTCTGTCCATCTCCAAATGAAATGTTTTCTCCAAGTGAAAGTTTCATAGACACCGTCAATGCATGTATTGTCTTATAAAGCTTTGTTGCTTTGAACTAATACTTTTAGTTCTTCGGTGTGGTATTTTGTAGTTGGGTTTGTAAATGCTTTTCACTTGTTATGAAAAAGTAATTAATTATTTTTTTATTTTTCCAAAAGGTATCCTCTGGAGTCCCTCAATCATCTTCCTTCCTATAGAGTGTCATATCTCTGCTTGTGGTAAGATTTGTAATTGTGTTTATAATAACATTTTGCAACCGAGGTAGGTACTTTAATTAACGTCACACTTGGAGCAACACAATGGGCTATTGGTGATGGTTCGGTTTCAATCTCAAAGGGAAGTATACGAGGACAACATTATGTAAATTTGAACCACGGACAGATGACGTTTTGCAACTGATTTAAATTATTTATTTTCAAGTGTTGTCTTCTAATTTGATTTAAAATTCAAATTTGTTTCACATCCCCAAGTGAAATCTTTTCTCTTCAGGCAAATTTGATTTAATTGAACAGCTTAATTTTACAACAAGCATTTCAAATCTAGTTTTGTTACAAAATCAAGTGCTCTTTTGAATGATACCATAAGTAAATTGAGTGTTTAATGTTGAAGTAGTGAACTTTAATTTGTCCCTTTGTTATTGTACGATAGATGGCGGCACAAGGCAGATTTTACCTTTCAACACTCCTGAGTGTATCGATTGGATCCTTGAGTTGCTATCGATATCGTTAATTATTTTTCATTCGTTTCTGTGTGCTTTTTTTAACTGTAACCTTTTTTAACTAGGTTATGTTGTTCATTCTCTGTTGTCCAATGTGCAAGTCATAATTGTGATTGTTCCTTTTTTTGTTGTATTTAAATTAAAATTCAAGTTTAATTATTTCTGCTGCAATTATTGAAGTTCTTTAGTTAATATATCAATAGGTTATGGGCCCAGAGCACGCGCCCTCTGCGATTTAGAAGGACTTTGATTTTTGTTGAAATACGTGTGAGAATTTTTTTTGAATCGTTTTTTTTTTTAAAGGAACTTTGCTGGTAATTATGGAACTCTTTAGCACAGATAAACTTCTTGGCTCAGAAAATTGGGTCAGATGGAAGTGGATGGTCGAAGGCTTGCTTATGGAGAAAGAAGGAGCATTCGAGGTGTGTTCCGGTGAAATCGAAAAGCCGGATCCGGTTCCTGATAGTGCTACCCCTGATGTCCGGAATAAGTACAGCGGTGATTTGGCCAAGTTTGATAAGGGTAACAGAGCGGCACGCGGAATTTTTTCACGGACTTTGGATTCGAGAATATGTGATCTCGTTTCCATGTGCAAAACAGCCAGGGAAATTTGGCTGAAGCTACACGAACTTTTTGAGCAGAGAAATAAACAAGCCCAATATGCATGCCAGTTGCAGTTCTCTTCATTTGTGCGCGATCCAGTAGATACAATGGCTATGCACATAGCGAAATTAGAACGTCTTGTGTCACGGATGAGTGATTTAGAAATTAAGCCTAATGACTTTGTTGTTATGAGCAAGCTGTTGGAAACTCTATCAAGTGATTTTGAACCACTAAAAATGGCTTGGTGTGCAAGATCTGAGGATCAGCAAACACTGACTGAATTAAAGAGACTTTTAGTTTCTGAAGAGCAGCGAAGGTCATCAGAATGTTCTAAAGAGAATGAACTAGTTGCCTTGTTGGCTAAAGCTGGCTTTCAAAAAGGACAGTCTTCAAAGCCAGGTAAGAGTGGTGTATCAAAATTTGATAGAACTGTAAACAAACAGGGAAAGCAGTATAAATGCTTTAACTGTGGCAAAAGAGGCCATATGAAAAGAGACTGTAAATTTAATAAAAGTAATTCTATGCATGGAAACAGTGGTAGGAAATTTGACAACGATGAAGTATTTATCAGTGAATGTCTGAATGCAGAAAGTGACAACACATGGGTGATTGATACTGGAGCCACACAGCATATTACCAACAGAAGTGACTGGTTCCAGTCATACACAGAGTTCAAAAACAAAACTGAAATTCGCGTTGGTAATAGTTCCACTATGAAAGCATATGGATGTGGTATTATATCTGTGAAAATGCTTGTACATGGAAAGTGGAACAATAGTGTACTGGAAAATGTGTTATATGCCCCAGAGGCTTCAAGAAATTTATTTTCTGTTAGTCAAGCTCTTGACCATGGGTCAAAATTTAATATGTCAGATGACAGTTGTGAATTCACGAAACCTAAGGGTGTCGTTGCTGTTGGAATTCGCTGTGGTAATTTATTTAAATTATTGTGTAGTGTAAATTTGCCTGAAGTAAATAATATTGTCACAGTTCCATCTACTGAGTGTGAAGCACAATTAAATGAATCTGATTCTCTCCAGCTTTGGCATGAGAGGCTTGGACACTTAAACAAACAGCATGTGAAGAAGTTGCTACATTCACAAGGTATTGCAGTGAAGACAGATGACAAGGTTTGTGAGGCATGCATACTTGGCAAACAACATAGGTTACCATTCAAGAGTCGACAACAGCGTGCAAAGGATATTGGTGAACTTATACACACTGATGTCTGTGGACCTATGGAGCAAGAATCAATGGGTGGTTCACGATATTTTCTGTGCTTTACTGATGATTACTCTAAATTCAGGAAAGTATATTTTCTGAAACATAAGTCTGAAGCTTTTGCAATGTTTGAAGAATTTTGTGCTTTCTTCAAAACCCAAACGAAAAAGCCTATTAAAGCAGTATTGACTGATGGTGGATTGGAGTTCAATAATAAACACGTCAAGAGTCTTCTAAAGAAAATGGGAGCGGAATTTCGCTACAGTACCCCCTATACACCTCAACAAAATGGAACTGCTGAGCGAAATAATCGAACACTGGTAGAATTGGCACGTTCTATTATAATTTCAAAAGACCTGCCAAAATCACTGTGGGCTGAGATTGTCAATGCTGTTGTGCACATATTAAACCGTGCTGGAACTTCAGCAGTTGAAGATAAATCCCCATTTGAATTGTTTTTTGATAAAACTCCAAGACTTGACCATCTTAGAATCCTTGGAACAGAGTGCTTTGTCCATACTCCAAAGCAAAAGCACAAGAAGTGGGACTCAAAAGGTCAAAAAGGTATTTTAGTTGGATACTTAGATGATGTGGATGGATATCGTGTGTGGTTCAGAGGTACACGGAAGGTAGAACGATCCAGAGATGTCATATTTTCTCCTGAATCTGAGTCACCTTCTGCCATTGTTAGAGTTGAAACATCAACCACTTTTGAGCAACCTAACAATGAATCTTCACTTGAGCTTGATCCAGATGAGGCTCCTGATGAAGTACAGAGTGTTCGGCAGTTGAGAAGCAGACAGCAATTAAAGGCACCTGAACGTCTGATTGAATGCTGTATTACAGAACAATGTGAACCCGAACATTATTATCAGGCGATAAAATCGGAGAATGCCAATGACTGGCAAGATGCTATGGATGAAGAACTCAAATCTCTAGCAGAAAATGAAACATGGTATTTAACCGATTTACCAGAAGGAAGACAAGCTATCTCAAATAAATGGGTGTACAAAATTAAACGACATGCCAATGGCGACATTGATAGATTTAAAGCTCGTTTAGTGGTAAAAGGTTTTTCCCAAAAGGAAGGAATTGATTATTGTGAAACCTTCAGTCCAGTTGTACGGTTTGAAACAATTCGTGCAGTGATAAGTGTAGCAGCTAGTGAAGGCCTAAACCTAGTGCAGTTTGATGTCAAGACTGCATTTTTGTATGGAACACTGAGTGAAGAAATATACATGAAGCAGCCAGTAGGCTATGATGACAAGTCAGGCCAAGTTTGTCGGCTAGTCAAAAGCCTGTATGGATTGAAACAATCACCTCGTTGTTGGAACCAAAGGTTCAAAGAATTCCTTCAACGTTTTGGTCTGAAGGAGAGCAGAGCTGATCCGTGTCTATATTGTAGTGTTGATCAACAACAAAAACTACTCTTAGCTTTGTATGTTGATGATGGGCTCGTTGCCACTACCCCACAAATCCAAGATCACTTTCTTAAAGAACTTCAACGAGAATTCAAAGTGACATATAAGGATGCTGAATATTTCCTCAGTATAGAGGTAAAAAGACTGAGAAATGGTGATATATTTATCAGTCAGCAAAATTATGCTGAAAGAATACTGAAAAGGTTTAATATGGATGAAGCAAATGCTGCGTCAACACCTATGGAAAGGTGTCATCTTGCAGGGGAAGAAACTACAGCAATAGATGATGACAGAGTTCCTTATAGGCAAGCGGTGGGTAGCTTGATGTACATGGCTGTTGCTACTCGACCAGATATTTCATTTTCTGTGTCGTTTTGTTCCCAGTTTCTGGATAAAGCTGACCAAAGGCATTGGTCAATGATTAAGCATGTATTAAAGTACATTAAGGGAACAGCAGGCCTGGGTTTAATCTTCAAGTGTGGCTTTAAACCAGGTATTCTAGAGGCATATTCTGACGCTGATTATGCCAGTGATACAACAACTAGAAAATCTGTGTCTGGTATTTTGTTCAAATACAGTGGAGCAGCAATATGCTGGGCAAGTCGTCGACAGCAGTCTGTATCACTGAGTACCACAGAAGCTGAGTACATTGCTGCAAGTGAGGCTGCCAAGGAATTAATTTGGCTTAAATGGCTATTTGATGACATCGCTCCATTGATTGTGGTTCCTACACTGCTAATTGACAATGCTAGTGCTGTTCGACTGTGTAAAAATCCTGAGTTTCACCAGCGAACAAAACACATTGACATTAGGTACCATTTTGTGCGTGAAAAGGTTTTAAATGGTGAAATTAATGTTGAACACATTAATGGTGATCTGCAAGTTGCAGATGTTCTCACCAAAGCCTTACCAAAGAAACGTTTTCAAGGGTTAAGAACAGCTCTTGGTGTGATGAACATAACAAAATTAGAAGTTCAAGGGGAAGTGTTGAAGTAGTGAACTTTAATTTGTCCCTTTGTTATTGTACGATAGATGGCGGCACAAGGCAGATTTTACCTTTCAACACTCCTGAGTGTATCGATTGGATCCTTGAGTTGCTATCGATATCGTTAATTATTTTTCATTCGTTTCTGTGTGCTTTTTTTAACTGTAACCTTTTTTAACTAGGTTATGTTGTTCATTCTCTGTTGTCCAATGTGCAAGTCATAATTGTGATTGTTCCTTTTTTTGTTGTATTTAAATTAAAATTCAAGTTTAATTATTTCTGCTGCAATTATTGAAGTTCTTTAGTTAATATATCAATATTTAACAATCATGTCATCTAACCTCAAGACTTATTCTAATTTTCTGCGTCATTTCTTATCTGTACATTCTGAGAATGTGCAATGCTCATCCAGGGGCATTTACCATTGATTGCTGTTTTGCAAGTTGTCTTTGGGCACCTTGTCAACTTTCCTCTCCCAAAGTAACCCAACTTTTATTTGAATAGTCATGGAAGAATGATAAAAAATGCATATTATGGTCATAAAAATGACAAATCTCTAACCCCCGAGTTTTCATACTACTTACTGTAAGAAACCTTTCTATCATTGTTACTGGGGGCAATTGTGAAAGTCTTTCTAGGCTCTAGATTGATTAGTATGTAAATTTCACTCTTCATATGTAATTTTATGTAGTTACATTTTTTAGATGTAAAGCATACATGAAGATTTTACCAATTATTTATGTGGGTTGTAACATGTGATTGAAATATCATACTTTATGTCATCACTTCATAGAGGGGTAATCGAAATATAGGCAAGTAGCTTGCTTATAATAGCATTATAAGTTTTGTATCTGCAAATTAATCAAAAGAGTTAACCAATGTCCCCTTTCTTAAAAGTTTACTATGCAAGTGCAAAGACTAGATGGAGCAACAGTGGGGAGGAGCAATTTCTAGAAAAGGAGCTATATTAAACCATTCAGTGAAAACTGAAAGTCCTATTTTTCTCACTATATTTGGCTTAATAGCTGATACATGTGATCGATTATCTATAAGCTAATTTATAGCTCTTGCAGTGGAAGAGAGCATTACATGAAACATTTTAACATGTGAAAATTTTTGTGAAAAAGGGAACTTGGTCAATACTGATTGTCCTTTGCATTGAAATAAATTTTTTTCATTGTCTAGAATTAGAAATTAGCTGAGACAGCATATGAGGAAGAAACTTAATGAGCAATGAATCCCTAAGCATTAAAAAACTCTGCGAATTACTAACCAGAGATCAATGTATTCTTACAAATTGCTGTATGGAACTCATTTTTTATAAATCTAAGGGTTATTTACTCTTGACTTTTTGAAAAACGAAGGAGACAAGTCAACTTACCCTAAACGGAATTAAAGCTTTACCAATAATTTATGAGAATGAAATAGAGGCATTTTAATGTGTTAATTTCAGATTAAAATCTTTTTTTGCAAAGTTATCTCAAAACTCATTTCAAATTAGTATGAAAAACGAAGGAAGCATCAAATTTTGTGAATAGATAGTTATCATTGAGTAAACCTCTGTTTTATGTTTACTAGTAGTGACGTAAAAAATAACACTTAAATTTGATGTTATTGTTCTAGGTTTAAAAAGTCAAGTAAGTTCCTTCTAAATTTGTCATGATAAAGATTTAATTATTTAACTGTTTAAGAACATTTTTTTACTTAAAGATAAAAGATACCCAAATGCTATTTAATTAGAGAGGCAGACTTCCAAAATGTACAATAGAAAATGTTTGGCATAAATTTGTATTTGTGTCTTCTGTCTCATTAAAGTTTTCCTTGTATGCACGTCCATTTACTTGATACTGTTTGGTGCAGCTTGACCAAGTATGGGCAGTGTGCCATAAAAACGTTGAGAATCAGATTAATTAGTCACTCTTCTTCCTATGTGATCACGTTAATTTTGAACTTGTTTCCTCTTGTTTTAATCCATAAATCGTTCTTGTATACTGGTGTTTAAATATCTTAATTTCTTTTAAAAAGTTTTAAACATCTATATCTGTAAAAGTAATGGAATATTTGCTCAATTTAAGACAATAACAAGCTGTATTGTTTCAGTACACCAGAGTGCTAAACAAATCCATAAAATTTCAAATACTCATTGCTTTGAAACATTGTAATTTTTCATATTTTCTTAAATAGGCATGATATTTTTCAAATGCTAATACTTTTCAATGTGACCTATTATAATTTGCTGTATCACATATTGTCAGCTTAAGGCAGAAGCTCATTAGCAATCGAAAATGCTTTTTGTATAGTTCTTCGAAATGTAGCTATTAGTTTTTAGGTTAAAGTTATAAGCATAAGGATAGTTCTATATGAATCTTTTAACACAAGAAATACATAAAAACCTGTGTGGTCCTCACTCTCTTTGCCAGTCTTCAATTCTCTTACCAATAAATTGAATAGACTGCTATCTTATTACTTCTAATTATTTCATCTACAATTATTGGCCACATGTCCTTTTGGTGTGTACTGGCTTCACAGACCCGAGGTATTCTAGTGGCCTTTTCTTTTCCCATGGGGTTTATTGACTTTATTAAACACTGTTGTGTTCCTAGGATAAACAAGCAATATTTTCGCACTTCTTTATTCCCTAAATCCTCTTTTTTCCCCTTTCACAACATTTTTTACTTGATGCTGTCTTGTAATTGACAGTTTGACCAAATGTGGCCCTCCTGTCATGTAACCAAAAATAACCAACTATCCAAGCTTATTGTGTATTTAATAACTCTGGCTTGCCTCGCATAGAACCAGATATATATGATATACCTCAAAAGATGTGTGGAACCAGAGGCACCCCTATGAATATGTCACAATGTTACCATGAAATCCTTGTTTGGAGGCTTATCACCTTGAAATGACATTCAAAGTAGTTTGACCTAGTTTTCCTTCCTTTACATTATGTTTACTAACGTTTTGTTCCTATATCCAGCTGTGAACATTGTTTTAGTGACAAACTGTTGGCTGACTACTAATTCCTTTTCTAAACATTAGTAATTCTTGGTACCTTTCTGATGCGATGCAGTGAAAACGAACATATTGTCTGTTTCTTTTCTGACAGAGAATGGAAATGATGGCTCACAGACATGGTCTCATCTCACAGATTTTTAAAGAATCGCGAATATTGAATGAAATAGATTCGAGAAATAGTGAAATTTACCTATTCTGGAAATTTTATAAGCCAACTACCTTATTGCCTGGGGAGGAATTATTAATTTACGAGATTTGAACCTGTTGGTCAAAAATTCGCTTATCCCAAACTTGGTTTGCATGTACACCATTATAATTAATACTGTTCAACTGCATTCAAAAACCTCTGGTCTTTGTACAAAATCTTACTTCATCATTTCAATAGGAATGATTTTTATTTAAAATTGCTTAAACTTATGTCTTGGTTACATATTTGTGAAGATTTTCGATGCGGTAACTAATTTTAAACTGAAATCTCTTTTCTTAGCTTCTCTCTACTTAATTTTTATTCTTATTTATTTGTATTCTAACTTCTGTATTATTTAACTTGGTGGTTAACTTTGTCTAAAAGTTCTTATAATTAGGTTTTACACAGAATTACCTGATCATTAATCTCCTAATCTTGGTATTAATTTCCATTCCACTCCTTAGAAAAAGTTACTTCTGATTTTTTTCTATTTAAATCTATTTTGTGTAAAGCTTCCCACATGGCTTCTACTTAGAGCATATTATATCATAAAAAGAGTATATCTGCATTCACATTAAAGATGATTACTTCAATTATTATATAAAGTTTATTTATCCATATCATCCTTTCTGTATGTTATAGCCGTTAACGGTTTTTGATGTTATTTGAAACATTCAGTAAATATTTTTATCTATTGTCATAAATTCTATTAATTTGTTTTTAGGTGGAACTCAAGAAATGGAACATTAAAGTTCAGTAGCAGGTGAGAAAACTTTCTTACACTGAACCACCCAAAATCTATTTTTATTGTTTTTACTTATGTAAATAAGAAACCAATAAGAGTTAATTATCTTAATATATAAATTACCATTTATCGTCTTCTTTGTATTACCATTTATTGTCTTTATATTACCATTTATTGTCTTCTTTATTTTACCATTTATTGTCTTCTTTATTTTACCATTTATTGTATTCTTTTTGTACAGTTCGAAATCTAGCTATTAGTTCTAAGTTAAAATTATAAGAACAAACACACATATTGATAGATTTATATGTATCTTTTAACACAAGAAAGACAAAAAAAACATGTGGTATTCACTCTTTTCCAGCCTTCAACTCTTTTACCAATGAGTTGAATAGACTGCTGTTTTATTACTTTTAATTATTTCATACACCACAATTATTTCATCTTATGACCTTTAATTACGCCCCCAATATATTTCGCATCCAAAAGCTATCACTGCTGATAGACTGATGTGTGCACATTTTCACCCTCCAGGTGGCACTCTTCCACACTAGAGGGTGGGAGTATACAACAGGTTCGGTTGAGTGTTGTTTTTTTCTTCATATTATTTTGTCCAACCAGTGTATATACAGTGATCTTTTCTTTTCCAATGCTGTTTACTGATTTTAGTAAACGCTGAGGTTGTGCTAGCAGGATACACAAGCTATCTTTTCGCACTTTCATCAAACTTTATTCCTGTAATGACTACTGGCCAGTATAATAATAATAATACGATAACGTGCAAATACGAACAAGCTTGCTAGGGTTACATTAGGACGTTTATTTACATAGGTAGTGTTACAGTTAATCATGTTACAGAACAGTCACAGTTAATCATTACATCTCCCTTTTTTTTTAGTAAAAGTGAATAAACTAGAAGTTTCACAAATTAAGTTTGTGTGGTATTTTAACCGTTCTGCCTGAACGAGTTCTGTATTGAGATGGTAATTGTTCAGGTGGGATTGGCATTTCGACACTGTTTGAATCATCAGGAAATGCTGCTTCACTGGAATAGGCATTTTCCATGGTGGATTCCTGCGATTCAACTGGTGCTGGCTCTACATCTTTGGTGATGTAGGGTCGAAGAAACCACGAATTCCTTCGATAAGTTGCACCTTCAGTTGTCTTGATAATGAAGGATCTTGGTCCTTTAGCTTGATCGATAACTTCAGCTGGGCACCAATTCCTGTGTCCTTTTCGGAACCATACTTTTTGGCCCACAGAGATCGGTGGTTTTGATTTAGACCCTCTGTCTCTGTACGTCTTCTTGATCATTCTCCTTGCTTTTAGATTCTGTGAGACGTTTTGAATGATCTTTGGTTCCAATAATTTTGCACTCATAGGTAGAATTCCTTTGGTTCTTCTCCCCATGAGTCTTTGAACTGGAGAACCAAGAACTCCTCTTGGCGTATTTTGGTTATTCAATAGTACCAAATAAATATCAGAGCCATCTGCAGCACATTTGGCTATTAGGTTCTTTGCTTCCTGAACATATCTTTCAGCTAAGCCATTTGAACGCTTGTGTTCAGGACTAGACGTTTGCATCGTAAAGCTCCAATCTTCAGCAAACTGGCGAAATTCTTTCGAAGTTAGTTGTGTTCCTTCATCTGAACATAAAGTTTCAGGAACACCATGAGTTGCAAACCATAGTTTGAGAGCCTTGATAACCGTCTGTGATGATATACTTCCGAGAACACAAAAGTCAAAATATCCCGAATAACTGTCAGCAATCACTAGGTATTCTTTTTTGTCCCAGTGATAGATATCGATGGCTATGATTTGCCATGGTTTATCAGGAATTTTGTTCAGTATCAACGGTTCTTCTGGATTGTCCCTATGACGTTGCTGGCAAACCTTGCATTTCTGAACATAACTCGCCACATCTTTGTTCATGCCATACCAATAAACATTCTCTCGTGCTCTGCTTAATGAACGTTGTATCCCCAGATGTCCAAGATGAATGGTTTTCAACGTTTGTTCCTGAAGTCCAACAGGTATAACCACCCGATCACCTCTGAACAGTACTCCATTATAATTGGCAAATTCATCTCTGTTTCAAACCAGTCTGGCTTTTATACTAGCAATACTACTGACTAAAAAATCAGTTGAGTCATTGTTCTCTACATCCTCTGGTACTGGGATGTATTTTACTGTCTTTTCCACTGTTGCTACACGCTTGGATTTACAGAATTGGCAAAATGTCCTTCTTTATGACATATATAGCATTCCTTTTTATATGCTAAACACTCTGCTTTTTGTGTACAGTTCCACATCGTGTGCATGGTTTCGTGTTTGCTACCTGCTTCTTGAACTTGCTTTTTCCTTGATGTTTTCCATTCACAGCTTCTATTTTCAATGGTTCATCTTTAATGGAACTCATTTGGCTTCTAGCTTGCTCACTTGCTCTGCATATCTTCACCGCTTTCTTCAGCGTTAGATCATCTTCGGCCAGGAGTTTCTCTCTATCAGCATCACTTCGTATGCCAATCACTATTCGGTCTGTGACTAAGCTATCATGTAACGATTCGAATTTGCATGACTTACTTTTGCTAAGCAAAACTGTTAAAAAATCATCAAATTTCTCCGTTTCCCCTTGCACCATTTTATTGAACATAAATCTCTCGTAAGTAATGTTCACTTTTGGTGTAAAATAGCTTTGAAAGGCTTGAACCAACTTTTGGATACTGCTCTTCTGGTCATCCGAAAAAGTGTTAAAAACACTTACCGCTTCCGTTCCAATTGCAGACATGAATAGAGCGATCTTAACATTTTCCGGCTTGCTTTCCAGTCCGATTACTATGGCATACCATTCAAATTGCTGGTACCAGTCCTTCCAAGCTTTGGATACATCAGCGACAGCTAAGCCTAACGGCGGCGGCGGTCTTGCACTCATACTTCCGTTGTCTCCTCTGCTCGTTGGTTTTTTGGCATAATCTAGTGTTCAGATACTCAAAGTATCTTTTTTTTGTTTCGGCACCATGTAATGACTACTGGCCAGTATTGTAATATCTTAAGTATTAATATATTTAGTTCAATAATTTGTTTATATTTGATATCCATAATTAATTATTTGTAAATATTAACTGTTGCTGTCCAAGCACAACTCAACTTGATATAGAGAAAAACACAACAGTAAGAATGTCTAATCTTGGATATGTATACGACCTGTACTAGCACTAATTCAATAAAGTTCCTTCTTCACTTGTATGAGAGTATTTCTCAGTAATCATAAGTCTTACTACTTCCAATATATTATAGTGGCGACGAGGATAATTCGAACTCACAAGCTTTCTTTATTGCTGTAATTAAAGTTTAGCATCACCATGAGTAGGTTAGGCCTAATCGGCGCGTTACATTCATTTGACGTGGAGGTGGACGACTTCAATCTATACGTTGAACAACTGGAACATTTTTTTCTCGCAAACGATATCGAAGACGGCAAGAAAGTGTCCGTATTTATATCAGCTATTGGATCAAATACCTACAAACTTCTACGGAATTTGCTTCTTCCGAAGTCGCCGAGAGAATGCTCGTACGCTGAATTGACGGACATATTGAAGCAACATTTCAAACCTGCTCCAATCATCATTGCGGAACGCTTCCGTTTCCATCGGCGGAACCAGACAGCTGGGGAATCTGTTTCTCAATATTTAGTGGAACTGAGAAGGTTGGCTTCTACATGCGAGTTCGGTGCGTTTCTCGATGAAGCACTGAGGGATCGTTTCGTCTGTGGATTGTGCAACGAAAACATCCAAAAGAGACTCCTGGCAAAGAAAGCTCTAAAGCTATCGAATGCGGTGGAAACAGCTGTCGCCATAGAAATAGCTGAAAGCGACGCTGCAAATATGAAGACACTTACACCAGCCGTCAACAAAATCCGCCAGAGCTCTTCAGATGTGCCAAAGAAAAATCATCAGCCATCAAGAAATGCTTCGAATAAACAGTACAAGAAGTTTTCCAAATGCTACCGATGTGGGGCTGCTCATGACCCTGCCAAGTGCAAGTACAAATCTGCGACCTGTCATGCTTGTGGAAAAAGTGGACATATATCACCTGTCTGCATGAGCAAACACAAAGGCTCATCTACAAAAAAGGTAGAAAGGGTTGAATATGACTCTGAGGCTTCCCTTTATGCCGTGAACACCATAAATCAAGTTTCAGGCAAGAAAAAATACATTGTTCCTGTTATTGCTAATCGCAAACAGTTAGACATGGAACTGGACACTGCAGCTGATGTTTCCATAGTATCTGAAGTGTGGGTGAAAGACAATTTACCCCGGAACTGAAATTGTGCGATCGTCAACCAGATTGAAAGACTACAACGAAAATGAAATCCCAGTTGTTGGAGAATTCCTCGTTGAAGTGCAGTGCAACAACCAAAGTCATTCGTTACCACTAATTATTGTAAGTGGCAATCGACCTGCTCTCTTTGGAAAGAATTGGTTGTCAGTGTTCAAGTTAAATTGGAATGAGATATTTTCAGTATCCTCAAAGTGTGTGAACAGTGTTGAAGCACTCAAGAAAAAGTACACAGATATTTTTCAAGTAGGTGACCAACCGATTAAATATTTTAAGGCTGTTCTTAAAATGAAAGAAAATTGTCAACCTGTTTTTTGCAAAGCTAGGCCTGTTCCGTATGCTTTAAAAAACTCTGTTTCTGATGAAATTAAAAGATTGGTGAAGAATAATATTTGGCAATTTGTTGAACATTCTAAGTGGGCAACACCTGTAGTTGTGGTACCGAAGAAAAATAATGCTGTGAGGTTGTGTGGCGATTTTAAGGTAACTGTAAATAAATACCTTGACCCGAACCAGTATCCTCTTCCTACTCAGCAAGATCTCTTTGCTACCTTGAGAGGAGGCAAACATTTTAGTAAATTAGACCTGTCACAAGCATACCAACAGATTGAATTGGATGCCAACTCTCAAGAGTTATTAACTCTCAATACACCCATGGGTTTGGTTCGCCCAAGTAGATTGATGTATGGTATATCTGCAGCCGCAGCAATTTTTCAATCAGTCATGGAGCAAATATTACAAGGTATACCTAGAGTTATATGCTTCCAAGATGATATTTTAATCTCATCTGCTACTGAAGTAGAACATTTTTCTACATTAGAGACTGTAATGACAAGACTACAAAAGTATAATGCAAAACTAAATGCAGATAAGTGTCAATTTTTTAAAAGTAGTGTTGAGTTTTTAGGCCATATAATTGATGAAAGTGGTATTCATCCAACCCAAGAGAAGCTAGAAGCAATTAAGAAGATCAAAACCCCAGAAAATGTTTCTCAACTTAAATCATTTTTGGGTTTACTGAACTATTACTCTAAATTCATAAGAAATTCATCTACTTTATTGTCTCCTTTATACAACCTTCTGAACAAAAATGTTCCTTGGACATGGTCTGAGGAATGCCGCAATGTATTTGAACAGTGTAAACAACTTCTAACATCTGATGCAGTATTGGCTCACTATAACGAAAATCTTCCTTTACAAGTATCTTGTGATGCTTCGCCTGTTGGTTTGGGTGCCGTTTTATCACACATTGTAAACGGTGAAGAAAAACCGGTAGCCTATGCCTCTCGAACATTATCAAAGGCAGAAGTCAACTACTCGCAAACTGAAAAAGAAGCCCTAGCCATAATTTTTGCTTGCAAAAAATTTCACCAGTATCTGTTTGGAAGAAATTTTGTGCTATACACTGATCATCAACCTTTGGTTACAATATTTTCTCCTACTAAGGCAGTACCAACCATGGCTGCTGCTCGCTTACAGAGGTGGGCATTGCTCTTGTCTTCACATAACTACACCATAAAGTATAAAAAAGGTGTTGCATATCAGAATGCTGATTCTCTTTCAAGATTGCCCAATGAAGACGTAAATAGAGACTTGTACCCATCAGACGTTTACAAGATTTCCCATTTGTCAGAATTACCTGTAACTTCTGATGACATTGCCAGTGCATCTAGAAATGACAAAATTTTGGGAAGCATAATGAAATATGTTCAGAATGGTTTTCCATCCAAAATTGAAAATCCTGATTTGAAGCCATATTTCTGCAGAAAAGATGAATTATCTGTTGATAGGAATTGTGTATTATGGGGCATGAGAGTAGTAATTCCCAATGCCTATAGAAAACACTTGCTAGAGCTGCTTCATGATACTCACCCCGGAATTGTGAAAATGAAAGCAGTTGCTAGAAGTCATTTTTGGTGGCCTAATTTAGATCAAGACATTGAAAACATGTCTACTAATTGCGAAACTTGTCAAGTTGTTGCTAAATCTCCTCCAGTCACACCGATGCAATCATGGGTCTGGCCCAAGGCACCGTGGGATCGTATTCACCTAGATTTTGCTCAGAAAGACCAAATCGATTACCTTGTTGTAGTGGATAGTCATTCAAAGTGGTTAGAAGTGGCAAAGATGTCGTCTACATCGTCAGCAAGCACAATTGCTGTATTGCAACAACTGTTTGCCAGATATGGACTACCACTAGAAGTTGTTTCTGACAATGGACCTCAGTTCATGTCCAGGGAATTCAAAACCTTTTTAAAATCCATGGGAGTTCTACAGACGCTCATTCCAGCGTATCATCCCTAATCAAATGGTCAAGCAGAACGTACCATTCAGACTTTTAAACATTCTTTAAGTAAGATGCAGTTAGACTCCAATGACGGTAGTACAGTAACTGTCAAGGTGAATAGATTCTTGCTTAAATACAGATCTTCACCTCATTCTACAACAGGCTTATCTCCAGCAGAGCTTTTCCTTAATCGTCCCATTAGGACTGTCTTAGAGCTACTGCATCCATCTAAAGCAAGGCATGTTGAAAAGAAACAAAGATGTCAAAAACAATACTTTGACAGGTCTCACACCAGTAACAAGAAGTTATCATGTGGACAAGACGTTTGGGTAAAATCCCATAGGGATCCTTCTAACAGGTGGATTCGTGGCAAACTAATTAAGCCCAAAGGACCCAAGACTTGGTTGATTGAAATAAGCAATAAGAAGTATCTCGCACACATGGATCAGATCCGTCCAGCTAGCTCTTCATTCCCTGAACATCGAGATGATTTCATTCCTGTTGATTTACCGGTCACATCTTCAGCTTATAATCAACCTACTTCCATCACCATGGCAGATATAGAACTCCAACATGATGACCCGTCTCCCACTCCTGAAAGTCAACAGTCTGCTGATCTTCGTACAGAAGGGTCAAATAATGATACTCCTGTTGCAGACGTTACCCAACACGAATCAGAAAGAAGCCAGATAGACTTGATTTATAATGACTTTTAATTTTGTATTTGTGACTTGAATGCCTTTTTGTTTTTTATTTAAAAGGGAGGTATTGTAATATCTTAAGTATTAATATATTTAGTTCAATAATTTGTTTATATTTGATATCCATAATTAATTATTTGTAAATATTAACTGTTGCTGTCCAAGCACAACTCAACTTGATATAGAGAAAAACACAACAGTAAGAATGTCTAATCTTGGATATGTATACGACCTGTACTAGCACTAATTCAATAAAGTTCCTTCTTCACTTGTATGAGAGTATTTCTCAGTAATCATAAGTCTTACTACTTCCAATATATCATAAGTATAATAATAATAATACGATAACGTGCTAATACGAACAAGCTTGCTAGGGTTACATTAGGACATTTATTTACATAGGTAGTGTTACAGTTAATCATGTTACAGAACAGTCACAGTTAATCATTACAATTCCCCAATCCCTCTTTTCCCCTTTCATAACACTTTTTACTTGATGCTTGTGTTTGACACAGCTTGAACAAATGTGTCCATCCTGTCATCCTACCAAAAACAACCAACTATCCATTATTGTGTATTTAATAATTTTGGCCTGTCTCGCATAGAACCAGGTATATATGACATTGCACCTCAAAAGATGTGTGGGACCAGAAGTACCCCTATGGATATTTCACAATATTACCATGAAATCCTTGTTTGGAGGCTTATCACCTTGCAATGACATTCAAAGTAGTTTGACCTTGTTTTCCTTCATTTCCATTATGTTTACAAACGTTTTGATCCTCTACCCAGCTGTGAATGCAGTTTTAGTGACAGACTAATGGCTGACTAATAATTCCTTTTCTAAACATTTAGATTGCCTGGTACCTTTCTAATGTGACGCATTTGAAAGGAACATACCGTCAGTTTCTTTTCTGACAGAATGCAAAAGATGGCTCAAGGACATGGTCTTATCTCAAAAAGATATTTTTAAATAGCAAATTTTGGATTAATTGGATTCGAGAAATAGTTAAATTACCTATTCTGGAAATTTTATAGCTGACTACCTTATTGCCTTGGGGAGGAATATTAATTTACGAGATTTGAACCTGTTGGTCAGAAATTCGCTTATCCGCAATCTTGGTTTGCATGTGCACCATTATAATTACTATTCGGCTGCATTAAAAAACATCTGGTCTTTGTTCAAAATATTACTTCAAATATAACATTAAATTTAATCAGTTTCTCTTCTGTATGGTGTTTGATATTCAAAATGACCTGATCATAAAATCTCCTAATATTAGTATTGATTTCCATGCCACTTAGAACACAAGTGACTTCTGATTTCCAAATCTATTTCGGGTAAAGCTTCCTGCATGGCTTCTTCTTAGAACATATTACATCAAAGACAAATTATTTCTATATTCATTAAGTTGATTTCTTCAATTATTATATTATTTATTCACATAACCTTTTTTGTATATTATAGCCGTTTAAGGTTTTCGATGTTATTTGAAACATTCAGTAATTAATTTATCTATTGTCATAAATTGTATTAACTTGTTTTTAGGCGAAACTCAAGAAATGGTACATCAAAGTTCAGTAGCAGATGAGAAACTTTTACACTGAACCACCCAAAATGTGTTTTTATTGTTTTTACTTATGTAGATAGGAAACCAATAAGAGTTAATTATCTTAATATATAAAATACCATTTATTGTCTTTATATTAAGATTTATTGTATTCTTTTTGTATAGTTTGAAATCTAGCTATTAGTTTTTTAGATTAAAATTATAAGCTTATTGATAGTTCTATATGTAGCTTTTAACACAAGAAAGACAAAAAGCCTGTGTAGTCCTCACTCTTTTTACCAGCCTGAAACTCTTACCAATGAATTGAATAGACTGCTGTCTTATGACCTCTAATTATTTCATCCACCATTATTGGACTTCAGGGGCACATGTCCTTTTTGTCTGTACGGGCTTCACAGACCCGAAGTACTATATATATAAATAGTGATCTTTTCTTTTCCAATGCTGTTTACTGACCTTATTGAACACTTAGGTTGTGCTAGCCGGATACACAAGCTATCTTTTTGTTGCATTAGAAAATTTAGTTTGGATCGTATAGTGGATAATTTACTTTGAACAGTGAATTGCCTCCATAGGAACAGTAAAGTACCTAGACACAGTTCTTTAAAAATTACATAAGAAAATTTATTAAAAATGTAAGGATAAAGAAAATGCTGATTAACAATTGAACAAGAAGGGCCCTGACAAGACACAGAAAAAATCAGTTTTTACAAATAATGATTCGACACAATATAAAAGTTCAGGAGGAGATGGGGACCAATGGCACAACACGAGGAATAGATAGACTCACCCTCGGCAAAAGATCTCAGGAAAATTGTGTGGGGTTTCGGCACGTCGGGTGTCAGACATGGGACTTCTGTATCATCTCCAATCTAGCAGCAGGCCTTATCCATGGAGAAGTGTGGTTGTTGAGATGAATCTAACTCAGCTGGACCACCAGGTCGCCGGTGAAACTCGTCAGGGCAATCCCGTTCTTCGCCGCTTCCTCCTCTCCTCCCGATCGTCTTCTCCGCAGAAAAAATCAAGTGCCCTGATTGTGGAGGTGTACGACTATTTATCATACTTCGATTTCTGATGAACCACCAAATCCATCAACCCTGATCAATGGTAAAAACCGTAAAAGATAAGCCCACCTGCCCCAAGAGGTCATCCATCAAAATCCCCATATTAGTGAACAATCCACCCCGACAAAATACTGCCAAGGGGTCAGACATCAAATATGCCGATACTAATGAGCGCTTTTCCCTCTACGGGGACTCACATTCCCTCTCACGGTTAACTTGTGAGACAAACTACCAAGCTCCCAAAAGTTGGTGCAAAGGCAACATAATATATGCAGTAAAAAAATTTACAGACAAAACAATTAATACTTAAAAATCAACCCAACATTTTCACTTTCATCAGACTTTATACCCCAATCCCTCTTTAATACCATTTTTTACTTGTTGCTGTCTTGTGTTTGACACAGCTTGACCAACTGTGGCCCTCCTGTCATGAAACCAAAACAACCAACTATCCAAGCTCATTGCGTATTTAATAATTTTTGTCGGCCTCGTCTAGAACCAGATATATATGACATTGTACCTTGAAAGATGTGTGGGACCAGAATTACGCCTATGGATATGTCACAATGTTACCACGAAATTCTTGTTTAGAGGCTTATCACCTTGAAATGACATTCAAAGTAGTTTGACCTGGTTTTCCTTCATTTACATTATGTTTACAAACGTTTTTATCCTCTACCCAGCTGTGAACACTGTTTTAGTGACAGATTGTTGGCTGACTAATAATTCCTTTTGTAAACATTTATTTACGAGTATATTAATTTACGAGATTTGAACCTGTTGGTCAGAAATTCGCTATCCCCAAACTCGGTCTGCATGTGCACAATTATAATTACTACTGTTTAGCTGCATTCAAAAACATATGATCTTTGTACAAAATATTACTTCAAATATAACATTTCAATTTAATCAGTTTATTTTCTATATGGGTGTTTGATATTCAATTAGTTATTTGCTGTGTTCTTGGAATTAATTATAAATTGACATTGTAAAGTTTAAATTTTTATATGCAAATAGTTCAACTTGAATTGCAGAACATGATGTAATTCACTAAGTTTTATATAAGTTATTCAGTTAAATTTTTTTATGAAGTATCTATGCAAAATCCTAAAACATCTAATCAATTGTTAAAAAACTCATTATGATTTCATAATAAAGTTTATATTATAGATATTAGTAAAAAGGGATTTGTGGTTATGTGTAATTATCAGTAACTATGTATTTGCATAAGGTCAATCTTAAATTTGGTGAGAATACATCTATAATTGCTTGGAAAAAATGATCACCTGAAAAATCCGTCTGTATTCAGAAAAGACTGAATCTAAATGAGAAAATTTTATTTTTGAGAACGTTAAACCTACACTAATGGATATTGTTTTCAACAAATTCTCTTCATAACTGAATTCACAACTTTAATGGGAATGTTTTTTATTTAAAATTTCTTAAACTTATGTCTTGTTATATAGTTTTGAAGATTTTCGATGCAGTAACTACACTGCTGGCCACCCAAATTGCAACACCAAAAAAGACAAGAGATATCACAACAAAATTTATTTTGTAGATAACATGTTGACCAAGTATCAAATGATTAAATTTATAGACTTCTGTGAAGTGTGGTTCCTGCCAAAATCAGTAGCCAGAGTAGCCGCCATTGTTGGAGATCACCGCTGCCACACGCCTCGGCATTGATTCAAAGAGACTTTGGATGTGTTCTTGGGGTACAGCAGACCAAGCAGCTTCCACACGTTGCCAAAGTTGATCTGGTGTGGCAGCTGGGGATGTATTCTGGGTCAATCGTTGAGCAACCATGGACCACATGTTTTCTATCGGCGAAAGATCCGGAGAGCGAGCTGGCCAGGGAAGCAATTCAATCTGGCGATTGACGAAGAACCCTTGGACAATGCGTGCCACGTGTGGTCGCGCATTATCCTGTTGAAATATGGCTGTGGGCAAGCCCTGAAGGTAAGGAAGGACAACTGGCTCCAACACCTCGGAGATGTAGCGCTGGCTGTTTAAAGTACCGGCAATGCGTACTAGAGGAGTGCGAGAGTGATATCCAATAAAGCCCCATACCATAATACCCGGTGCAGGACCAGTGTGGCGGTGCATAACGCAGCTGTTCAGCATCCTCTCTCCACGGTGTCTCCAGACTCGAATCCGACCATCGTGGTGTTGCAGACAGAAGCGTGACTCGTCAGTAAAGACAATTTCATTCCATTCAGCCGTCCACATCCTTCTTTCATCGCACCATTGGCGGCGGAAACGTCTGAGGTTCTACGTCAAGGGTAGACGAAGCAATGGACGTCTTGCGGACAGACCACTCTGCTGTAAACGGCGTCGAATGGTACGCGCAGACACTGGATGATGCGGTACAGACTGAATGTGCTGTGCTATGGTTCGTGATGTGGCTGAGCGATCCGTCACTGCCATACGCACAATATGCCTGTCATCACGTGAAGTGGTGCACTGAGGTGGATGCGATCGAACACGTCGGTCCGTCGTACCCTCCTGCATCCAACGATCACATATCCGCATTACAGTTGTTTGGTTTCGTCCAACACGACTACCGATTTCCCTGAAAGATAATCAACAATCTCGGTAGGCCACTATCCTTCCTCTGTCGAACTCGGATACTTGATCAGAAGATGATCGCTGTTTTCTACGAGGCATAATTGATCGGTTTTTTTTTTGAAAAAACCACAAGAAAAACACAATTGCCGTACTTGAAATCGTCGAAATCTCCAAGCCTTAAATAGCGCTTTGAAGTGGCGCCACAGGCGCGCGTGATGTGCGTCTGCGCTGAAATTCTAATCATTTGCATATCTCACCTCCGCTAATGCATGTTGTAAATTTCATATTTGCATGCTTCCTTCAGGGTGTTGCATTTACGGTGGCCAGCAGTGTAATTCTAAACTGAAATCTCTTCTTAGCTTCGCTCTACTTAATTTTTATTCTTATTTATTTGTATTCTAACTTCTGTATTATTTAGTTTGGTGGTTAACTTTGTCTAAAATTTCTTATAATTAGGTTTTACAGAATTACCTGATCATAAATCTCCTAATCTTAGTATTAATTTCCATTCCACTCCTTTGAACAAGTGACTTCTGAATTTTTTTCTATTTCCAAATTTATTTCGTGTAAAACTTCCTGCATTGCTTCTACTTAGAACATATTACATCATAAAAAGAGTATTTTTGCATTCATTAAAGTTAATGTCCTCAATTACTTTATGGAGTTTATTTATCCACATGACGTTTTGGTATCTTATAGCCGTTAAAGGTTTTTGATGTTATTTGAAATATTCAGTAAATAATTTTATCTATTTTGTCATAAACTCTATTAATTTGTTTTTAGGTGGAACTCAAGAAATGGAATATTAAAGTTCAGTATCACGTGAAAAACTTTTCTTAACTGAATCACCCAAAATGTATTTTTATTGTTTTTACTTATGTAAATAAGAAACCAATAAAGAGTTAATTATCTTAATATAAATTACCATGTATTGTCTTATGATTGTGTACTTGTACATTTAGCTGTAAATTGTTATGAAATTTAGTATTAATACCCTGTGCAGTTGCATATTCTGAACTGAATTTGCCTTTCTTATCTTACAATCTTATACTTTTTGACTTCTAAGTTACTTGTTTGTACTTTGCATTTTTTGTTTTGATTCTTTTTCCAGGGTTCTCTTTCCTAAAAATCCTTATATTTAATTTCTTCTGAGATTCTTTTACCACAAAAATGTGTTTCTCTAGTTTGCATCCCTTTGCTATTTTTGTATAAAGTTTCCCACAACAATTTGCAACATATTTTTTTATTAAGGAAGGATTATTTATTATTATATAGAACAATATATTTTTCAACTCTCCCTTATTGTCCATTTTTTTTTCTTCACAAACTAGGATTATTCCAATCCAATATTTGCATTCAGGATATTAAGCTTCTGCTTGTATAGTGGTTTTGTGAATCCATCTGCTAGTTGATTTTCAGTGCTAATCTTTGAAACTTCTATTTCCTGTACCTTTTCCCTGACAAAAAAGTGACGCACCTTTATGTGTTTGGTTCTCCTATGGAACTCCGGATTCTTTGCAAGTCTTATTGCTGCTTCGTTATCTATCCAAAGAATTGGTGTTGCTTCAACATCAGTCATTTCTTTTAACAATCTGCTAAGCCAAACCAAATCCCTTGTTGCTTCACTTGCTGCAACTATTTCTGCCTCTGTTGAGAGTGCAACTGAAGATTGTCTTTGGCTTGTCCATAATATTGCTCCACCTGTATACAGGCAAACACAGTGGCGGCTTTTCAGGGAAGGAAGGGAAGTGCCACTTCCCCAACATTTTTCATCAAATTCATTTTTCAAATTAGTCTTTTTTTTTCAGTACTTCATATATGTACACACTTTCAATATTTCTATGTAAAATTTCTTTTTTTCTTTTACGATTCATAAATTATTAAAGTACTTACAAATAGAAACTAGTTAATTTCGCAGAGCGCGTTATTCAAGACACGAAAAATATCTTACAATGCTTACGACTGCAGACAGCGAAAGCTTAGCACGGAAGTTTTTGCTGAAAAAGAGCTGGCATATTCCGTAAGCCAGATGAATGCTATGACAATACCGCCATTAGCAGCCAAAAAACATTTAGACTGTCGGATCCGAAGGAAGAAAAAAACCTAGAAACCGCGATTCCCCTTCCTCTATAGGGTTGCCTGTTGAAATCTAAAAATAGATGACCCTCGTTTCCCATTGCAAGCAGGGTCATTCCACGCGAAATGAGCAAATCGGCTGTGACTGACATATCGCCGATTTTAATGAAAATCAGTTTTTAAATAGGTCACATAGTAATGAGCAACTGCAAAATATTAGGTTTCAGAAATCTATATTTTGTTAATTATTGACATTTAAAGTTCAAGGTCACACAAATTTAGATTTTCTAGCACTAAAAGTGGCCTATTTGCGACCTTATATTTCTATAAGTTATTGACACAAATTTAAAATTTTTATATCGTTGCATTCTTCAGAAAAAGGTCTCTTAGGAAACGTCAAAATATAATTTAATAGCCGTCATTTCTGAATCTGAGGGATCGACGAAAATAGAAAATTTGCCAATTTGCTACAAATTTCAAATTACTCTGGTATCTAGAAATGGAAAGACAATATTATTATTATTAAGAGCCTTTCCTAACAAATAGCGTGGCGTAATTTGGTGATTGTATTTCTACTCCGTTGTAAAGAAAAAACATTTAAAAGTTAAAATTATGGAAAAATACGATTTTTAAAAATGCATGTTTCACTGTGAGGGAAAGCTCGGGAAAATTTTTAATTAGACGTAAATTTTACTTTTTTATCGCAGCTGATGAGTTATAACCTCTGATAATGTAAAAAAATGCGGCATAAGAATGAAATATGACTACTATTATGGTGCACGAGAAAAATTTCACATGAAATTTCTTTTTAAAGTTTTTGCTTAATCCAAGGAGGTGTTTCCATCAGTGAAATAATTAGGTGGGAAGTCTTTTCTTTTTCCTTTGGAAACGTAAGTATTAAATACTACTACTTGCGAATATTACCTGACTAATAATGCTTAATGTGTAAATATTAAGCATTATTAGTCAGGTAAACAACTAATTTTGAGAGTAAAAAAAATTAAACATCGTTGTTAAACTCGATTTTCCTAAATGTACGTAACTCACGAATCCTTTCCCCATATTTATCACAATCACTAGTGAACTAAGTAAAGATTTCAAGAATTCGGCAGCACTAGGAAAATTTCAATTTAAGCAACTACGAAATTGAACAAGAGAACCTTTATCAGATTGAAAGTGAATTTGAAATCAATCAAGTAAAGGTTTAATGTTTAAGCTTTTTTAATTGTGATTTGATGTCCTGCTTTTAAAATTTCCTTCAAAAGTTAAAAGTAATTTGGTATTTCATTATTGATTTGGGGTTTCATTGTTGCCATTTGAAACGAGTAATATATGCATAGAATGGGAAAGAAATGCTATGATTGGCGATAATAAATATTGCCAGTTAGTGCGATGCTGATGGAATATGGTAACCCGTCGTAAACATCCGAATGGTCGTTTGGCGACGAAACTTTCAGTCGCCAATTGATTGGAAGGCAAGAACGTGTTTTTGCGTTTTACTAATTCTGTTGTTACTTGGGGACTCAAAATACAATCCTGAATTTTTTTCACAAGTAATAGTCATTAAACTATATTCTCCCAAAATATAGTTGTCAGAGCTGTCCCTCATTTCATTTTGTGTGCCTATTTTAAGTGGAAAACCGTCATTTGATAATTTTCCTTTGCTGAAGGAAATAAAAGCCGACTTCCAAATTTCACCAGAAGTTTTATCATACCTAGCATTATACCTGGTATGAATTTTAACGATGCATTTCATTTCCTTTAGCCCATAGAAACCTTTTTATTTCTGTCAAAATCGACTATTTTCCATTTTTCGCTACTAATTTTTAGATTAAATATGATGTTTAAAATTATTGTTTCCAAATAGATAAAAAGAATTCTTCATAGATTACAAAAATATGAAATATTATTGTCTACGTTAAGTAGTTTTTTTAGAAAGATCTTCAAACATGTGCAACATCAAGCGATTTCACAACTGCTCTTCAAATTTCAAGTCCTTTAAAATGCCTGAAACTTCTAAAATATTTCATTTTGAGCCAAAATATTTTGGAAATCGTTGTTTATGCATAAACTTAACCCCTGTAGCAAATTTCATGAAAATCCGTCACCCTACGGCCACAGGTTTTTCTGATTTTTGCTCATTTTTCACATGGAATGACCCAGCAGCGAATACAGAAAACTAATAGAGGAAGCTTTAGCGCCAAAAGTCTAGCCGAAACTGCCGAATATTACATGAAATAGAACAATGATTTTGTTGACCATTTTGTTTCAGATTTTTCAGCGGAATGAATCCAATTAATGATATTGTGTGTAATTTGCTGGAAACTCCGTTTAGCTGGTGGAAAAACGAAGACAATAGGGGCGTATTACGTCAAGCACGTCCAACGGATTTATTGACGACTATGGCCAAAAAAGAAATTAAAGAGCGGTAGGTTGTACAATATTAGTTTTCAAGAGTGTTGGTTTACTCAGTATAAATGGCTATGCAGTAGTGTAACCTTAAAAAGATTATTTTGTTGGCCGTGCTTGCTTTTTAGTAATAAACATTCTGTTTGGAATAAAGACGGATTCGCAGACTTATTAAACATAACACGAGCACTCCATAGGCACGATGATTCTGCTGAACATCTGAAGTGTGAATTAATGCTAAGAAATTTTTTAAAATCAGAACACGATTGCCGATGCCCTGAGGAGAATGCTAGGCTTTTTAAAGTGCATTTCAATGAAAACGTTCGCTTGAATAGACTATTTCTACAGTGATTGATCCAGTAATATATTTGAGCAAACAAGAAATGGCATTTCGGGACCATGATGAAAGCGGTGACTCGATAAATCGCGAAAATTTCAAGGAATTACTAGGATTGTTGATATCAAAAGTCCTTTAGAAATTCAAAATCGTTACAAAAACATTAAAAACGTCTTCACTAGTGACTTCAAAGCTATTCAAAATGAGATGATTGAATGTATTTCCGATTATATAAACAATCACGTCAAAGATGAAATAAACGGGGCTAAATTCTTTTCTATTCAAGTGAACGACACCACTGACATAAATCAAATTTCCCAGTGCTCCTTAATATTAAGATTTGTGAAGGCGTATTAGTTGAGCTTTTTTTGGGTTTCCATGTGAGGAAGACAACATCAGAAATGTTATACAACATTTTGGATCCGCTTGATTATCAACACAAATTAATTGGACAATGTTACGATGGGGACAGTGTAATGTCTGGACACTTGAATGGACTCCAGAAAAAGTCAAGGATAAAGCTCCTCAAGTCGTTTTTGTCCATCCATTGTCCAGCACATCGTTTCAATCTTGTATTGCAGCAAAGTTTTTCTAAAATTTCTAAGTGTCGAATTTTTTTGCAAGCCTCAGTGTCATTCCTTCGTTTTTTCATCACTCGGCGAAGCGATCTTATGCTCACATCAAATTCCGCAAGACGCATACCACGCTCGATGGTCTTCCAATTCGAAATTAGTGAATGTTATTGTTGAAGATTGGGATGAATTAAAAGAAATATTCGAATTTATGACAAACAGCGAACATTCAGACAAAACAATTCAACTTACAGAGGGATTTTTAAATGATATGAATGATTTTGAATTTACATTTTTAGCAGTAGTACTCAGCGAAATTTTTGGCCTTACTGATATATTATTCGAAATTCTCCAGAAAAAATCGCTAGACAAACTATTGTGTATCTTAAATAAAATACAATTGTGAGCTATTGAGCCGTAAAAGGGACGATGATGTTTTTAAAACACTTTGGACTATTTCTGTGATTTTACGCGTTTTCAATCTAAACTGGAATATGCCACTTTCACTAAAAACAATTTCTCAAAATTATAAACAGCTATATTTTGAAATTTTAGACCACATTATTATGGAAATAAACACAAGAGTGAAAAGCTTCAATTTATTTGTCTTGCTGATACGAAATTCGAATTTAATTTACATTTTCCATCTCAGGCACTTGAAAATCTTCAACAGTTTTACGGCGATGTGTTTAAAAATCCCATCACCTTAAAAATGAACTGTCTTATACAGGGTGCAACGCAAAGTCCGTGCCCGGCCTTTATTTTCGCAACCGTTGGTCGTAGACATATACTTCTAACTATAAAAATGTTTCAAATGAAGTAAAAATTCATGTAATGGCATTTTGAAATTTAAAAAATCAATTTTGTAAAACTTACAAAATCTAACTTTTTATACAGTCCCCCGTTCCTTATAGTGATATTTAGTAAAAGTTTACACTCATCCTAACAAACGTAACACAAAACGTTTCACTTCTGTGTGACAAAAATTGACCGAGATATTTAATTTCAAAGTTTGAGATTTTTTCAGATTTGTTTTGCCTTTATTGAGGGGTCGGGTATTGGGTATTTCAATTAACGTCACACTGGAGCAACACAATGGGCTATTGGTGACGGTCCGGGATCAATCCCAAAGGGAAAGATCCGAGGACAACACCACGTAATTTTGAACCACGGTCAGATGACGAGGCAACACCTGAGCTGGCACCCCACTCTCCAAACTTCCACACCACGCCAACGTGAGGACATTTGAGGCCACGACAGATTTAACGTGCACCAGCCCCCTTTGTACACGACGGTGTTTGGCTGGATTCGAACTCGCAACCCTTCGGTTGCTAGTTCGTTACTCTTCCAACCGGGCCACCGCGGCCCTATTGAGGGGTCGGTTAAACTATAACTTAGAATAATTCGAGATTGAAATCAGAATGCAACGCCCATTTTACGGCGAAAGGGGAGTTCCCCAACAATAAACGATGGGTGCATGTATAGTAAAGTTGACATGCCCGATTCACTGAAAGTGGTCGCAGCGCCCCTAGTGGCGAAACACGGAAGTTTGGAAATCTAACTCCGAAACTAAGCAAGATAGACAAAAGATGTCAATTAGAAAGTTGAAGACCATCGTCGAATTATGTAGAATCGACACCCTGAAAACGAAAAATGAGCAAAAAGAACCGGATAAAGGGCAGCAGAATGCAAACTACAGCGGGGCTATAACCCCCATGCTAATCATGATTATGCAAATAGGGTAGTACCGCAGCCACATGCTCGAGATAAAAGACGAGCCATCCAGTAGTGGGCAAACTAGTCCGCGCTGAAATCGTGATGGTGATTACACATCCGCGTAATATGCCGAAATGATAGTGATTTATGGCGAATGTCAACGAAATGCCAGAGCCGCTGCGAGGCTTTATGGCGAACGTTTTTTTATGGATCGACGTCCATCGCATCGAACTATAGCTACTGTACTTTGCCGTTTCAGAGAGACCGGCGGCTTCACACCACGACCCAGATCAGGCAGACTGACAAGATCGGGCATTCGAGTGACACCGGAGGAAGTGCTGGGATACGCCCTTGCAAATCCACACCTAAGCACGGCGAAAATAAGCGAGGCATGTGGATACACGCGTCAACATATTTGGCGATTGTTACATGCGCATCCATACCGTCCGCTACTGGTGCAAGCATTGATGCCGGGTGACGACGCATGAAGATTTAACTTTTGTAATTTCCTGCTCAACACGTTGCACGACATTTCGTCGTTGTTTTCCGACATACTATGGACAGATGAGTCGCAATTCACACGGGATGGCATCGTCAACACCCACAATGTGCATTACTGGGCTCTGGACAACCCTCACATGGGACGCACAGCACGACACGAGGTACGCTGGTCAACGAATGTGTGGTGCGGTTTATGGGGAACCCAGATTGTTGGACCCATCTTCTACGACGGGACCTTAACGGGCAATCGTTACCTGCACCTGTTACAAGACACGGTACGTGACTGGTATGAACAGCTGCCTCTCCGAGATGCATGTCGTGTGTGGTTCCAACATGATGGTGCCCCTCTGCATAAAGCAATAAACGTTCGTGCGTATCTAGCCACCGAATTCGGCCAACAGATCATCGGATATGGTGGTCGGGTAGAGTGGCCACCGCGTTCGCCGTAATTGACTCCCATGAACTTCTACCTCTGGGGTTACGTCAAGGAACAGATCTATGCGACTGAGCCAACCTCTCTGGATGATCTGAAACAGCGTATCAGCCTTGCTTGTCTCACAGTTACACCAGCTATGCTCCAACGCGTCCACGACTCAGTACTGTCACGCATTCAATTTTGCATTGCCACCCACCAATGGGAAACATTTTGAGCAGTATCTCCAGTAGATTTCTCCACTTTATGTGTTGTTTTCCGCTGTATGCTTGTCTGTAACTTGTGCGAGTTAGATTTCCAAACTTTCCATGTTTCGCCACTGGGGGCGCTGCGACCGCTTTCAGTGAATCGGGCATGTCCACTTTACTACACATGCACCCATCGTTTATGGTCGGGAAACCCCCCTTTCGCCGTAAAATAGGCTTTGCACTCTGATTTCAATCTCTAATTATTCTAAGTTATATTTTAACCGACCCCTCAATGAAGGCAAAATAAATCTGAATAAATCCCAAACTTTGAAATTAAATATCTCGGTCAATTTTTGTCACACAGAAGTGAAACTTTTTGTGTTACGTTTGTTAGGCTGAGTGTAAACTTTTACTAAATATTACTATAGGGAACGGGGGACTGTATAAAAAGTTAGATTTTGTAAGTTTTACAAAATTGATTTTTTAAATTTTAAAATGTCATGACATGAATGTTTACCTCATTTGAAACATTTTTGTAATTAGAAGTACATGTCTACGACCAACGGTTCCGAAAATAAAGTCCGTACCCGGACTTTGCGTTGCACCCTGTATATGCCGATGGAAAATTCAGGAATATATCGACGCAAGAACTTCGAATGCTTTATCATGATAAAGAAATTTTCACAGAAGCTTATGTTTTCTCGTCTTAACAATTCCATCTACAAGTGTATCAGTGGAAAGGAGTTTTCTTGCCTTTTAAAGAATACTTACTCAAGAAATACTATTTCGCAAGACTTTCTTTAGCAAACATTTCTATTCAAAAAGACGTATTAGTGACGCTTATGAAGAAACAGCTATTTTACGATGACATATCAGACAGATTTGCAGCATTAAAGGACAGAAGAATTGATTTATTTTACAGAAAATAGGGGTAAATCCTCATTAACTAATTTTCGGAACTGCTATCTTTTCATATCACTGGCGTAGCCAGGATTTATTTTCGGGGGGGGGGGCGATTCCGGCCCTTCCCCTATTTTTCCAACCACGAACTGCCGCTGGGCAAGCAATACCAGTTGTTGAACGTCCGGTTTTATCATCTCCAGCATAGTCAATCCTTCTAAATGTCCTTGGTTAAAGTTGAATTTGTAAATGATACCTTTTTCTTGTGTTCCTTTTAAATACCTGAATATCCTCTTGATTTTTACAATATCTGCACTGGTAGGATTTTCAACACTTCTTGCGAAATAGTTAACGGAAATTGCTATATCTGGTCTTGATCAGTTGCTAAATATAGTAGAGTTCCTATAGCTGATCCGAAGGGAAAATTCCCTTTCATATCAGTATTATCTTGAGAATTATCATTAGTAATTGGTGTTGAAACTGCTTTGCCATTTTCCATTCGAAAATCTTCCAACATTTTCTTAATATAGCTAGATTGGGCGATCTTTATTGAACAATCATTTCTTTGTTAATCTCAATGCCCAAAAAGAATGAAGCAGGTTTGAAGGTAATCTTAAATTATGTTTTCAATTCATTTAAAAATTTATTTACTTCATCTTGGGTTGTTGATGCAACTAAACCATCATCCACATAGAATGCAAGTATGATCTTATGATCATTTCTATTTCTGATAAATAAACAAGGATCAGATGCACTTCTAGTGAAACCGAGCTTGGCGAAAAAACTTCCAAATCTTTCATTCCAACATCTAGGAGCTTGCTTAAGTCCATATAAGTTACGGTTTAGCCGGCAAACCTTATTTGTTCCATCGCTAAAGCCTTCAGGTTGAGACAGATTCCTTCAGAAAGTTCTCCATACATAAAGGCTGTTGAAACATCAAATTGTATTAAGCGCATATTTTCACTAGGCTGCTACGCTAACTAAGGTACGGACAGTATTTCTATTTGTTACTGGACTAAATGTCTCTTCATAGTTAACTCCCTTACGTTGGAACAAACCTTTTGCTACTAACCTTGCCTTATATTTATCTATTGAGCCATCCGGGTTAGTTTTAAGTTTAAAAACCTATTTCCTTGCAATCAGCTTAAAACCAGGTGGCAAATCAACTACTTTCCAAGTTTGGTTTTCCTTTAGAGATTTTATTTCACTGTGCATAGCATGTAACCACTTTTCTTTTTGTTTAGTCCTTATTGTTTCATCATAGGTTTCTGCTTCATCCATATTTTTCAATATTGAGTGCAAACTGTAATCATATCTTGAAGGTCTCTTAATTCTAGATCTATCCCTAAGTTGTCTTTGATCTGCTGTATCACCATTATCTTGTCAGTTTCCCTTTGTTCACTTAAGTGATCTTCAGATTTATTTTCAATATTTTCTTCTGTAGCTTCTGATTCTAGTCATTGGATTTGAAAACTCTTCCTTTTGGAATATTACATCTCGACATCGAAATACCGAATCATTTATTTCATCATAAATTCTGTAGCTATCATCACCATCATAGCCTATTAAAATTCCAGATCTTGCCTTTGGATCCATCTTGTTTCTCTTTTGATCAGGAATCCATCCACTACATGCAGTTCCAATCACTCGTAGATGCTTAAGTCTTGGTTTTTTGTCATACCATATTTCATAGGGCAACTTTCCATCAGCCAAGGACTTCGCAGTTCTGTTTAATATACAGGGTGTCCCAAAAAGGTTGTTACGCAATTTATTTTTTTACCATTTGGAGATAGGTAGGCAATGTAAATTGCAAAAGTACACCAAATAAGGTAAGTAATTAAGATATGTGAATAAAATTATCACGTGATAACAATTTAAGCGGATTCAATTTTTAATTTGTATACGAACCCTCTAGATAAAAATCCGAGATAGCAAAAATGTTCCTTACCTGCATCCCTATCGTTAGCAAAAAAAACGCATTTCTGTAGGTTGAACAGTAACGGAGGCATAATGACGCAAAAAAGTTGACTTATACCGCTTCTGCGCAGCTGTTCAAGCAGTCAGATTAGGGACCGTATACACAATGCTAAAAAGAATCTTTTTCGGTCAGAAAGTGCAGCATTGTGCAAAGTAATGTAGTATTGCAACTGCAGATGAAGATCGCAATGAATAATAGAAGACAATGTAATCTTTAATAAAAATATTGTAAAAAATGGTTTAAATAAAAATAAAAGGAAATTTACAACACATGTTCAAAATGTTTTCCATCTACCACCACTGCAGAATATATCTCTTCTGATTATGCTACGGTAAATACTGTTCAGCTCTGCGCCTTCAAGATTATTGCAAACATCAATTATTGTCTGTTTAAGAGCTAATGCATTATGTGGTCGTGTGGCATAAACTCGTTGGCGAAGGCGACCCCACAAGTAAAAATCCAGAGGGGTCAAATCAGGGGACCTTGGGGCCATTCTCTCTCCCCTTTCAAACCAATCCACTGGTTGCCAAAGTTCGCATTAAACCAGTCTTCAAATATCTTACATATAAGAAAAATTGGTAGCAATTTTCCATTGCTGTTTTGACATTTTCCTATTTCTTGAAGGTTGTTCCAAAGCTGCTTAGTTGAAGACAAGTTTCCAGCCATGTCTAGACTTTCTTTCCATTTATAAACAAAACACTCCAAACAAATTTCAAAGGCTTTTTCTTCTACACCAGCAGAAAGATTGTGGAGTTCTGTCCAAACCTCATCTGGGTTTAAAATATTTCTTATTTGAGTTCTTAACTTTTGGACTCAAGGTTGAAACTAATAGAAATATTATTTATGATTGTGTCTTGTTAAATTTTTCCAAGTCTTGTAGACATTTCTTCTAATGTTGCACTGCTACTGGGTTCTTTAGGAATTTTTAATTTTCCTGAAATTAATTCCATTGCATTTGGAATTACTTTTAATTTGATCTGGAGCAAATATTTCCAATCTTCCCAGTTTTCCCTTCCTTGAGATGTTCAATTTTCTGCATAACTTGTTCCATTTTCTTTTCTCAAGAAAAGAATGGTTAGGGTTAGGAAACGTATCCTGGGATCATAACCTATTACAATAAATTTTTAATAACTGCAGAAATAATCTTATCTCTTTTAATAATTATTTATTACTTTAAATAATTATATTATTTATACATAAGAAATTAAAAATGAAAAAAATAAAAAGAACACTTGCTTGACAATATAATAAAGTACGACTTAAAATTTTGTAAACAGAGCTCGAGCAACATAAAAATTAACAGAGTTTAGCTGGGTCTCTTATTGACACTAAACAAAAAATAGAACAATATATTTTTCAACAGTTTGCACTAGTAATTTGTATAATTTATTTGCCATAGTTCTTGCTGTACTGTCAAATGTCATTTACAGGCGGCCCTCGACTTTCGCACATAATTGGTTCCTGAAAATGTGTGCGAATGTTGAATGTTCGAAAGTAGAGGGATGTAAAAAAACATCAAAAATTGTATTTTAAAATATTTATTTATCAATAATATATTAAAAATATTTATTTATCAATATACATAATTAAGTTAACGAGGCGTGTTTAAGTGCTTTCAGGTGTTTTCTTTATAAAACTTGTCAAGAGTTAGTTGAATACCACCCTTTTTTTTCTTTTCCTGATAAAGAGTTTTATAATATGCTGTGTCTTTCTCAAACGCCAAGAAGCAATGCCAATCGGTTTTTAGAAGGTTTATGTCCAGGGGCAAGTAGGAGAATATTCTCCATCTACAATAATTTTGGACAATGAAGAAATAAATTCTTTTACAGCATCTTTATCTGCATCAGCTGATTCTCCAGTGAATTTAATATTATGTAAAGAATACCTCATTTTAAATGTGTCGAACCAGCCAATTATTTGCTTGAAACACCGTGTTAGAATCTTCTTTTTATCTAGTCTTCCAATCTTCATGCAAACTGAGAGCCTTAGCTTGAATAATTGAAAAACTCAGGAACAATGTTTTGATGTTGATCATCAATCCATGATGACAAAGTTTCCATTTCATCAATCACTATGCCGTGTCTTTTGGAAACAATCTTTGAAGATATATTTTCACAATTTAGAAAGTATTCCTTAACCCTCTCGCTGCGTAATTTTTTTATCAAAATAGGTTCAAAAATTGCGTTTTTTTATTACATATTTCAAATCTACATATATTTTAAGAGTTAAAATATGCACAAATTTTTTGTAAAAGAGTTTTTTTTTTCAATATAGAATTAGATCATAAAAAAAGGTTGTCAGAATATTGAAATTGAAGAATAATCATAAAAGCAAAATTTTGAAAATTAATCTTGGTTAAATTATGATTTATTTTATGAAATACAAAGGTAAAACGTATATACTAATGAAAATATGCAAAATACTTACAAAACATTTATTAGAAATGAAGAATTATTAGAAATCACTATCCGCAGAGGAATCCGAGAAATTCTCATCAGTTTCTCTATAACAATCTTCAATATACTTGATATCAGAGTCAGAACTGCTATCAGTGTCGGAAATATTGTCAGGAATGTAGGTTCTATCACTCGCGAAACGCTTCCTGCCAGACATCTTTGAGCTTTGAAAAGAGTGCGCAAAATGCTGCAAAAAATGCTTGTATATTTCGCAGAAATGTGGACATCTAAAGCCATCTGTTAACCCAGATTTGAATAAAAAATTAACCATCACAGAAAAGCCAAAATGAAACCATGAATGGGGAAAGAGCGGGTTGCACAGTTAAATAGACGGCAAAAATGCATCCCCGCGGAAATCGCGGGATGCGCAAATTTTGCTACTTCTACGTTGCCCGCGGAATGCGCAGCGAGAGGGTTAATTTTATTCATGTTTTTCAAAATTGAACATATCGGTAGAGACCTGTTTATGTCGTTCGAACGGCCGATTGAAGCAAAAGACTCACCGCTTTCAGAACGTCTAATTATTTCCATCTTTGTCTCGATCGTATGAAGTTTATGAGTCCTTAATTTCTTTTTGTTCGTATCAACACTGCAGTTTCTCCGTTTCTCACTCATGTTTATAAATTTATAAGGGCGAAATATTTAAACATAAACAAATAAATTGTCAAAACACACAACGCATCGACACGCGCCCTAATTCAAGACTAAACCTGTTTAATACATTGTATATATTTGACATTCGGCCCTCGCCACCGCGGCTCGGAACCCTAGTGACGTCAACGATTCCGAGAAGTCCGCTACTCTAGGCGGCAATGTGTGAGTGAGCGCGAGCTACCGCGCTCCGTGGGAGCGACTGCATATGGAAGCGAACAATTTTTGAAATTATCGACAAAAATCTTTAAAAAATTGAACTTTTAAAAATGTGCGAAAGTCGAGGGCCGCCTGTACTTGTTTAATGGAGTAATTGTTGCATAAATTAATGTACTTTAATTACAAAATGTACTAGTTAAACTTTAAAGAGAAATTATTTCTATAAGCATTTTCCAATAAGTTCTACTTTAAATGACTATTTACATTATTCAATATTATCTTATTAGGATATTGGGTATTATGTTTTGACACATTTAATATATTAAATATCTTGATAGTTTAAAACTCTCTGAGTTGACTGAAATGCTTATTTGAAATAATTTTTGCACATTGTGTTGACATCTAATGTCTATGTAGCCCAAGTCCCTTTGTTTATGTGTTACAAACACATAAACAAAGTCCCTTGTTTATTCATTACAATCATTTTTTTCTGTTTTTACAACTAAAGTTTTAGCTATTTTTAAAGCACTCGCATATATTTCTTTTCTTAGAACTGGAAATTTTATATTCAGACTCGAAAAGTGTCTTGGAGACGTTGACTTCAGACTCTCAAAGACATCCTTTAGCGCATAAAGTTTTAAAAATCCATAACAAGCTCATCCGGCGTGGTTTTGGTACCATTTCTTGTTGGATACCGGGACACGTCGGAATTAGCAATGAACTGGCCGATGACGCAGCGAAAAATACAGTGACTCGTTTAAATATACACATTCCATACGATGACATTCATTATATTTTACGAGATATCGTATGGAACAAATGGAGCGAAGATTGGAGAGAGCAAAACAACATCCAACCCAACATCTCACTCCTACCGTCACTACCATCTCCAACGGTTCGACGTCATTTTAACACATCTTCGCATAGGCCATACACTTTTACTGGCGCTATTTTAATACTCCATCTCCAATTTTATCAAACTTGTTAGGTCACCCTCCACATTCATCACTACCTTTTTGCATCACTCTGGATTTTTACCTCATTTATAAGCAACATCTTTTAATTAGATCTGATTTTCAATTTTAATAATCAACTAAGGGGATACCCCATCTTAGTCTTTTTTTATCGTATCTTAGTCTCAAGTTTTAATGTTTTTTATCCCTATAATTTATTTTCCAAGGGTGACTTCCTTTTTCATACATATCATGTTTTAAAATACAGCTGTTATATCATCTAAACTACAACATCCATATCATGGGCACTTTTTGTTGATCACACTATTTTAACCTTTTATTTATTTTTACTGGTTGGCATCATCTCGTGTTTGGCGCAGCTTGTCCGTTTTGGGACCTTGCACCATAAAACCCATACCAACCAACCCACCCTCTGTTTATGTGGATTATTGCTATAATTCAGCTATTACAAGTTAGAATTTGAATCATGTGCTTTTGTACGAGTATTCATTAAATTTGGGGCAGGTTAAACCTAAACATTGCATTCCTAAAATTGGCATTTTTAGTATGGTTTTTGGCTTTGTGTTTATCGTTTCAAACCCAAACGTCATAGTATTACAAGAATGTGAAACATAATCACCTATGGCAGTTACCTTACTTAACTTTGTATATGGCAGCCTTTTCCTTGCGAGGTCTACCCCTTTCTACAAATGGGTTTCTCCAAAGCCATCTGCTACCTCATCCGAGCCGCACTACACAGCATTATTGCTTAACAGAATAAACAGAATTACCTAATACGTTTCAATTTGAATCATTTGTTTTAATACAATTTAAGTAATACTGCACGTTTCCTCTTGTCTTTCATTAAGGAAAAATATTAATTCCCCTGCTGACAACCAATTTCATCTATGGAAGGTTGTTAAGCTTAAATATCAGTATTCTCCCTCTTTTAAGTGACCAACCTATCCCTGTTTATATCTATCCTAATGGAAACAAGGGCCGTGGAAGAGTAACAGACTTGCTACCGGAGGGTTGCGAGTTCGAAAGCAACCAAAGACAGTCGTGCACAAAGGGAGCTGGTGCACGTTAAGTCTGTCATGGCTTCAAATGTCCTTACGTTGGCGTGGTGGGGAGAGTGGAGTGCCAGCTCAAGTGTGACCTCGCCATCTGACCGTGTGGTTCAAAATTACGCGGTGTCCTGGATCTTTCCCTTCTGGGGTTGATCCCGGACCATCGCCAATAGCCTGTTGTATTGCTCCAGTGTGACGTTAAATACCTACCTAACGGAAACAAACTTCCAAACCTGAAAGCAACTTTAAAGCTATATTCACCCCTTATTCAAGACTTCTAAGATTCAATTTATCTTTTCCTACCCGAATCAAATAATTCACTGATTTTCTTGGTATAATTTTCAATTTCTCTCAATTATGCATTCCACTTAATTATGGTTCTTGGATAATTCTATTCCTAAAAGTTTATAAATGAAAATGGATGTTTGTAGTTGTAGACACAGCAAAAGCGCATTGACTACTTGAACATTACCATTATGATTTAAATTTTGTTTCTGTTCTTACAATAATTAAACACAATATAACTTAAGAAAAAATTTAATGAATATATTCTATTCTATATAATATTTTGGATAATTATTTTATTTAGAAAAATGAAGATGAAAAACTAAAATTCCTAGTGAATGTCTTTAACCTTTGATTTTATTACAAATGATGTTAATTGGACTTACACCAAATTAGAATTTTTGTTCTAAGATAGACTACATTAAGCTTTAATTTTTAAAGCTTTAGTACATTTTGTATCAAAAATTATTTCAGTCTAAATAGAAGGATCTGACAAGTTTAATCCTTTATCAGAAGGACCCTCTTCTGCCAATAAAATACAGTTATCCTTTACTTTGATTGCCTTTGATTTAGTACTTAGAAAACTATTTTTGATTTACTTTGAAAACTATTTTTAAGTTTAAAGATTAATAGTAAAAATGAATCCCCTAACAGCTCTGCTATTTGCTTGGTTTTTATTGGTCCTACCATTCGGAAATATGACGTCGAGGTGATGTGGAATTAATTAGTGGATTAGGCATAGAAATGGCATTAGGTGGATTTAGTTCATGGAAAACAGTTTTACAATTAACTTCAAATGTAACCCTCTGAATCCTAAGCATAAAGTAAACTGCTATCAGTGAGGGTAATTAGTCATCCCTACTCTACAAAGAATCTCCTTGTCACCAGAAGCATTGTTAATGATCATGTGTTAGGGGTCGTTTCGCATAAACAAGACACTCAACACGACGTACCATTCAGGCTGGTACACCACAGGGTTCCAATCTTGGACCCAAATTATTCAATCTGTATGTGAACGACGTACCACAAAATAACTCTACACTACTCTGCATGTTTGCAGATAATACTGCAATACTGGTCCAAAGTAATGAACTCGAAAACATCACCAAAACACTCACATTATACCTCCACTCACTTGAGTCCTGGATTATCGATTGGAAAATTCTGATCAACGTGGACAAATGTCAAGCTGTCATGTTCACACGCAAAAGAATACTACCACCAGTCAAATTATTCGACAAAATTATACCATGGTCCCCAGATTGTATTTATCTTGGTGTCATGTTGGACCAAAGATTAACTTGGAATAGGCATATTACCTCCCTTAAATCCAAGTTCCTAGCTGCACGTAACATTATTTTCCCCCTAATTACTAGGGACTCCAAATTGTCAATAGAGACCAAAATGTTCATATACAAGGCTCCGTTCAATAATCAGTTATGCTTGTCAGGTCTGGGGATATACTGCTAAAACCCATATTAAGAAACTTGAAACTCTTCAAAATTCCACCCTTAGAATTATCACTAACTCCCTGGTACTACAGAAACAATAAAATCAGAGAACTCGGAATTCTAGAACTCAAGGAGTTTTTCGGCCGCATCAGTAAAAAATTTTATAAAGCCCTCAGTTGCAATGAAAACCTAGCTATAGAGCAGATCCCCAGGTATGACCATCGTCTTCCTGCAAATGTAAACCAGCAGATGGACAGAGCAAGAATCCTAAGGTTAAAAAACTTAGACAAAATTTCGATGGTTAGCGCATGCACATTAGTTGTGATTTTGAATGGGGAAAAATACTGGAGGGAAGGAAAATGGGGAAAATCTCGGCATGGATAAGTTTAACATTAGGATACTTGCTGTCTAACCTGGATTTTTCGGTGTTACCTAGGCGATATTCAAACAAATTTTCTTTACCTTTTTGTCATATTAGTGATTCAATCAACCTACAGATGGCGCTCAAAGCACCATCAGATTGCTATTCTGATTGGATAAACGTTAGATAGAACTGAAAATTCTTATGGGAGGTATGGTGTAGGACGCTCCTTTGTAAATATTTTGTCAATTTCGTCTCAATAAATGTTTGCTGTCTTCATTGCCTGGGATTCTACTGACAACTCATTAAAACAGAACCAGATACGACATTGGCGCACTCGACAGGATTTTAATGAGGAAATATGCTTTTGTTTTCATCGTGAGTCCTGCTCTTTGTTGTGAACTTTTACATTTGTGTTTCCTGCTAAATACTATTTGAAGAATTGTGTAAAGATCTTTTGTTGAAATGGCTTCAAGGTGAATTTTGAATTTGATTTTCGGAACTTTCGTTTTAAATCGAACATTTCGATTCGTGATCCAATCATGGCGTTCTTAGCGAAAGCAAGAAAAGAAGATCTAAAGACTGTTGCTACAGAAATGGGGATATCGAATATCGAAAACATGGTTGTAATTGAGCTAGAAAGTTATAACCGAAAATAAAAATTACGACGAACCGTTCGTGAAGGAACTCTGAAATACTATTATCGAAGAAAGGAGGAAAAGAAGAATTAGAAGTTGAAGAAAGACGAAGGGAAGAAGAAATGGAATTTGAGGTGCAGAAGATGCGTCTAGAAAACGAAAGATTGAAGAATGGGTCTGAAAGTCGACAAAAAACTGATGTAAACATGAAGCCGAGGTTTGACTTGCAAAGTATTTTACAGAAGTTTGATCCCAAAACTAACGATATAAGCCTCTACTTAGTTCTCTTCGAGCGTCAAGTGAAAAGAACGGAAATCAAGAAAATTGGGTATCATATCTAATAGGATTCCTACCCTATGACGTTGCGCAAATAATTGCCAGAGAAAACGAAGTGACGGATGATTATGAAAAAGTGAAAGAACTCTTACTAAAAAGATATAAACTTATTCCCGAAAGATTCCGCCAATTGTTTACGAAACACTACAAGAGACCCGAAATTACGTGGTGCGACTTCGCCTATGAACTTAAAAATTATCAAGAATGGATAAAAGGACTAGATGTAAAGACTTTTGAAGAACAGTCTAATTTAATTATTACTGATCAGATTAAGCGTAAAGTGCCACCGGAAATCCGTGATCATTTCATCGACGAATGGTCTCCATTCAAAATAATAGAAGAAATTGCTAATAAACTAGATTACGAAAACGTTCGAATTTGCGTAAACAAAAAAGTGAAGGAGAATCAAACGAACACGTTTAAACATCAGAATTTTAATTACAACAGAGAAGAAACGAAAAATTCCGTTGACCGGAAATATGCACATCAGAGAACATCGATGAGGGGCAGGGGGTTAACAGCAAGAAAAAAAGAAATCAGAGATGGAAATATTGACTGCTGAAATACGATCGGAGCACCTGTCGCAAGAAAAAATAAATGTTCCTATGAACTCTCTTCAATACGTAAACATTCTAGTAGATAATCGTAAACTGAAAAGCCTAATCGATTCTGGAGCTCAAATCCCAGTTTTCACAATTCAAAATTTATTTCCGAATCTAAAACTGAAAAGGGAAAAATAATTTTAACCAGTGCATTCGGAGAAAAAATTGAAGCTAGATTGGCAAAATTCCAAGTTTCATTAAAAAACGCGAGGATGAAAATAAACTTTGCCGTCCGATTGAAATACTTGCAGAAGTAACGGACAAAGTTCAAGGTCAGCGTATTCTACCCCCAAATATTTATGAATTACTAAAACGCTCTACAGAAAATGAAAAAGAAGCATGTATTCCTAAATGTCTAAATATAAGAGCTTGGATTGTGTTTTTCCAGTGAAAGAAAAATATTATTTAGTCTGCGCTGAAACCGGAAATGATGAATCAGAACAAGAATCACCAGAAAGCGGAATACTATCGTGCAAAAGTGAAAGCTTTTGACTTCGTGAAGAATACAACAGTTGTGATACATTAAAAGTAAGAAAAATTTATCACTTCGAAAGGGAAATTTCTTTTTTATCGATGGATTAATATTCCACAAAGATAAAATATTAGGAGAGACCGTTCAGCAACTGGTTTTACCGCAAAAGAGAAGTGCTCAAGTTTTAAAATTAGCTCATGGATCTATTTTTGAAAGTCATGGGAATGAAAAAGACGAATGAAAGAATACGATATAGTTTTTATTGACCTCACATGACTAGTGAAATCGCCGAATCATGCAAAGAATGCCAACTCCGAAGCCCAGAGAAAATGACTGATAAAATTCCTATTACTCCTTTTCTCAGACCGGAATTACCATTTGAATGTGTTAATGTGGACATTATAGGCCCTATCGAGCCTCCTTCAGCTCGTCGTCATAACTATGTGTTGTTGAGTTGATCAACATTCTCTGGCCGGAAGCAATTCCTTTGCGTTCCTTAACTGCTAAGGCGACATGTGATGCACTGTTGGAAATTTTCATGAGAACTGGAATACCAAATACTATAGTAAGTGATCAAGGTACGAACTTTTTATCGAAAGTTACTCAAGAATTCACATGGATCGCTTTTTCAGGATCCTCTCCTAGATTTTTGGTACCAGGATATGCAGCCAGTAATGGACTCGTAGAAAGATACAATCAAGTTCTTAAAAATGCACTTCATCATGTTATCCGGACAGATCCTAGTAATTGAGATAAATACATTCCGTTCCTGTTTGCTTACAGAGAAGTTCCTAACTGTACTACTGGAGTATCTCCATTTAAGTTGATGTATGGCCGAGAAGCAAGAGGTCCTCTGAGTATGTTGAAGTTCTAGCTGGTGTAGAGAAGTTCCTATACCTTTTGGGGGGTGTGAGGATTCATTCATGGACCCCTCAATTATCCCTCCCAAAGGCAAACTCGCCGACAGGTCGTAAAAGAGCCGGACAATACATTTCCATCTCTCTGGCGCCAAAGGCAAACTCGCCGACAGGTCGTAAAAGAGCCGGACAATACATGTCCATCTCTCTGGCGCCAGACGGTTGGGACTTGGATCGAAGAGGACAAAAGGGGATTCGTTCCGGAAAGAGCCCAGGTGTTTAGGAGTGCACCTGCCAGGTGATTAAGTCCACCTGCTAGGTAATCAAGCCACCTGCGCTAAGTAGCTGATCCCATTTTACGTCAGAGAGTCTCTACCGAATCAGCAACCTCAAAAATGAGCAAAGTAAAAACGAACCAATTAAAAGTAAGAACCAATCAAGAACGAACGAATCGAGAACCACCAGCGAACAAAGGCTGGGAGGTTTCAAAAGGAAAAGCAGGGAGTCGAATCGTCAGTTCTTGCTTGTGATCTCGATCGATCAGCTTAACTCACCGACCCTTTGAGCGGTCACTCCTTAGGGAGAAAATATATTTTTTGAAGACGGTTCTCTCAACCTGAGAGGACGCGTTCTTGTAGCCGGCGTAGGCTACCCATCTCGAGTCTTGTTTGTTTCCCGAGCTAGCGTCTTAGCTCAGTGACCCTTTGAGCGGTCAACCCCATTAAGGAGCTCTTAATAATTTGGAAGACGGTTCTCTCACCCTGAGAGAACGCGTTCTTGTAGCCTGGCGGAGGCTGCCTATCTCGAGTTCCTGCTTATTTCTCGTTCGAGACTTGAACCAGCGACCCCAGCGGAGCCGTGCCTGTCTTGTGCCGATCCGACGACCCCAGCGGAGCCGTGCCTGTCTTGTGCCGATCCGACGACCCCAGCGGAGCCGTGCTGTCTTGTACTGACCCGACGACCCCAGTGGAGCCGATCCCTGATTGTGCCGAACCGACGACCTGCGGAGAGTTCGGTACCGACTTCTCGTCCGGCAGTGAACCTGCCTTGTCCCGTCGTCCAGTGAGGATCCAGTGATGATCTTGTGAAATCGTCACCCGACGAGTAGAGTTTCATCTAGAGACTGTTGAGATACCTTTCTCCAACTCAGAGACTTTCGTACGTCCTGAGATTTCGACACCCTGTCGCATCCAGTTAGCAGAGGCATAGAAATTCGTGAAAGTGTCGTGTAAATAGATTCTAATATAGTCAAGAAATTGTTTTAAATACAATTATCGTTTGTTATTTAAGCCAGACTGTTCTCTGTAGATTTGAATCTACCACGCTACCCAGAGAATCACTACAGGGGGAATATGGACAAATCAGTCGTAGATTATCTCCAGGAACTCAAAATAAATCTCGAACGAGCAACCGACCAAGCTTTACTCATCGCATCGGGAAAACAAGCCTATGCGGATTATTTTAATCGCCGCATAAGGTCTAAAGGATTTAAATTAGGAGAGCAAGTTTACTTGTTAATTCCAGATTCTTCCAAGTTATATGCACGATGGACCGGACCTGGGGAGATAGTCAAGTATCCATCGCCGCATTCTTACAAAGTGAAACTTCCTGACGGAAAAGTACGACACTACCATGTAAATAAGATAAGGAGGTATTATCCAAGAGTGAATGCTGTTGGTATTGTTTTTGAAGATGGTGAAGAATTTGGTGAAATTCGTGTTTCTCCTAGAACTGTGCATCAACAAGAACTGTCTGATAAAATTTGGAAAATAAATTTACATGATCTACATGAGAAAGAAAGGAATCAACTGATTCAGATATTACAGAAGCATAAAAAATTATTTAGAGGAAAATTGAAAGTTGGTGAACATAAAATAAAACTTGAAGGCAAAGAAAGGACAAAACCATATGCTTATAGGATACCAGTCTTTGAAATCACAAGTAGATACCCAAATTGAAGAGCTACTTGAATTGGACTTAATAGAAGAAAGTTCTGCAGAAATCATTCATCCTGTTGTGTGTGTAAACAAAAAGGATGGAGGCATGCGTTTATGTGTTGATTATCGATCTCTCAAGGCTGATGATTTTCCTATGGAAGATGCCATTCAATTGCCTCACAGCATAGGGAAAGCAAATGTTATTTATTCACTTGACTTGTTGAAGGGATATTGGGCTATCCCAATGGAAGAATGTCGTGATTTTACTTCTTTCAAGACTCACAGAGCGCAGTATAGATTCAAAGTCATGTCATTTGGTTTGAGAAATGCTGCTGCGACTTTTCAACGATAAATGAACAAAGCGTTAGCACCATACAGAGATTTCAGTCGTGCATATATTGACGACATAGCTATATTTTCTAACATGAGTAATCATCTAAAACCACTTGGATCTTATTCTTTCAAAATTAGAACTACAGTTTACTGTAAATTTACACAAATATGCATTTGCAAGACCTGAAATCAAATATTTAGGTCATGTTATCGGATCTGGAAGACATCAAGCAGATCCAGACAAAATAAAAGCAATTGCTCAAATACTTGTACCTGAGACCAAGAAACAACTTAGAAGCATGCTCGGGTTGTGTAATTATTGGGAATATGTACCTTGCTATGCAGAAATTGCCTTACCTCTTACGGAGTTAACAAAAAAAGGATTCCTGAAAATTTACCTTGGCTGGATATACACGATGTTGCCTTTAACAAACTGAAATCTGCTCTAATGAAAGCTCCAGCTTTGCACACTCCAGTTATGAGTGAACCGTTCATAATAATGATGCATCCCAGTATGGTATCGCCGCTTTGGCGTATCTGGGTGGTTCAGTGGTAAATTTCCGTAACACAAGTCTTAGATCAAATAACTAGTTTATTAAAATCACAGTAACATACATCTTGCAGGACATAACAAGACAAAGCAGTATTATTAGGGCTGCAACCTTTATACGTTCTTTCTCATCAAGAACTTGGTAACAGAATAACTTCCACTTAAATGCGTAGAATATACATTCAAGGCCAGCGCCACACTAGCGCCCTGTTGCGCATTTCTAACATTCCCCACCTGAACTCTCAACTAGAGTTAACTAACTAAATCAGTAATTAATAAAAAAAAACACAAACAAAAAGTATAAAAACATCAAAAAATTGCATTCCATTAATTTAAATCGTTGATTTCAATTTATATCCATAAATAAATCAAACTCGGAAGGCACATTTTAAATCAAATATACAAAAGAAAGTTCTGTATTAGACAAACAGAAATATTTATACTTAAGCAACGTAAATGTAACACAATAAATTCGCAAGTACCAATAACGTTTTATCAATCAACAATAGAAAAATAACACAAATTCAATTATTAATTTCTAAATTATAAAGAAGCTGTATTGATCGTTTAATACCCTTTTGGGTTTTAACCAAACAGGAACGGATTTTTCCATCTCTTCCAGGGAATACCTGTTCTATTTTACCCATTAACCAGATGTTTCTTGGGTAACGATCATCATGAATCAAAACAATATCATCAATTTTAAATTGAACAGAATTCTTAATTGGAGGAAATATATTAGCAGATCTTAAGGTTAACAAATAATTTTTTCTCCATCGCCTCCAAAAGTGATTTAAAACATGTTGGTGATATTTATATCTTTTGACTGCAGAATTTCTAGATCTTGTCAGATCTTCTGCGGATACCCTGGTGGCTGGAAGAGATAGTATGCGTTTACCAATTAAAAAATGAGCAGGAGTGGGGAAGGTTCTGAGGGATCATCATCATACAAATAAGTAATTGGTCTTGAATTGATCATAGCTTCTATTTCTACAAAAACAGTTTCCAGTTCGCTAAGAGAAAGTGATGAACGACCAACAATTTTTCTCGAACTTGTTTTTATCGTTCTTACCATTCTCTCCCAGAATCCTCCCCACCATGGCCCTTTTTCAACAATATATTTCCATTTAATACCAAAAGATGCAAACATCTTTTACAGCAGGATGTGAAATACATTTCCACAATTTTTTTAATTCAATATTTGCTCTTTTAAAAGATTTTGCATTGTCAGAATAAATTGTACTACACAATCCTCGTCTAGAAATGAACCTGCGAAATGCTAACCATAAAGTATTCTGTAGTCATAGAAAGAACCAGTTCAAGATGCAAAGCTCGAGTAACTGCACACGTGAATAACAGAATATAGTGTTTATTGACACTTCCTTTGGTGAAGAAAGGTCCAGCATAAGCAAGTCCAGTCACTGCAAATGGAGGTGATTCTAAAATTCGATCGGGAGGAAGAGGCGCCACATCCTGAGATCCAGGACGCGTGAGTTGTATCTCTTACAAGTAACACAATTGCGCAAAACATTTTTTACGTACTCCTCCCCTTGATGATCCAGAATTTTTCTCGAATTTGCAATGAGTTGTATCGATTCCAGAATGAAGCACTCTTTCATGAGTGTGTCCCTACTAATTAGCAACTCAGAACCCAAACTGAAGGAAAATTAATAAGAAATAATGTAATGCATCAACTCCTTATTCAAACTTTGCAAGAAATTAATACCATCTTTGATTCATTACATTAGACTAGGGGTGTCAAACTCAATTAAAACACGGGCCATTTAATGCAACTGGTAAGATTCACGCGGGCCACATCACATTTACAAATTTTCTTAAAATTATATTTTGAAGGGAGGATTCACACAGGAATATGGATAGGATAATTAAAACACATTATGTAATTAAGTGAATTTAGGGTAATAATTTATAATATTGCTATATAATTGCTTTTATTTAAACATTTATTTTATTTAATGTATTTATAAAACTAAAATTAATTTTTTTTACCGGAAACTTGCCAGCGTTTTCCTCCTACTAGTTTTCCAATATCTGGATTCAAAGATTGAGAACAGACAATCTTCATTATGGCAGATAGATGTTTATCAGTTAATCTTGATCCGTAGGCCGTTTTATTTAATTTCATGGACGAAAATAGTTGCTCACACATTTTTAATATGACGAAATTGTGTGTACGGTATTGCCTCGATCTCCCCAAAGTGCTATTTTCTTCATAACATATTGTCCTGTTTTCATTTTATTTCAGAGCATCGTGGGCCACAAAAAAATTACCTCGGGGCCACATGCGGCCCGCGGGCCGCCAGTTTGACACCCCTGCATTAGACCAATCCCTTCCAGATTCCAGATCCGCCTCCTCCCAACTCACCTGGAGGTTTAGAGCAATTTACGGGAGGAGGGGATAGCGACTTCCAGGCATCCACGAAGGAGGAACAAGGGAACCCCACCCCAAAGGGGCAGGGAGGGCACACGAGGGCTCCAAGGCGTGCAGCCCGGAACCATTTTATTAAAACTTCAAAATATATAAAGACCACAAGGTCAACAAAAATAATAAAATTATAGACCAATCCCTTGGAAACTACGGGCTATATCTAATAGAAGCTTTCTTATTTGAATATTTAAATATAAGATTTTATCAAGGTGGGAAGATCAAATGAAAAGATCAAAAATTTCAACTTAAAAATGTCCGAAGCAACAAAATCACCATATTTAAGGGTCAGTAAATGGCTATATGTTTCTTTTTGAGTTATTCAGTGGATTTAAAATGTGATGAATGTGACAATAAATTTTATAAGTTCACTGTGTCTTATTTATCTTTCGTATTTATAAAATATTGATTTCACACACACAATAACTAATAAAAATTTAATATTAAAATTCCCGCACAGACTTAAAATCATAAGAATTGTCAAGTTATTTACATGATCACTGATAAATTTGAAATCCAGATAGACACACGGGTATAACTTTAGTTTTTGAACCAGAAATCTGAAATTGAGTAAAATAGCTAAGTATATGGTTTAAAAGTTACCTTCCATCTTGTAAAGAGATTTAGAGTATAACTTTTCATGTTAATAATATTTTTATAACTGTCCTGAAATAAATTTACGTTTACGAAAACAAGCAATCCAGGATCCATAATACAAATGAAAACTTTCAGTGGTGACACGTACGTGATTTGAGCACGCTACTTTATCTGTTTTCACTGTTTTTATTTTATGCGTCTGAAATATTTATTGAAGCAGTCATTTCCAGACATGTACATTTATTTTTCAATTTATTCCAACTCGTATTAATCTCATTAAATTTAAAAAAGGAAGTTTGAATTATTTTTTGCTACTAAATCTAAGATAATTTCCTCTTCACCTAATACACACAGTTAAAGAAAAATTTATAATATATTGAAATTAATTAAAAAACGTCAGAGGTTTAGGACAATCTTATACACTATTTAACCAGTGACGAAATACTTGTGAACATCCCCTACCCACTTTGACATGTTCTCGTAATATATAACAAAAAGTAACAGTCGAGCGATAACCAACACTACAGGGTCGATCTCGACTACGGGCTTCGTAAACCTGTGAGTAGGGCCGTATCTTGACTGCAGGCTGGTTAAACCAATTTGAAGGACTATCTGGATTGAGGGCTAGGTAAAACTGTCCCGCGAGCTGGTTAAACCTTTCCTGTATCTGGTCTGCTGTCCTAATAAAAATATTTGGTGGACCGTATATGAGCTGTGTGCCGGGTAAACCTGTCCGGAGAGCCGTATCTGAACTGCGGTCCTGATAAAAATTTGGAGGGCCCAGTCTGCACGCCTGATAAAAACATTTGGTGGGCCATATTTGGTCTGTGAGCCGGGTAAATATATCCGAAGGGGCGTATTAGGCCTGAGGGCCGGTTAAACCTCCGGAGGGTCGTATCTGAACTCTGGAAGATAATCTATTCACTACAACTTATTCATGTTACGCGTACGGTTTTTTTGCATATGTGTTAGTTAAACTTGATCCCAACGAGAACTTCAGCTAAGTATACAGGGCGTCCCAAAAAGGTCGTTCCGCGATTTATCTTTTTACCATTTGGAGATAAGTAGGCAATGTAAATTGCAAAAGTGCACCAAATAAGGTAAGTAATTAAGATAAGTGAATAAAATTATCACGTGATAACAATTTAAGCGGATACAGTTTTTAATTTGTATACCACCCCTCTAGATAAAAATCCGAGATAGCAAAAATGTTCCTTACCTGTATCCCTATCGTTAGTAAAAAACCATATTTCTGTAGGTTGAATAGACGTGAAATATAAGTAGACCCAAATATAGTAGTACCTACCTACTTCAATTGTTTTTAAAACTAAACTAACTTTATTGTTAAAAATGATTTCTCCTCAGAAAGAGAAAAAAAAGGGTCTCAATCCAAGTGAAATGTGGCCGCGGTGGCCCGGTTGGAAGAGTAACGGACTAGCAACCGAAGGGTTGTGAGTTCGAATCCAGCCAAAACACCGTCGTGTACAAAGGGGGCTGGTGCACGTTAAATCTGTCGTGGCCTCAAATGTCCTCACGTTGGTGTGGAAGTTTGGAGAGTGGGGTGCCAGCTCAGGTGTTGCCTCGTCATCTGACCGTGGTTCAAAATTACGTGGTGTTGTCCTCGGATCTTTCCCTCTAGGATTGACCCCGGACCGTCACCAATAGCCCGTTGTGTTGCTCCAGTGTGACGTTAATTGAAAATACCAATACCAAGTGAAATGATTATTATGAAAGTAATTTCAAAATAAATGACTATCTACGCAACTGAAATAATTGCAAGCGATCATTTTAATTTTTTACTTGTGATGGTAGGTAGGTATTTTAATTAACGTCGAACTGGAGCAACAACGTGCTATTGGCGACGGTCCGGGATCAATCCCCATGGGAAAGATCCGAGGACAACACCACGTAATTTTGAATCACGGTCAGATGACGAGGCAACAACACCTGAGCTGGCACCCCACTCTTCAAACTTCTACACCACGCCAAACGTGAGGACATTTGAGGCCACGACAGATTTAACGTGCACCAGCCAACTTTATACACGATGATCTCTGGTTGGATTCGAACTCGCAAGCATCCGGTTGCAAATCCGTTACTCTTCCAACCCTTTTACTTGTGAATGATACGAAACGTCAATCGTTTTTTCTTCTGCAATGTTTAAAGATAATAATAATTTTATTTCAGCAACTTTTATATATAGTATATATATCGAGCAAAGAGGCGAGAATAATTTTTCTCAAAAAAGTAGCTTATTTAATAATTAGCTACAAATTAATTGTCTCTCATCCATCGATCGACCGTGGTTCAAAATTACGGTGTTGTCGGATCTTTCCATTCAGGTTTGATCTCGGACCGTCGCCAATAGCCCATTGTGTTGTTCCAGTATGACGCTAATTCAATACCTACCTATCTCTCATCCATCGAGTCTGAAAACTCAGAATCTAAGACTGTCGCCATATTGAGAAAAAATTATTAGCTGGTGAGCTTAGCGGTCGCCAAACTGCGCCAATGCTCTGATAAACTGAACTCTCAGGAGACACAATTTGGGGATTAGGGCTGTATTAAGCAGCCATGCGCACGAGTTTTCCATCGTCGTAACAAGTGAAGTTTATCCGTTGATTTCATGTTCTGATCGAAGTTTCGCCACCAGAATCTATTAATTAGTGTATCATTTGAATCTATTAGTTTGTGTATCAAATGTCACGCACGATCAGACAACCAGCTAAATATGGAACGAGTCACGTCTCTGAACGGGCGAGCTCTTACGAACAGATATCTAACATGGAATTATTTCGAAAGGACTTTTCAGGTGTGTCCAGATCCAGCATCGAATTTCAAAAGAAAAAGAATTTCTGACGTTGAAGAAAGTTCTCCAAGCTGAGAAACCAATGCTTTGAAATCCAAAACCTAATACAAGTCGATTGCATAAGAGAAAGGTAAGGTTCACATTCTTCCTATTGAGATAAGTGAAAATGACTAATGAATCAAATTGTCTTGCCTCAATTTTATTCTAGATGTAGTTTTATATCACTGTCGATTTATTTATCCAGTGATGAATTGACTCTTTCGATCGGCTCGGAAATGTAAATCATGGCTTAACATAGGCTTTTGAACTGTGTTCGAACTAAATTATACAATATTAAATAATTTGACATCTTGTAAATGAGCTGAATTTGGACATACTATTTACTCTGAAAGAACAATCTTTGGTTGTGCATTTTATTAAATCGGGGTTGTAAATATAATTTATAATATTTTTCCATCTTTTAATCGTTTTGCCTGTTTACACGATTCTTGAGATAATTAAGATGAGGGGAAAACGCAACAATTGTTTACAAAATTTGATTGACTTGACCATATCACTACAATTCCTTCTTATTTTTCTGACCAATGCATCTAGGCTTCCTCATATACTGCTTGATCGCGTTATTTTCTTAAATGTAATCACAAATATAACTTAGCAACTGGATTTCATTATTTACTTATTGAATTTCTGATTAAAGCATTTAAATTTCTGTTTAAAATAAACTATTGTCTGAAATCCTATAGTAATTTTAACTATGTATCGTCCTCTCGGAAATATCCGTTCCTTTTAATACGAATTATGATCTACTTTTCTAAATCCAAAAGTTGAATTTAGTTTGTATGAGATGGGACAAAGCTGTTTTTATACGATAATAGTATGAACTGTTGGTATTTTGAGAACAGTTAACACAACTGTTAATATTAAGAGTTGTGTTATCAGTTAGCAACTAAATTTAGAATCTAACCGTTAACTGTTAGAAATTGAGATTAATGGTCGATTTTAAATGCTATAAACTGCTTTAATTAGCCATTAATTTAATTTAAAATGTGTAGTACTTTATTTTCATCAATTCTAATTTTTAAGCTAAATTTAATTCGATTTGAATTGCTTCTCTGCGATCCCAATAGCATTTATCGGTAACTTAATATTTTTGATAACGGATGATATCTTATTTTGATTTAACTAATAATTAACTGTTACCAAAGTAACAGCTCATCTCTAGTTAATATTATTTACGTTCTATTAAGTTATATATATTTATATGTTCATCGTCAAAGGGTCAAGCAAAATAAATCGAAGCAGATTATAATGTATTCATTTCTAAAATCTTTCTTTGTAAGTTTAATAAACGAGTTTCTATTGACATGTACATTTATGGTATAAAGTGAGAACAAGTCATTTTTGAGGTAACTTATATAATGCCGATTGTTCTGATTATTCTCGGATTTCTGACCCAAATATATTGCAACATTATTTTTTATGTAATTTAACAAATTGTAACTCCTACAAAATAAAAAAAATTATCACAGAAGTATTAGTTGTAAATCAATCATCGAATCTTTCCCATCGGGATTGATCCCGGACCGTCGCCGGCCGCTGTAGCCCAGTTGGAAGAGCAACGGTTTAGCAACCAAAGGGTTGCGAGTTAGAAATTAGGTCGAGCCAAAGACCGACGTGTACAAGGGGGCTTGTGTATGTTAAATCTGTCGTGGCCTTAGATGTCCACGTTGGCGTGGTGTGGAAGTTTGGAGAGTGGGTTGCCTGCTCAGATGGTACTTTGTCATCTGACCGTGGTTCAAAATTACGTGTTGACCTCGATCTTTCCCTTTGGGATTGATCCCGGACCGTCGCCAATAGCCCTTGTGTTGCTTCAATGCGACACTAATTCAACTTCCTACCTAGAAATCAATCAAGATTTTGAAATTTTACAGTCTCGCACAATGAAACAGGTAGGTAGTTAATTAACGTCGCACTGGAGCAACACAACGGGCTATTGGCGACGGTCCGGGATCAACCCCCGAAGGGGAAGATCCGAGGACAACACCTAATTTAGAACCACGTGAATCCCGAAGGGTAGGATCCAAAGTAATGAAAAGGTAATTTTGAACCAGTCAGCTAGCTGACTAGAACACCTGAGCTGGCACCCCACTATCCAAATTTCGACAACGCGCCAAAGTGAGACACAATCAGACGCACTGCCGTGGTTCAATGTGTTTGTTCACTGCACCAGCACAACCTGTGACTTCAGGTTCGATTCCTCCTTGGGTGTATCTCTTCTGTGTCTAAACCTTTCCTTGTGTGTATGTTGGGGCCACGGCAAGCGGTTGGAACCGTAGCGGCTTAGCAACCGGAGGGACCAACCAAAGATCACCGTGCACGTGGGTCTGGTACACGGTAAATCTGGCTTGACGTGGTGTGAATGTTTAGAGAGTGGGGTGCCAGCTCAGGTGTTGACCTTTTCATCTGACCGCGTCTGCGACGTTAATTAATTACCAATTTTTGCATATCTTCCGTGCAGGTGGGAAAAAAGAGTCCCCTTTTCGTTCCTGCACCGTTTATAGCAGTGGTCTGCAAACCGCGGCTCGCGAGCTGCATGCGGCTCTTTAGCCACTTGAGTGCGGCTCTGCCTCGAATCGATGTCGACCACGTGCGGGCGAACAGGGTGTCGGTCGTGTTGACGTAGCGCATCGTCTTATTGATGAGAACCTGGAATCCTGCTTGAAATTAAAAATAACGACATACAAACCTGACTAATCCAAACTTTCCAACGAAATGCAAGGTCATTGTTCACAGTAAATGCGTGTTTTGTCCTATTTTTATTTTAATGCAAAAAATATTTTTTGTCAATAAATAAGATTATTATGATATCTGGTTTTATTTAATGTTAGTAGCTAGTTTAAACCGACTCCTAAAAACATGGTTCTTGAAAAGAAATTTGGCTCAAAAGAAATCTTAATCGTTGTACTGCTGATCTTTGGCTCTTTTGACTAATGAGTTTGCCGACCACTGGTTTATAGCAAAGTAAATTTAAGGGTACCATTCTATATGGAATTGGCGACGCACCTACATAGGGTAGATGGTGGATATCGCCACCCCCCCCCCAAAAAAGCAATAGAAAAATTAAATTGTCATTGATTTGAAAATACCAATTGATGTTTAGTGAATTTGTTAAACCATTTTACTCCAGTCCGATGTTTGGATTTGTTAGTGAAGTTACGTTATCTACTGTGATGCCGTAGATACGGACATCCCATAAGCATAGGGGCCGCGGTGGCCCGGTTGGAAGAGTAAAGGACTAGCAACCGAAGGGTTGCGAGTTCGAATCCAGCCAAACACCGTCGTGTACAAAGGGGGCTGGTGCACGTTAAATCTGTCGTGGCCTCAAATGTCCTCACGTTGGTGTGGTGTGGAAGTTTGGAGAGTGGGGTGCCAGCTCAGGTGTTGCCTCGTCATCTGACCGTGGTTCAAAATTACGTGGTGTTGTCCTCGGATCTTTCCCTTTGGGATTGATCCCGGACCGTCACCAATAGCCCGTTGTGTTGCTCCAGTGTGACGTTAATTGAAATACCACCACCACCACCACCCATAAGCATAGATTGTTTTTAGGTTTTATGGCGCAATGGACCATATTTGGCCATGCTGCGCAAAACACGTCAGACAACGTCAAGTAATGGACCTACACAAAGAAAGTTTTACAGACCCGAAAGAGATAGGTAGTTGAATTAACGACGCACGGGAGCGACACAACGTGCTATTGGCGAAGGGAAAGACCTGAGGACAACACCGCGTAATTTTGAACCTCGGTCAGATAACGAGGACAACACCTGAAACGGCACCCTACTCTCTAAACTTGCATACCACGCCAAGAACACGACTGATTTAACGGGCAACAGCCCCACGTGCACGACATTTTTAATGTGCACCAGCCCCCATGTACACGACGGTATTTGACGGATCGAGTTTCTGACTCGTAACCCTCCGTTTACTAATCCGCTACTCTACCAAAGGGGGCTTCCCCTGACACAGAAGAGAGAAATGCTCCCATGTAGGAAGGGGCTTCAAATGTCCACAGGTTGTAGGTTGGAAGCTTAAAGAGTGGGGTGCCAGCTCAGGTTTTGACCTCTTCCTCTGACCATGGTTCAAAATTACAAGGCGTCCTCGGATCTTTCTCATCGGGGTTGGCTCTCTGGGGCACATCTTTAGACGTGTAAATGCATCACAACCACCCGAGTGATCTTTCCTCCTTTTCATTTTTATCTCCTCCTACCCTTCTGCTTTTCAACCTTCCTCATTCTGTTGGGCCGCGGTGGCCCGGTTGGAAGAGTAACGAACTAGCAACCGAAGGGTTGCGAGTTCGAATCCAGCCAAACACCGTCGTGTACAAAGGGGGCTGGTGCACGTTAAATCTGTCGTGGCCTCAAATGTCCTCACGTTGGCGTGGTGTGGAAGTTTGGAGAGTGGGGTGCCAGCTCAGGTGTTGCCTCGTCATCTGACCGTGGTTCAAAATTACGTGGTGTTGTCCTCGGATCTTTCCCTTTGGGATTGATCCCGGACCGTCACCAATAGCCCATTGTGTTGCTCCAGTGTGACGTTAATTGAAATACCCAACCCAACCTCATTCTGTTTGTCTTGTGTTTGGCGCAGCTTGGCCGAACGTGGCCCTTGCGCAATTAAACCCGAAAACAACTAACCAACCCTTCGGGATTGATCCGCCGCCAATAGCCCGTTGTGGTTCTATTGTGCGACTTTAATTTACCTAGTTACTAAGGCAGGAAGCTAACCTGACAGGAATCGAACATGTGCCGCCTACAACTCTCGGGTTGCTAGCGTAGTGGCCAAACCCACTAAGCCACGACGCCTCCCCTCCCCCGTATTTCCATAGGAAACTTGAAGAAATGCTTCGAGTTCGTATCTATATTAGGTCTAAACATGATCTATTGCGAAGTATGGGGGAAAAGATAAGTGGCCCTACCCTCCCCAAAGTACTGTCCTGCAACAATTCTGAATGCGTCTGGTGCGGAATAACATCTTTTTAAAATTCATTTTTGATTGATATTTGAGTCGGGAGTGAATTTTTCTTTGAAGCTTCTCGGTGGAAGGTACTGTCTCCAGGTAAAAAAGTTCTTGTGTTCCGAATACATTCAGATGAGTAGAAACTTTCAAACTGTAGCAAAGTCTTGGGTGTCGGGATAGCAAGAGGGGTGCAGTTGCACTTGGTGGTGTAAGAGAGGGCAGTACAATGAGCGGTAGGGCAAGCCTATCATTCCAGTGAGATCTCAGATAATACCATGGTTCAGAATACCAGTGGCTGCATGATATTTGCATAAGGCTTTATCGGAAATTGCTTTTAACTGGTTCTCATACTCCACCGCTGCCCCACGGAATTGTCCTTTCCCCACGGAAGCCACACATTGGCGGAACGGTGGTATTGTGTCCGATTGGATGACAATCGAACCAGTTCTGGTCGTTCTCCGGGCCAGAGATCAATCTATTCGCTACTACTTATTTATCATACGCGTACTGGTTAAGCTCGACTCCGGCCAGAGCAGCAGCCATTTCTGAAATAGCTAATCAGTACAAAATATGCAGATTGAAAGTACCTTTTATTACAATCGGAAAATTTATTGGTGGGCATGTTTATGTAAAGTTTGAGGTATCCTGCGCCTTCGGCCCAATTTTTCGACCCAATTTTTTCTGACCACGTGCAAGTACACACCTTCATCCCAAAACTTCACTCAGAAACGCCCTTGCATAAATTCCATCGTAAGGGAACAAGTCACCCCCAGTTCTGATGGGGTAAAATTCTACCCTTTTCGGTAACGTAGCACCAAAACGGGCAGTTTTATAGGGATGTCCTGTTCACAGTATGCTGCTGAAAGTAAGCGGTGGGAAGTAACACGTGTCACAGTATTTATTCTTTTAAGAAATCACAATGCTCGTTTCCAACTATATTTGCATCCTTGTTTTAAACAGAAGAATGGCAGTTTCTTAAGATTCCAGAACCTGTTGACAGTTTGCTGCCAAAAGGTTCTGTGATCACACGACCATGAGAGGAATTTATCCCTATCTATAAACCTTAAAGTCGGAGTAGAAACAAGGACAGGGAACGAGAGAGCTAGGAAGACGGCCGGATATTACAGACCGATCGTACTTAGTGAGGCTCTTCCCTGAGACAAATTGTCATTTGTTTTTTAATTTGTTTTAATGTGTATCCAATAAACTTAAACCTAACAACGTGTATCCAATAAACAAAACGTTTCAAGTGTTCTCTTTTGCAGAAAAAGAACCTCACCAGGACGTACACGAGCCGAAAAAAGTGCATGAAAAGGGAGTGTTCAACCGAAAATATTTGAGAAATTGTTCTCTGGCGCTCCGGGTCGCCCCTTCAACTACGGCACTGCCCAAACACACACCTTCTTTCTTTTTTTTCTTTAGAAATAGTTCTTTTTTTCGAATACTTTGTGTCTAGATCAGTGGTTCCCAAAATTTTCAGTCTAAGGACCCCATGAAAATTTACAATTTTCGTGGACCTCTTGAGATAAAATTAAATAAGACATCCACACACATAAATGCGTCCACAGAAAACGAATTTCCAGTTTTATATGTGTAGAAAGACTGAATACATCTGCATGCTTCAAAATTACTACAACTGTAGACGGCAGTTTTCCTGCTGGCAGAAGCATGTATTAACTGTTATTGTAGCCAGAATGCGGTACGTGGATCATGAGTCACTGGGAAATATGCCCTAAGCTGCAAATTTTATACTACGTTGGCTTTCTAATTTTCATTTAAATGTTTTTAATCTATGGTACCTTTTAATCCCCAACACATTTTATCTGTTGTAAATTTTTCTCAGTCAGCATAAAACTCACTATTCTTACCCTTTTAAGCGGGTCGCGGAAGTCCAGTTGGAAGACCATCGGATTAGCAACCGAAGGGTAGCGAGTTCGGAACTCGGACCAGCCAAAGACCGTCGTGTACACGGGGGCTGATGCACGTTAAATCTGTCGTGACCTCGAATGTCATCACGTTGGTGTGGTGTGGAAGTTTGGAAAGTGGGATATCATCTGACCGGGGTTCAAAATTACGAGGCTTTGGCCTCGATCTTTCCCTTCAGGATTGATCCTGGACCGTCTGATGACCGTTGACCCGGGCTGATGAAATATTGCATGTTTTCCGCGAACCCCGAAATCTTGTCCCAGACCCGTGGAGGTCCACGGACTACACTTTCAAACCCCTGATCTAGATATTGGGAGATGAACTTTTACGGTAACGACTTCAGTCTTTGTTTCTTCGTTGTTTGTCATATTTATATCTTTTTACTGTCATTGTTCGTTGTTTTTCTTTATGTGTTATTTTTAATCTTTATTATAATCGCACCTAGCCCATTGGATATTTGAAAAAATAACACATTATATATCGCTGTAGAAATAAGATGCTCTAATATTTTACTGTTAGTTAACCCTCCAAGTGATTTCGACGAGATATCTCGTCCATCAAAATCTGACCAACTTTGGTAGACGAGATATCTCGTCACCAAGATTTTGCCGTCTTTTCGACGATGACAAGGTCAAGATGTGGTCATTTTTTTCTAATCACGAGATATCTCGTCCATCGAGACAACCACCATTAGGATTAATCGAACTATGTACTAATTATATAAGTATTATTAATTAATGACATTTTTTACAAGAATGATTCAAGGTTCTATTTCTTTTTCGTTGTAGCAATTTGACAAGAGTGGCTCTCAACTGCTTCAGATCCAATTATGATCATGGAAACACATACACAACTGTCGTCAGATTTTCCTACAGATCAGGAGTGGTGGAAGAGTTTATGGATTCGTAAAATTAGAAGACACATCTTATGTGACCAGGAACGAAGTACAATGACGGAAGCGAGTTGGTTGTTTTCAGAAAACAAATTACTCCATCAATACGTTCACTTCTAATTTTGAAAATCTACCTTCATACATTACTAAAACTTTGCCCCCCAAGAGGAAAGACGTCAAAACGCTGAAACAATAAATGCAAGATGAAATGCAGTTCTCAATAATTTTCTCGGGCCGCGTATCCCGGTTGCAAGAGTAGCGGATTAGCAACAGGGGTGCTGCTGGTTCGAATCCAACCAAAGACCGTCGTGTAAAAAGGGGGCTGGTGCACGTTAAATCTGTCGTGACCTCAAATGTCTTCAAGTTGGCGTGGTGTGGAAGCTTGGAGAGTGGGTTGCCAGCTCAGGTGTTGTCTCGTCTTCTGACCGTGGTTCAAAATTACGTGGTGTTCTCGGATCTTTCCCTTCGGGATTGATCCCGGACCGTCGCCAATAGTCTGTTGTGTTGCTCCAGTGCGACGTTAATTAAATATCAACCTATCTATCTACCTCAATAATTTGCGAATGGCATTATTAAATATTTGATCTTTAAATGTGCAAATAAACTTGATGAAAATTGGGAACATTTAATCAGGCCTGAGCATGTTTTATTTTTAAAGTCAAGGATTAGACTAGGGCCAAAGAAACTAGGTTTAAAAATATTTAAGAATATGAGTGTAGAAACAAAAATACTACTATATTGATGTAACTATAATGCCATTATATTTATGATTGCTTGAGGATGTTATAACTCATACAAAGTATTGTACCTCAAATGTATTGAAAAACATACTGTTATACTTTGTTGAGTGATAATAACTGAGCTGCATTTGAAATAAATCTCGATGTGTTAGATAATGGTGTTAAGCACAAAATTATTTATTACCCTTGTTTCCAACTGATGGAAAGTAATGACTAAATCATGCTTCAAAAGGTAAACGTGAATGATGAAATGTAAATCCTATTAAAGCCATCCAGTATAAGAACTTTATAATGTAGTCAAAGGTTAAATGAATTGGAAAAAATTGTATTGCATCGGAATATTTTTCATGTTTTCGCATCAGCCAACGTGTTTCCATAACTGGTCATTCATTTTGGAGGCAGAAACATTAAGCATCATTTCAAATTATGATAGAATTTCGCACATCAGATTAAATATTTTTTGCGGTATTTTTAATGAACAATTTAAAATTCTTTGATGCAAGGACGACAATTGCAATGACCGCAGGTAACTAACGGCCATTTTTGTTTATCCGATAGTTGTCGCATGCAATTGGGAGAAAAGAAATTCTGATGTTGGTACAGGGTATGTGTTATATTTATGTACATCAGTTTCAAAGTATGTCAAGTACCATCTTTCTACTCTAGTTTAGTAACTTAATTTTCTGGGTTTTCGATATTTAAAAAAAGAAATGTCTGAACTTTGTAGGCAAAATAAATTGTGAAAGGCAAAGCGGTTATCTTTTATTTTCCTCCTTAATTTGTGCGAGATAATGGAGGAAGGATAACTGCCAAGAAATATTCTTAAAGACTGACGTACTTGCGCCAAAGTACTGGAGATCCCGTGAGCTTTAGGCAATAGCCAATCGCTTGGCATTTGCCAACATGTTAAGGTATCTTACTTATATTGGTTAAAATTCGTTTGAAATTTTATCTCCATAACTCAAAGAACTTTCGTCCTAATTCCTTGTCCAACTGGTGGAATTATTTTGAATATATGTGCAATTATATAGTGTGCAATCACCGTCATTTAAAATTTCTTATGATTGAATACTGCAATGGCAATGTAATAGTAACCATGGAGTAAAAGATAAAATGAATGGGAAAATTGAAAAAATTTCCTTTCGGGCACTTTGATTTTGTTAAATTAAAGTTGATATTTGTGAATTTAAGTAGGGGAAGGAGGGGAATTCCGATCACCAAATATTTAGCGCTACTATTCGTATTTAAGAGTCTTAGAAGATGCTGCCCTCTGGGGGTGACGTGTTGACTCTATTCCAGCAGTGAAAGAACTGTTCATGCTTAGACATTTTGTGCTGTATCGTTATTGTGATTTTTGGAGGTTTTGTTATAAGTTTGCATCTGTCAATGGAAGGTAAGTCACAAAAATTGTTTTATAAATATCTTGGTTTATCATAGTATATAAAAGCCGATATCCTTATTGATATAATAGCCTATTTCATTTGACATCGCTATAACCTGTATCATGACAATGAGCGTAAAAATGAAAATGGATGCCAGTGGGGAAATTCCGATCAGTTCGTTCAGGACCGTTTGGAAGACAAGTCTTGTCTGTAGTTGAAGATACGCCTGCCTCAGACATGGATGAGCTAAGGACTATTTCCCAAAACAAAGTGAGAGACCAACCATCGATTGACCTCGAGCAGACCTACTTCAGCATCTCAGACTGCAAGTAACAGATGTTTCACCAGTTCCTTCCAGACTGTTGCCAACAACTCAAGTGCGTCAAAAGGGTCCCGAAAGAAGCAACATTCAGAAATATTAACAGCTACTCCCTTTAAAGAAATGTTGGTTCAGAAAGAAAACCGAAAACGTCACTCCAAGGATAGCAATATAGTGACGAGAAAAAAAACCAGAAGAAATTAGTACAGCCAAAGAAGATTAACAATAAGGTGTATAAAGCAAGCTCCAAAAGTAAGATGGCAACGCGAAGACAACTTTCGTTTGAAACATCGGAAAGTGAAGAGACTGGAGATATTGTGTGCGATGATGAATCTGACAATCTTAGTGAATTTGACGAGAACACTTGTTTAGTTTATGGAGAGGTAGGGAAAGGAGGTGAGCATTGGTATAGATGAGGAAGATGGGCACATTCCCTGTGCTGTGGATGGGATACACCAGATGACTATGTTTGTGATTTGCATAAAATGTGATTTAGATGAAACTTATCTGATCGGAATTACCCATTGTGTGACTGGTATTACCTTCCTTGAATGGGAAATGCCAATCAATGCCTCTTCATTTTTTCTTTTTTTACATTCTTATTTCACTTTTATAATAATTACTGTTTAATAATGTTCTTTTAAGTATATTTTAATTATACATGCAGTTTCACGTTAATGAAATAAACTTTCTTTGATTTATAGCAATTTTTGTGTTTAGGTGATCGCAATTCCCCTCCTTCCCCTATTTGTGACAGCATTGTGTTATACTGGAAACCTCGAAGAGCTTAGGTAAATCTTAAGAAATGGCGTGAAGGTTATTAACTTCTGTTTGAAACGGCTTCTTAAAAGTAGTTTCACCTAATACAAATGGAATATGAAGAGTTGGAGAACATGCAGAAGACAAATGAAAAATGATGTGAACCTCGGAATATGAACTTGGAGCTACTGGTTTGAAAGACCTTTACATTCCTTGCGCCATCTAAAGAACATTGTATCCTTTGGGCAGAAGAATTCACAGGAATTTAAGTTTTGGGTAAGTTTTTGGATTAGCGAAGAGTTTTTGATAATTAAAAAAAAATGAATATTTTTAATATAAAAAGCGTGATTTCAAACTGAAAAACTTTACATAAAATTAAGAAAAGACGAACAAGTAATAGACACAGTATGAATTAATAAACTAATTATGTTTATTCTCATAAGGAACACACGTATTCAAATCTAAGTGTAGAGGAATGCCTAATAGTTAATTCGAAACAAAGGTCTTTAACATGTTCATTTTTATGCATTCCCCTCTTCCCCGAGACAGATTCAATCAGGAAGTTTCAAGTTTGGACTTTTTTCAGTGAAAAGGAAGAATTAAAAAAGGACTCAGTTGTAAAAAAGGAGTATGTTAAGGTTCAGGGCTACCACAGGCGATTTTTTGCTGCTGTTTTTCATCCTTGGCGACTAAGGGTATCCTTTTAAGCAAAATCGTCTGAAAGGATACTAATTTTTAAAATTGGCGACTGTTTTTAAAATTCACCAAAGGTCAACGAAAATTTAGCCACTCTTTTTAACTAATAGCGGACGGAAAAAAAATATTTTTTGGATTTTTCTTTAGAGAAAATTTTCCAAGTGACATCAGTTTCGAAGTTTTGGCGCCAAACCGTGGCACCCATGGTTACTGTATTGTCATGAAAACCTTACAAAAAAGGTTTCGTTTTTTAATTTTAAAATTTAAATTTCTTGGTGAGATCTTCAAAGTCTGTTTCACACTTAATTAGCTCATTTTGCGTTTTAGCCTATTCATTTTGTATTTGAACAACTCAAATTACTACTAAAATAGGGTTTATAAGAGGATGCGTTTTTACTACTGTTTTTGAGAATTTATGCTAATATTTTACAAGTGCTTTGGCATCCCTGGCAGGTTTCATTCCTTTCAGAAAATTTTATTGTATATATTTTTAAAAAAAATGTATTCCCTCTTTTGAAATGAGAACAATTATTTTAAGGATGCATTTTGACTGATAATCGCGGTATTAATAATATCGCCGGCAATGTAAATTACTGGGCTTTGGGCAACTATCTTATGGGGTGCCTACCATGATTTAAGACTACTGAACATTTCCCATCAAAAATATATCGATCTAAAAAAAAGTACGACAAAATTAGGGAAGTATTTATTGCCTGTGATCTAGAAGCCCCTTGACTTCAACAGAATCCGCGTCAATTCGAATCCAGAAGACAATGCTTGACGGAAATTCAGTCGAACCCTTCCGCTATAACGGAATCCGCATATTGTGTTACGAATGTTTCATCCTCCACATAACTTTCGCTATTCAAAATAAGATTTCTTAAGTCAATTACTTTCATATCTGGAGTAACTGTCTCACCTATCTCCTTCAGCGATTGACTTAAGATCTTTCTTTCGCTCCCCGGAACATTTTTAAAATAATAAATATTAATCTAAACTAAATTAAAATTAATTATCTCATACTGAATCTGACCAAACAGCAAAGCAAAAGTTGCCTACCTCATCGTCCTTGTCCACTGGAACCAATCCACAAACTAAGACTGATGATTCAGATCCTGTCGACTGCGCCATTGTAATAGAGGGTGTTATGTATCTCAAGGATCCAGCACACCAAAATGCTTTTGTACTCTACAAAAACTTAACTTTATTACAATAACAAAACATATTACACAGAATTATAGCAATAAGGATTACACGCCCCTCAGACAACCGACCTAACACGCCGGAGTCAGACGTTAATCTCCACTTTAGTCTACTCCCTCTTGATCAAGGGAGTATGGCGCGCCCTCTAGAGTAAGGGCTAAAGCTACAATTCTGTTGACGGGGAAGGTACGAAGACGTCAGTCCGATTCGGGTGGATTCAGATTGACTCAAATTCTGTTGGTGTGAAGGGAGCCTAAATCACATGGAACATCTATTTGAGTCATCCCATGTGAAATGAGCCAAAATCAGGTAGGTATTTTAATTAACGTCTCACTGAGCATGTTGAGTGCCGACGAATGTCTCTAAGACCTATTGACATGCGATTTTCGTCCTTGCTTTGAGAGACAACCTACTGTAACTTTCTGGGGCCTCTCCCGCTACTCCGTAATGGCAATAGTCTGTGCGAGGGGGCTGCGCCACAAATAAGAAGGTCCGGGATCAAACCCGAAGGGAAAGACCGAGGACAACACCACGTAATTTTGAACCACGGTCTGATGACGAGGTCACACCTGAGCTGACACCCCACTCCAAACTTCCACACCACGCCGACTTGAGGACATTTGAGGCCACGACGGATTTAACGTGCATCAGCCCCTTTGTACACGACTGTCTTTGGTTGGATTCAAACTCGCAACCCTCCGGTTGCTAATCTGTTACTCTTCCAACCGGGCTACCGCGTCAGGAGCCCAAATCAGAAAAAGCTGGGGCCTTGGATCGACGGATTTTCATAAAATTTAGAATAGGGGTTTAGTTTTTGGGTTGGTTTAATAACGATATCCTAAATATTTTGTTCAAAATAAAAATATTTTGTAAGTTTTCAGGCCCTTTTAGGACTTGCAACTCTGAAGAGCAGTTGTGAAATCCCTTAATTTTGACAGTTTGAATATCTGTTTCTCAAAAGAATTTAACTTAAACAATATTTTATATTTTGTAATCTGAAAAATTTGTTTTTATCTATTTGGAAAGAACAATTTTAAACATAATATTTAATCTGAAAATTAGTTGCAAAGAATGAAATATGGTCTATTTTGATGCAATTATAAGTTTCTATGGGCTAAAGGAATTCAAAGGCATCGTTAAAATTCACACCAGTTACAGCACTAGGTATGATAAAATTATTGCAGGAGTTTGAAAGTCGCCTTTTGTTTCCTTCACCTTTAAAATAGGAAAGGAAAATTACAAATTGATGGTTTCCCCCTCTAAATAGCCATATAAAATGAAATGAAGGTAAGCTCTCTGACAAAAAAGGATATTTTAGAGGAATATAGTAAAATATGTCTATATGTAAAAAAATTCAGGTTTTGCCTTTTGAGTCCTAAAGCAATAGTAACAAAATCGGTAACGCGCAAAAAGCAAAAACATGGTATCACTGCATGGCTTAATTAGCGACTGAAAGCTTTGCCAAACGAATATTCGGATAGGCCTACGACGTGTTACCATGTTTCAAAGATATCGCCATTACTGGCGATGGTTACCAAATAATTTTTAACTTAAGAAGAAATTATAAAAGGAGAACATCAAATTGACTACTTATAGTGATAAATATGAAACAATTCGTGAACGATGTACAATCGGGAATAAGGATGTAACAATACTTGAGTATTCCCATTAATAGCTGCTGACATTGAACTAAACCTTTGAGGAAGCTGACTTATTTGAAGTCATCCATCATAACATTAGTTGAAGACACAAAAGAACTTGATTATCTATAATGTATTGAAAATCTTCATCTCTGTCACACATTTCATTCACATGTGCATTATCAATTTCATTTCGGTTATTTATAAAACAGTAGGAAATTTACTTTTGCAGTCGACACATCTTAATCTAATAAATTCTTTTAGTAATTCTTTTTGAAAGAATGTTATAAAAATATTCAATCCATTTATATTAAACAGAAAAAGGTATAAAATTAATATACAGTGCATTTTGTGGAGCGACGGCTTGAGTCCATAGCCCTCTTCTGACTACTCTAATCGCCCCTTGATGTTTTATACAAGCAATATATGTATAAAATAACAACAAACTAAATAAATAATAATTTTTAATTTTCATATTATTCATTAAGTTTTTTCCAGAAGTTTTGATGCACTTAATGTCACTTTTAGTATTTACGATATATTTTTCTTAGTTTCTTTGCCGTTGGTGAATTTATGTCCTTGCCTGTGACCGTACCACCGCGTCGAGCCATTTCATCTTATTGCGATCTTCATTGTTCTACTTGTGCTCCTAAGAGTGCTTCTTTATTGAATATTGCTAAAGTTTGGAAGGTAAAATATAGTATTTCTGTTTCTTATGTGCTTTTAATGATTTCTATTAATGTTTTCATCTAGTAAATGTTTTTCGCGAGCACTAACTTTAATGGGGGCTATATAGTGTATAAATTTGGTAACTTTCGTTTTCCTAAATGTCATGAAATCAACATTCAAGAATCAATTCACTTAATCAGATGCGATTGATTATTGAAGATAGAGTTCAGGATATTTAATTATGACAATGTGATACCGAATTTATACAATATATACCCCCATTTAAGTTAGTGCTAGAAAAGTCACTTAACCCTAAACTGAATTAAACCTTTACCAATAACTTATGAGAATGAAATAGAGACAGTTTGTGTTAATTTCAGAATAAACTGTTAATGCAAACTCATCTCAAACCATTTCAAATTAGATTTTGAAAAACGAAGGAGACATCAAATTTTGTTAATCCATACTTTTCATTGAGTAAACCTCACTGTTATGTTTACTGGTAGTGACGTAAAAAATAACACCTAAATTTTATGTGCTAGTGTTCTAAGTTTAAAAAGTCAAGTGATTCCTTCTCAGTTTATCGTGATAAAGATTTGATGATTTAGCAGTTAAAAAACATTTTTTTACTTAAAGGTAAAAGAAACCCAGGTACACTGTTTTATCGAACAAGCAGACTTCAAAATGCACCATGGAAAAATTTTGGCAACCATTTCTTAAAATTTGATGAAAATTTTAATTATTTGTATATTGTATTTATTAAAAATTATTTAAAAATCATTATTTTCATTGCTCATTATTAATACACATTTTAACTACGTATCAGTTATCTTCAATTATGTATGTACTAATTGTGATGATTATAAATGTATCAAAAATTTTTATTTAATGAAATAAAAGATTAAAATTTCTTATATAGAATTTAACTGATTTAATTAAAAATGGTTACTTAAAATTGACTAAATTACTTGAAAAGAAGAGTTACTTTTCATTTAACAAGATCGTATTTAAAATTTATGTCCTTTTTTCAACACTTAAATTTATGATATAATATAATTCTACAAAACTTAGTAGTTAATTATATATTTCTTTTTAATCCACATAAAAGATATGTTAAGCAATTAAACATACAATCCTTTTCTAAAGTCAGTTTACTTTTTATCATTAATTATAGAGAAAATGAAAGTGTCAGTGAGTGATGAAAATTTAAATCGCAATTATTAAATTTTTTAATGCATGTAACTTATGATTCTTAAATACTTAACTAGGTAATATAGTAATTTCTATTTTTAATATCTAAATTATGATTATGAGTTTCCTTGTATCATTTCATATTCTAACACATTTTAAAGTATCTGATATACTTATATCCATTTTTAGCATCATACCTTAGAGGAAGTCATTTGAGATATTACAGGAAAATCTTCGGTACTTTTAAAACTTACTTAGTTTGTACTGCTTCTGAAATTTGTAGTTTGTTGAAATATGTTACCAATTAAGAATAAAAATTTGAAAATAAATTTTTCCTTCATTTAAGGGCCCTCAAAGTGTTTATAGGCTCATTGCTTTCGTGTTTCTGTTATATGTCTGAGTTTTGGAATGGCTACTTCATATTTTTCATGTTGTAAGCCAAATTAGCAAAATCGAGAAATACAAAAATGCTTTCTAGAAATCTACACAGAATGGAGATGAGGCATATACTCAATGTGGATTGCTATGTTAATAAACTTGGGTTGGTTGGTAGTTGAATTTGTCTTACTAGAGTGACATATTATAGGCCATTGGTGACAGTCCTGGATAAATCCAGAAGGGACAGTATCGAGGACAACACATCATAATTTTGAACCATAGTCAGATGACGAGATCGACACCTAATAAGCATGGTAGATAACATGTTTTTTTTTATGAGTTTTATAACTTCTCTCTTCATTGTTCAGTTTAAAAATAGATGCATAGTACCTTTGGGCAATCAAACAATCCTTGTTTATACAATTTTAGTTTTAACTACATTTATTCTAATATTAAAAATATTATTTCATATAATGCTTTTAAAGAGCAGAATTTTCTACTTTTTCTAATAAGCAGTTCCATTTATTTAAGAATGAAAAGGAATTAAAAAGAGAATTTTAAACTTTTACTGTGATAACATAGATAAACCACAAAAATACTTATTAAATCACTTATCTACCTTCTGTACTGGCCGTGGTAGCTTAGTAGGAAGAGCAATGGATTAGCAACCGGAGGGTTGAGTGTGAAACTATTAATCCAAATACTGTTGTTTTCATGGGGCTGGTGCACGTTAAATCTGTTGTGGCCTCAAATGTCCTCAATTTGGTGTGGTGTAGAAGTTTAGAGAGTGGAGTTCCAGCTCAGGTGTTCTTGCCATCTGACCTTGGTTCAAAATTTACAAGGCGTCCTCGATCTTTCCCTTCAGGTCAACAGCCCTTTGTGTTGCTCCATTACGATGTTCATTAATTACCCACCTTCTGTACTTCCAACTTGCAGCATTATTAGTGCAGCTTGTTTGAAAAGTGACCATTGTGACTTAAAAAAACTATATCTCTTGTCCTTTTTCTAATTTGATATAAGTAAATAGAACACATGCGGTTATTTTCGATATTAAAATATCAACAGTGATTGTTGATTTTTGCTAATTTATTAAACAAGTAAAGTTTCTCTAATCTGTTAAATCAATAGTCTTGAACGAAAGGGAACTGATATCTGCAAAATAATGTAATTTGGATATTTTTACTGATAAAAGGAACTCATAAAAAGAATACATGAGAGCTGTAAAATTCTGAAATTTGTATCATAATTTGAGACACTCAATTTAGGTTTGCTTTTTTTTGTACATTCATTTTCCAGTTTTACTAGCTTTTTTAGTACACTTAGGAAGCTCTTCGATATCCATCATCTTAAAGTCTCCCTTTCATCTTAAAACTAATTGCTTCAGTATCACTTTTCTAGGAACATGGTTACATGATTTTGTTTTACTGGATACATCTCATATTGGTGAATCTGATAAAGAAACATCAGATTTAGCTGCAAAAGCAACCTGTAATGCATCTGATGGATATATGTGATATTTCAAAAGCCATACAATACTCTTTATTTTTATCATGGGATCAACAAACCAGCAACAAACTACACCACATCCAACCATGTGAGGAGGGATGTAAATCTGACAAATAAATAATAGAAGACAAGTCATTTTAACAAGACTAAAGATAGGTCAAATGAGAGTGATGCACAAATATCTTTAATATTCAGATCCCCTTCCAATGTACATGGTATGCAATGAATTTTTACAAGTTAAACACTTTCAATGTAACTGCCCAAATTCTTGACATCACCAACAACACCACTTCGATACAATTGATTTTAACTTCAAATCCCTTGAACAAGACCCCAAGAAAAATTATTTTTAATTCTTTTAGACATTGGTTTTTTCAACTTAATCTAAGGATTAAATAAATCATTTATGTGTTATGATGCACTTATCTTTCTATTATCTTACCTTTGCTGCAGTATTTTTAATTCGTCTTTTATACCATAAAAACTAGTAGGTTTTGTCTTTTTATTTATCTTTTACAGTAAGTTTACCTGAACATGGAGAGTGACTATTCTGAAGATGAAAGTAACTACCTAGAGGAAGGACTAGAATCTGAGAATGGAGAAGAGGAGCTATCTGATTTCTCTCAGGAATCAGATAAAAAAGATTCTTGTCCAATTGACGAGACCGATCCACCTCATTCACCTTTGTACAAGAAAACGAGCCCTGGAAGTGACGATTCGTTAACATTGAGTTTGGAAACTGATCCCCGTAAGAGGGGTAAGTATTTGATTATATAAAATCTTTAATTTTCTTTCTTTTCTTATTAAATAACAGCTATTATTCCCACTTGAAAATAAAGGTCAGGACAATGGTTGGTTAGACTCTGAATCCCTGTGATAATATCTTCCTATGATTTACCCATTCCATTTATCTCCTATGTAGCACATGTTTGTGTTACATTTATGTTTTTAAGGGACTAAACATTATTTTGTTAACCATGTACTTTTTTGTATCATCCTGATGTTAGGATATTTAGCTTCAAATGATATTTTCAGGTGCATAACTTCAGAGAAAAATATTAAGTTGTGATTATGTGTGTAAATAACAGGAATACATTCAGAAATAGAATATATTCAGAAAATCATTTCAGAGGATGCTCAATCTTCTGAAATTCAATTGAAAGGCCATAATGCAAAATGAACATTGGACATAATGATTTTTTGCCTGTTTTAGATATGCACAATATTTAACAAGTGTTTTCAACAAAACTTCTATTCGTACTGATTAAACTATATTCAGTGTGTGTTTTTGAATTCCTGATTTGAGAATGGCTCCTGTGGGCTCTTCCTCTAAATATCTCTTTCGTTACTCATGTTTAGGCATAAATGCAAGATATTTTCTTTAATTGTCCAATTTCTTGTCATTCAAATAGTTACCCAGCTCATGGAGCTTTTCCTTATATTATCAACCAATCTAAATTATATAGTTAATGAGCATTTCAATTGGAAATATGTTTGAATATTTTTAGACTTGTGACAATTGTTCTACTTATGGACTTAGCTTCATTGATGTAAATTGAAGTTTCATAAACTTGAGCGTTTGTCTTTAAAAGACCAATAACACTGTCCATGTTTCCAACCCTCCCTTAGAATACATCCTTGGTACAGACTGTAAAAACTTCCAGCAATCTACTATTGTAAAATTGATATAGGATATCCTTTTTACACAATTAAACACTTTATTCTTGCTGTATACATTGCTATCATTTTATGAAATTGATAGTATTCAATTTAATCTCAATCAAGAGATCACATCTCAGTTGTATGCAGAAATAAAATAAAGCCTTATTTTTCCATCTTAAATGGTGAGATCTAATTGTTTTTATAACATTTTGCAAAATTTAAATTTTTTTTCAAGTGTTGACTTCTAATAAAAGTTAAATTACAAATTTCCTGTCTATCTTCAAATGAAATCTTTTCTTTCCCTGCAAATTTGATTCAATTGAGCAGCTAGTGTTTTATAACAAGCATTTCAAATCTAGTTTTGTTATGAAATGCTCTTTTCAATGATACTTTAAGTATGATAAGTGTTTAGCAATAATGTCATGTAAACTAAGAGCTATAAGAAGGCAATTTAATAAAAAAATTCGAATTTACTAATGAAAGAAATCATTAGAATTGATTGACGTATATATTATTTGATATATGCTTTGTAGCATGAATAAATCTAATTGTAGTTGGAATCTAATTGCAAAAGTACTCATGTTAATGTAAAATTGATTCAAATTTTCTATCATTTCCTTTCTGTTCGGTAGCTCATCCAGGGTTAGTTCCATTGAAGGCTGTTCGGCAATCTGTCTTCAGACAACTTCTCACTCCTCCAAAAGTATAACTCAACTTCTATCAGAATAGTAATGGAATAGCCCGTTGTGTTGCTCCAGTGTGACTTTAATTAAAATATCTACCTACCTGAATGGTAATGGAAGAATGATAAGAAATGAATATGATCATAAAATGACAAATATCTGACCCCATGGCTTTCGTTGTTACTGGAGGCAATTGTGGTTTTAAGTCTTTCTATCCTAGAGATTGATCTGTATTTTAAATTGGAAATTTCACTCTTCACCACATAATTTTACGTGCTTCTTACTTTTTAAGTGAGGAATCCAGTTATACACATCACTATTTTGATGTACTGAATGTAAGGTTGGTGAGATAGACTCATGGCTCATGAATAGTAATAGTTGAGCAATTGGACTTTTACCATAGCCTCATGGATTATTCATTCTGAAAAAGTGCAACTTAACCTGCTAGCTGCTATAGATGTCTAGTTTCAGGGATGAACATTTGACTTTGGAAATAGAGACAGTGTAGCTGAAACTTCACAAAATTGTACATAATAAAATATTTTCTGATTCTAAAGGATCTCATTTCAGACGGAAAGCTATTGATATTTTCATTTTCATCCATTTCTCATAAGTTTTTGTCCCTTTTATTCGTACAAATTGAAATACTTGAACCTGATAAGAGGACTGTCTAGTGTAGCTATTTTTGCTTTTACAAACGATGTCGTCACAACAATAGTCGAAGACAAAAGGGAATGGAAGAATAAATTTTTACTTGATTTGAATGTTATGTTAATGATCAGGCTTGAATTTAAAATAGACCTGTCACCACATTGTTTTCTCCAAGGGTAATTTCAAAATACTCTAAAGCATGCATCAAGATTTCACCTATTATTTATGAGAGTTTTATCATGTGATTGAAATATCATGCAACCATTACCTCATCAATATATAGAGAGGAAATCACAATGTTAGCAAGTAGCTCATAATAGCATTGTTAATTTCTTATCAACAAATTAAAATCAAAAGAGTTAACCATTGTCCCATTTCTTAAAAGTTTACTATGCAAGTGCAAAGAAGACTAGGAGTAGCAGTGGGGATGTTTAATTTCTACAGGAGGGAGCTATATTAAACTATTTAGCTATATTAAACCATTGAGTGAAAATTGAAAGTCCTATTTTTCTCACTAGATTTGGAGCACTAGCTGATATATGTGATCAATTACCAATAAGCTATTAAATTGCTCTTGCAGTGGAAGAAAGCATTGCATGAAACATTTTAACCTGAGAGGTCATTTCTGAAAAATTCTTTGTCCTGCAAAGGTTCAAGCAAATGCTTCTCATTTTTATAACTGACACTGTTAAGCATACAATCTTTTGGTGTTAACTTTATTAATTACAGTTTTTGTGTTTTTACCTAAATTTTCAAAACAAAGAAAATCCCTTATAGAAAAAAGTAAAGCTTCTTTACATGTCATTCAAAATTCATTCCTTATGCATCAAAACACTTATTGCAACATACATACAGCTTTTGAATGCACTATTTGAAAGTTTTGTGGAAATTAATATGAAACGCGGTCAATACTGATTGTCTTTCGCATTAAAATTGATATATGTCAGAATAAGCAAGCATTTGGGACATACATATTGAAAAGAAACATAATGAAGCATGGATCCCTAAGCACTAAAAAAATCTGGAAATTACTAACCAGAGATCAATATATTCATAGCAAATTACTATAAGAAACTCATTTTGGTAAAGCTTAGGGTTAAATTGTTGTATTTACTCTTTTTTTTAATTTTAATTTAGCATACTTTTTAAAAATGCATAACTTTTACTCACTATTAAAAATAAACTAATTTTTCTTTGTACATTTTCTTTTTCAGGTTTAATTGACCTTTCAGTGGCAAGACAAAACCCAGGAGTTGCTGGTAAGGTACTTCTATCTTTTTACAAAGACGCATATTAGTTCATAAAATAGTACGTAGCATTTAATTATGTTTGTATGTTGTGTAGCTAGAATTTTTATTTGGTCAATGATTAAGAGAAGTTTTATCATATTTTTAAGGACTTAGTTATTTTTTGCTAGAGGACTATTAAACTCAAAAGCATTGTATGCATAAAAGTGACATTGGTTGATGTAAGTATACTAATGACTACAATGGTTCTTCCACAAATATTTACAAAATCAATAACTATATTGGAATACACTACATCTTTACAATTACCTTATATCTTTCACAAATTGTCACATTTTCTTAGAACTGGGTAAGAAATATCAACTTTCCTGAAATTAAAGCATTTTTGCTGATAGTAAATACATATATTGAGTATCAAACCTCCTATTGCAGCTTGCATACAGCTTTACAAAGTACTCTTAATAGTCAATTTGAACAGCATTATAAAACTTGAATTCTTAATACAAAAATAGATTCCTTGAGCTCTAATTTTGAAGAAAATTAATTGTGATTACTTTCACATGCCTTAAAATTTGCCTGATTTTAGTATGTATATTTTCTGATCCAAATTTTCAGAATTCAGATCTCGTCATCCTGGGCGGTATCAAAATCTGCCTTACCAACCACGTGCTTCAAGTAAGTTTTTCTTGTATATCACCTTTCCACTGAACATGATACATTTTATGTTAACTTTTGATGATTGTCAACAAACAGAATGCTTCAAATGGAAGGAATCTATAAAATTTATCATGTATGGATAATTGATGTGATGAATTCTGATTGATGTTATCAATATTAATCATTCTATTGTTGCATAGATAAAATTAAATTTCTGGAATTATTTTCAGAGCTTTATTTCTTCATTTTAAGGGAAACATGTTTTCAAGTCATTGTTAGCTTAAAACTTTTAAAGATGGGAATGAAAGAAGACTTTTATACATTTTACACCATAAAACATCTCATAGCTAAAGATAGTCAAAATCTATTTTTAAATAAAGGAAATATTGAAGGAATCCATTACCAATTATCAATGACTGCAGGTATAAAACCAATTCTTTGTCATATAGAAAGACTGTTTTCATACCTGCTTTACCCCACCTGACCCTATTCTATAGTGTCAGATTCTGCATGAGAATATTTATGTTCATAAGTATTTTATATTGAAAAGGACTGCAATCTGGAGGAGGCTGAAGAGGACAGGAAAAGATTATTTATTACAAAGGGATAGATTGAGTTTAGATATAAGCCCACATAAAAGCAACATCTAATTTTAATATAAGCTTACAGACTCATAAATAATGTTACTATCATGTAAGTTTGCAGAGTGTTCATTTATAACATTCTATTCATACATTATATACATGATTCAATCAAATAGTTTCAATATTACATGAAGTGATCGAAATTTATTACATTTAGTTTTCTATTAAACTGTTTTTCAGTATTTTATTTATTTTACCTTGGAACAGCTTAACTATTTATTAAATTTTGTTTCCCTTTTAGCTTCTACAGGCATGTGTAGTTCTCATTACCGCCCTAAATTTAAATCTCTACAGCAAAAGTATCGTCCTGAATTTCAAACTTTTCGTCCCGGGTACCATCCTAATTATAGTTATTCATCGATATCTGCTGGTGGTGAGTTCTTTATTTACATATCAGAATTTATTGTGTACCTCAGAATCCACCAAGCAATAGTTTTATATAATTCTAAACAAGAAATGCATAACTTAATGTATAATTTTTGCCTTTCATTCCTCATAAGGAATTTTTGCATAGCCTGTTGTATCACACACACTTTTATCTTGTTCTTCAAGCGCAATCTGTTGAGGGGTTACTGAATTGCATTGACTTGAGACAATTTTAGTTCTTTCTGGTTGTTTCTTCAAATAAGATGGATATTTTTTGTTTTGGGCCATTTAACAGTAATATATTTTATATGAACAATTTGATGTTGTGTATTGTTAATGTTTAAAAACTTTTATAGTAGATATATGACCATCGGTGCCTCCTATTTCATAATTGTATAACTGAATTTCTAGCAGCATATTCACAAATTGTGTTAACAAATGCATGTTTTAGTGCAGCATTAATCTCAGGGCCCTAAACAGGCTGAGTGTTAATTTTTCCTTTTTTTAATTAGTTATTTGTATTGTGTTCTCTTCATGATATGGGGCCCCTGCAGCTTAGCAGATTCAAATACTTAGAATGTTTTAGTGAATTAATACAAATTTGAATTTTGTGATATTCCTCAGAAAATAGTAACTATTTAAATTTCAGAACTGTATCGTTCATTCAGTTGGACTAATTTTTGTGTTCTGTGCAACTCGTTTCCAATATTCAATGCAATTTTACAAAACGCTTATTGTCTTTGAATACATTGCTCATGTTTTCATTGTTATTTGTAACACAGAGTTAGTTGCCATCTATTCAAATAAGTTCAATACTAAATTTATTTTCAGCTTCAGTAGGAAATGTGGATCATGACTTCGAAAAACCTATGAAGGCCAAGGAAAGCAGTGCCGAGACAAGTGAGAACCTTTTTTACACAGATCTTTCTCAAATATATATGGTTTTCACCATTCTTTGTACTGAAATTTATATATGGTTATCCTTCAAGATTTTAGTCTTCCAATTTAACTTACCTTATTTCGTGTATTTACCGAAAAATGCATCAAATTGTCTATCCTATTGGTTTCCTTTGCTTAAGACCATTCATTTATGCTTTTGATTTGTACATCCAAGTCAAGGTGTTCTACGATGTGTTCTTTTAATATTCTGCTTGCTAATTTTACATTTTTTCTGCAATGATCTTTTATCTTGCTTTTAATTGTAGAAAAATTATTTGAAGAGTTGTAAATTTAAGATAGTACATTATCCTAAATTTGCATTGCATTAACATTTTTATAGCTGCTTTTTAATGCCATCCAGTTAGGAAGTGCACGATTTCTGTGTATGAATATTTCTTCAAAACTCTTTATTAACTAAAGTACGACCTAGAATTATAATTTATCTTGTTTTTCTGTATTGTATGTTTATCTTTTCAATTTGTGTACTTGGAATGTGTCCCTCAGAATCATCGAAATGATTTGACAATGTTATGTACATAAGGAAGGTTCAATATTATATGTTAGGATGGTTAGGTGAAATAATATAAATTTAACTGGATATCCTTCAGAAAGTAGAAACTACATGAATTTCATCGCTATTTTTTAATGGCATTTAATTAGAAGAATAGAAGAAAGGGGCCAGAAGAATAGGTAATTCTGGGTTATTTATTTAAGAGGTAAAAATAACAATCACATTACATGTCTGGGATAATTTGCAAAGATAAATATGAGCTAGATGTTGCCAATCAGCTAAAGACAAACTTAACATTGCCATACAAAATACTTACAAATAATAAATATACATTGGGAATATAATCATAACAATAACACTCCCCCTTGATTAGATTTCCTTAAGTCCTATGCTAAGTCTCTGTTTCACAATAATTGTCCTGGTCACACTCTTCGTAAGCATGTCAGCAGAATTTAAACATGATTGTACATACACAAACACTAATAATTTTTCCTTCACCTTTTCATGAAGGAAAAAATGTCTGAGTTCTATATGCTTATTTCTTTCTGATGTGATGTGGTTCTTGGCTAAAGCTATTGCACCCTGGGTGTCCACAAATATGGTTTGAGGTAGGCCCATATAGTGTTCACCCAGGATTTCTTGAAAAAAATTCTGGAACCACAAAGCCTCCTTAGCATCATTACACATCGACAGATATTCTGCCTCTACTGTAGACAGAGCTGTTGCGTCCTCTGTTTCTTGCTGCTCCATGAGATGGCGCCTCCTGCAAGTATGGTGACATAGCCACTAAATGATCGTCGATCAATCTTGTCACCAGCCCAATCTGAGTCGCAGAACATCTCGAGATTTTTTCCGGTCTTCTGGAAGGTTAGTTTCATCTCTGGTTTGTGCCACGTACCGAAGTATATGTTGTACACCAGACCAGTGTTCTTTACTAGGGCAATTGTTAAATTGGCTCATGTAGGTGGTGGGAAAAGCCAAGTCTGGTCTTGTTCCTCCTGCTAAGTACAAGAGCCCTCCTATTGACTGTCAGTACTTGAGCATGTGCCTCATCCCTGGATCTAAAGGTGTTGACGCTCCTCTACAATTCGACATGCCAGTTGACTGCAACAGATCTGTAGTGTATGCCCTCTGGTCAAAAGTCATTGAGCCATCCTTGTTTCTCTCTTTTGATTGAGAGTAGATTGTGTATTTCTCCCAAATCTTTAACTTCAAAGTTAGCTCCAATACTGTCCTTAAACACTTGGATAGCAATATCTAGGTTGGACATGATGAGGAGATCATCCACATATACACCTACAATCAATTTCCTCTCCTTGTCAAAATACACACAAGGATCTGCTCTAGATCTTGTAAGCTTATATGACCTGAGGAATTTGTCAAGGCATATGTTCCACTCTCTTCCAGATTGGTGAAGACCATACAGACTCTTCTTCAATAGGCAGACCTCCTCTGCTGATCTTCTTTGCAGATGAACAGGTGGCAGTTCCATATAAACTGTTTCATTTAACTCTCCGTTCAGGTAGGCAGCAGTAATATCCAGTTGGTGAACCAACCAATTTTGCTCTACTAAATGTGCCAACAAGGTTCTGATAGACTTTGACTTTATTACATGACAAAATGTCTCTTTATAGTAGTCTATTCCCTCTACTTGTGTGTAACCCCGGGCAACTAGTCGAGCTTTGAATCTGTTCACGCTTCCTTCTTTATACTTTTTCTTGAAAACCCATTTGCATTTTACTACTTTTCTTTCTTTCGACCTAGGAACTACTTCCCAAATCTCGTTTCTTAGGTTCTCTAGTTCCTCTTCCATGGCTAACTTCCATTGTTCTGCATCAGAACTAGATAAAGCTTCTTCTAGGCTTTCTGGGTCTTTCAGAAGAGTCTTGGGTTCTTTACCTCTGGATGCCATCAGTCAGCTGGACTCCTCCCTGTTTGTGACTTGAGAATCATCGCCAGTATTCAAGTCTCCCATGACGTAATCCTTTGTCCACTTGGGTGCTGATACCTGTCTCCTGGGTCGAATTTCCTTTTCTATGTTTTCTTCCAGTCTTGGGTCTTCATCTGCTGCAACTTCACTTCTATCATCTTGAGGTTTGTTGTCAACTTCTTGGAGAGGTAATGAAATCAAATTTTCTTTTGGGAATGGCTTTTCTTCAAAAACAACGTCTCGGGGAACAAATGACCATACCCTTTTCTTTGATATAAATCCTATATCTCTCGTCTCCATCATATCTGACAAGATAGCCTTTGGTTGCCTTCTTGTCCATTTTCCTCCTTCTCTGGACTGGAATATGTGCATAACAAACAGAACCTATGATGCGCATGTGTTTTATTCTGGGTTTCTTACCCATCCATAGTTCATAGGGGTTTGAACTTGGAATTGAGGATTTGCCAGTTCTGTTTAAAACATAGACAGAAGTGCTAACAAACTCTGCCCATAGATATTTGGGAAAAAATTATTTCCTCATTTGAGTACTTCAGAGTTCGAGCCATTTCGACAATTGTTCGGTTGTCTCTTTCAGAGATGCCATTTTGCTCTGGAGAGTGGAGCTGTAAGCCTCTGGGATATTCCATGCTTCTTCAAGATGTCTGATTGCTTGGTTATCAAACTCGCCACCATTGTCGCTGATAATTTCTTTTATATTGTGTCCCAAGTTCTTTGCATGAAAAATAAAGTCTAAGCACATCTTTGATTTCTGATTTTTGTTTCAAAAAGAAGCAATATCTGAATTTTGTAAAGTCATCTTTGAAGATGGCAAAGTATTTAAACTTTTTGTGCGACTCATCACAAATGGTCCACAAATATCTGTAGAAATCAGTTCTCCTGCCTTTGTAGCTCTCTTCCTGGTTCCAAACTTCAATCTGTGTGCCTTCCCATATATGCAAGCTTCACATAATTTCGAGACATTCTTTACTTTTATATTCAACTCATTTTCTAAGATTGATTTCACATGCTGCTTGTCCTGGTGTCCCCATCTTTCGTGATAAAGTTGAAGGACATCACTAACAGCCATGTCTATGTTACATGATTTTCAGGAGTCAATGCCTTCATTGCGGCTCTGAAAAGGCCACCCCCAGCACTCCATGTCCCATGCAAAACTGTTTCGCCATTGATTTTTAGATAACAGTCCTTGTAAGTGGATTCAAACACACTGTTACGATTTCTGTCTTGAGTTGCCAATACGGAAAACAAATTTTTGCTTATTTCTGGCACGTACCATATATTTTCTAGGTGTTTAAATTGCTTCTCATTATTTACAAAGGTCACAATTTTGATGGTACCTTTACCGATGGCTGGCAATGACTTTCCATTGGCCACGGTTTTACTATGGGGAAGCTCAAATTTTTCAAGAACAACGAAGTGATTGATATTGTTAGTCACATGTTTTGAGGCCCCATTGTCAATGAACCAGTCATTTGAATTTGTCTCTGCAGAATGAATCTCCTCATCTAAAGCTAAAAGTGTCATATTAGCTGATGCATGATTTCTCCCTTTGATGGAGTTGGAAACCACTTGACTTTGGTGATTTTCCATCAGCAATCCACTTCTGGCAAGTTTTGACCCAATCTCCTCTCTGATGACAGTAGTTGCACTTACTGTTATTTTTCTTGAGTGTTCTTTGCTTAAACTCAGAATTTACAACTAGTGCTTCTTGATCGTCTACTTCATTTGGGCTTGGATCCTTCTTCAGTTCCCTTTCATGAGTGCAGAGCTGCGTGGTCAGTTCATCTAAAGTCCTCTTATCGTCACTCAAAAGAAGCCAACTGGACTTGAAGGAGCGATAATTTGCTGGAAGTGTCCAGGATTTTGCATATCAGCAGCATCTCTGGAAGTTGTTCTCCCTCTTGCTTTCTAGTCCTCCGTTTAGGTCGTTCTACAAATTTTTGAGTTTCGACAAATGAGCTGCCATATCCTCATTTCCGCAGCTGAATTTAAAGAACTGCAAGCAGATATTGTGCAACTGGTTGTCAGATGAGGCCTCGAAGATCTTATATAGCTCTAACCAAGCATCTCTTGCATTTGTGAATCTCATGACCTTTTGCAAAGTTTCTTCGGTCATAGAGTTCGTTAGGACCATCATGGCACAGTTGTTGGCTTTGTCGTACCTTTTCAGATCGTCTGCGTACTTCTGGGTTGCCTCGTCCGCACCAAGAATCAGCATCTCTGGCTTTTGGATCTTCCCCTTCACGACTTCCAAAGCATCTGTGTGGTAGTTAAGGACAAATTTAATCTGATATTTCCAAATCGGCCAGTCACTTTTCCCATATAGTGGCTTAATCTGGATCTTTCCTTGGTCCATTTTCCAGTGATACAAGAGTCCAGGCAGATTTGGTTGTCCTATGTACTAACTGTCCATGTGTTAGGCTTAGCTAAAGTCCAACGCTTCGATGCAGATATTCTTCTACTCTATATACACGCTTTTCGCGTTCTAGGCCCATAACCTAATGGCATTTAATTAGAAGAAAGGGGCCAGAAGAATAGGTAATTCTGGGTTATTTATTTAAGAGGTAAAAATAACAATCACGTTACATGTCTGGGATAAGTTGCAAAGATAAACATGAGCTAGATGTTGCCAATCAGCTAAAGACAACCTTAGCGTTGCCATACAAAATATACTTACAAATAATAAATATACATTGGGAATATAATCAACAATAACATTTTTAACACAGTGTACAAATTGCATCTTTTCTGAGTTCAAAACCTAATTTGTTTTTCCTCAGATTTGGAAAGGGGTGGTTTGATTAGCACTGCAACTCCACTACAAACCCTTCTTAGCATTCCACAGAGCATTTTGCGATTGATGTTTCTGCCAATTTTGTTTTTACTGCAAGTTTTATTTGGTAAGTTTCATATTTGTAGAGTCCACCTTTTTAAGTTCCCTCAATGTGGGTGTGCCATATACTTGTTACAATATTAAATTCAAAGCCTTTAAGTTTTCTCTCTGCTTTCTCCGATCAGTTTTACTTTTGAATTTTATGACAAAATTGTTGGGTTAACAGAGTGAGTGGCAACAAAGGTAGAAACATTACTTTTATTTTACACGCATAATTAACAATAAAACAAAACACATAATAAACATGTAATCAGTGAGCGCCTACTTTTATGGACTCCCTCTGATATGAACTCAGTAGCAACTGAGGATGATGCAAGTGGTTAGTGACGTCAGACAGTAATGATGTAATGCGTAGGGGAAGAAAAATTAGTATTATTTCCAACAATTCCCCCCTTTTGCTTATTTTCAAATACACAATACAAAATTTATATTATTTATCGGCATTAATTAAAAATTATTAGTTACGCATTCACATTTGTAATAAACATATACACCACCTCGGCTTACGATCATTCACACTTACGACCACAAAAATAAATAAATAAAAATAGTAAATAAAGAAAGATAACTACATCGGTAGGGTCAAAAAGATACAATCGAGTACATTTTATGTATTTTTCACATTATGTACAATAATTTTACCTACATAGATTGAATTTTTGTGTTTTATGTACAATTTTTATACCTGTTTGAATGAAAATAGTGTTGATAAATATAAATCCGACTTACAACCTGTCAGTCAGAAATCAGTCGTAAGTCGAGGAGGCCCTGTAATCGCAACATTTTTTGTTTACACTTACTCAATCCTTTGGTTAATATATGTGCCGGAATATCTGATGAACTTAGATATTTTACACAAGTATATTTATTCTCGTACATTTTACATACAAAATGATGACGAATGTCAATATGTTTGGTCCTGGAATGATAAACTGGATTGTGCACTAATTTCTGGGCTGATTGATTATCACAGAAATTTGTTGGCGATGTTATTGATTCTGGAGAGAGTTCATTGAGAAAGCGTCTTAGATGTACAATCTCCTTAGACACTTTGGTTAGAGCCATATATTCCGCTTCTGTTGTAGATAAAGCGACAGTTCTTTGTTTTCTTGATTCCCACGAAATAGCTCCATCAGCGAATTTTAAGATGTATCCAGTAATCAAGTATATGACTTTCTATCATTGATGTCAGAAGCCCAATTTGCATCTATGAATGCAATTAACGGTTTTCCAGTTGATTTGAATATCAGTTCTTTATTTTTGGTTCCTTTTAGATATCTAAGTATTCTCTTTGCAGCAATCCAATGTGCTTTGCCTGGATTGTTGTTAAACTGGGTCAGGAAATTTATTGTGCCTGATATCTGGTCTGGTAGCGACAGAGATACATTAGAGAACCAATTAGTGATTGATATGGAATATCTCATTTCCAACTTTTCAGTTTCATTTTTGGAACACATTATTTGGTTAGCTTGATACTGTTGTCCATAGGAGTGGAAACAGTCTTAGCTTCTTGCATATTAAATGACTGCAATATATTTTCAATGTACTTTTCCTGCGACACTGTAATGCAATTTTCGTTTTGAGAAAATTCAATTCCTAAACAATAATGTAACAGTCCTAGGTCTTTCATTTTAAAGGAATTTAACAAATTGTCCCTTATACTGTTATAGTTTTCTTTAGTGTTAGTAAATATAATTCAATTATCCATGTAAATGACTATGATTGCTTCAACTTTGGGAGTTTTCTTGTGATAAACACATTTATTTGAAGACAAGGGTTTGAATTCCAGATCCATCAATTTTTCATCTTATTCTGATACCCATTTCTTCCTGATTGTTTCAGTCCATAAAGTGAACGTTTTAATAAGCAAACTTGATCACTGTTTTGATGTATTTTGGAAACCTGGCTGTTCCATGTAAACTTATGTTAAATTTCCATTTACATAAGCCATAATAAAATCTAATTGATATGCTGTAAGATTATTTTCAACAGCATGTGCGATAACAGTTCTGATGGAATTTAATCTTGCAACAGGTGAAAAATTTTCCTCAAAGTCAATTCCCGGTTTTTGAGAACAACCTTTAGCAACCAATCGTGCTTTGTATTTTTCAATTCTTCCATCCTGTGTATATTTTGTTTTTAATACCCATTTACAACCAATAACTTTTTTGTGTTTTGGTCTGTTAACAAGTTTCCAAGCATTTTCTTTAACGAGCGCTTCAAATTCACTTTGCATAGCACTTTTCCAATGATCTTTTTGCAATCCACTTAAAGTCTCATAAACAGTTGAGTTGTTTAGGAAACTATTTGCGAAGTTTCGGTTTCACTTTTGCTGATCATGTGGTATTCTTTTCTTGGCCTCCTTTAGACCTGTTCATACAATTTTGGGGCAGCTGGGTGCCCTTTCAAGTGTTTGAGTTGGAGGATTGGGTTCCTCCGAATCTAGGTCGGATGGAACTTCCTGCTCATCTGATGACGTAACTTCCTCTTTTTTTTGGAGAAATGGGCAGAGAAAAATCTCGCGGTATTTCTTCGATGTTTGGATTTTCAAAAGAGGTTTGTTCTAATGGAATCATACATTCTAACTCTGAAAATAAAGATTGTTTTCAAACTCGTTAATGAATCTTACATCACTACTCGTAACTCTTTCTAGAGGATTTGTCCCACAGACAATATGCTTTTGATTCAGATGAATATCCAACAAAAATAGGTTTGTGTGATCTTGAATCGAATTTTCCTTTTAATCTTTTATTGAGAACATATGCTTTTTGTCCGAACACTTTCAAATAAGACACTTGGCTTGACACCAAACATTATTTCGAATGGAGTGATTTTTTCGGTTATACTTCCTGTTGGGGAACAATTTCGAAGGAAAGTGGCACAGTTCACAGCTTCCACCCAAAAACTAGCTGGAAGTTTCGATTGAATTTATAAACACCTGGCCATTTCTACAATAGTACGGTTCATTCTTTCTGCTGCACCGTTTTCTTGGGGTGTTATTACAGCCAACTTTTCTCTTCTAATTCCTTCTTACTCTAGGTAGTTGTTGAATTCGGTTCCACAATATTCGAGTCCATTATCCGTTCAGAGTGTTTTGTTTTTTTCCAATTCGGTTTTCCATAATGGCTTTGAATTTCACGAAGGCGTTTTTAACTTCATCTTTTGATTTCAGAGAACTTATTTCTACCTATCGTGATTTGTTATCAGTGAAAGTAATAAAATAATGTGAACCACTGAGAAATGGAACTCTCATTGGACCACATGCATCTGAATGAATAAGTTCCAATGATGTTCACTTTCATATTTCGATTCTTTAGGAAATGGTTTAACAGTTTGCTTGCATTGAATACAAATGTTAAAATCTTTTAGAGTATTTTTAGTATTGTTAAAAGACATACCTTGGACCATTCCTTCAGTTTTCAATTTCTGTAAATAATTTTCGTTTAAGTGTCCGTATTTTTCATGCCATTTGTGGAATTCGGTAACTGTTGCAACAATTTCGACACTCTGTTCCACGTAATATAAATCACTGCTCTTCGCACATAAAAGTATCATTCCATTTGTATCTAGTATCTTCGCTTCTCTTTCTGTGAAAATCACAGATTGGTTATTTGCAGTAGCTTTTGACATAAAGAGCAGATTGTTTTTCATTTTGGGAACGCACAAAACATTTTCGAAACGGATTGTTTTTGTTTCTTTCCCCGCTGGTACGGTAATGTGGATAGATCTCTTTCCAGTTACTTCAGTTAATTTATCGACAGCTAGTTTCACGAATGAATTCGTTTGTTTGTTTCGAAGTGGTTTTCATCATTGCACATGTGAGAAGTAGCTCCACTATCCAGACACCACAAAGTCTTCTTTATTTATGTCACTCGGAAGTAGTTGTCGATGCATGTTCATCTTTTATTTTCGTTGTCATTGCTTCGTTTTCGAAGCTGCAGTCTTTTTATCAGCTATTTTCTTACGACATTTGAGAGCTTTTTGGCCAGGTTTTGAACAGTAGTTGCATTTGAAATTTCGAAAAGGCTTATTAAAATTAAGATTTCTATTTTGATTGTTCCTCCAATTTTCTGTGTTTGTTTTCAGATTTTGATTTCCCTTTTTGTAGTACGAATGGTAAGCTTTTTGAGAATCAGATTTATTCTTTTTTTCCCTGCTTCCCATTCTTCTATTAATTTAATTTTTAAGGCTTCAGGTTGTGACAGCTCATCTCGGGATTCAATCACACATCTGAAATTGTCATAATTCTCAGAAATGCTGTCTAAGAGGAGTGTAGGGAACAACTCTCTAAAACAAAATGTATTCCCTTTCAATAAAAGTTGTAGGGCCGTTCACGTCAACTTGACGCATAATGATTCTATCAAACAAAAGAATAAGGAGTCTAAAAGATCCACAACCATCCTCCAAGATTGCTATTTCAAATCTAACTTTATTACACAGCACATACATGAACATCAACAAATGCAACATAGAAACAGAAAGCACATAAAAATAACAAACAAGTAAAAAAGCAACGCTCGCACTCGCGAAAGTACGAACTGAAACCAGCAGAGGGGGAGGAGCCAAGAAGTGAGAACTGAAACTACACTTAAAAGAATGAGTCATCCCGCGGCCCATTTCCAACAAGGAGTATGCATAGATCATCAGCGATTTCGATGTTTCCACTGTTTCAAACAAATTATTTAAATGTTCACATGTTTTCACCATCAGTCATCTTTCGGAAAAGGAGTTGTTTCAACAAGCTAGCCTTTTTAGCAGGTCCTTTCGATTCATAAACTGATTTTAATTTTGTCCACACTTTGTTCGAAGTTGTGTAGTATTTCACGTGACAGAGTTCACTAGGAGACAGACAATATAATATCAGCTTTTACCTTTATATCCCCTGTAACCTAAGGGCCGCGGTGGCCCGGTTGGAAGAGTAACGGACTAGCAACCGAAGGGTTGCGAGTTCAAATCCAGCCAAACACCGTCGTGTACAAAGGGGGCTGGTGCACGTTAAATCTGTCGTGGCCTCAAATGTCCTCACGTTGGCGTGGTGTGGAAGTTTGGAGAGTGGGGTGCCAGCTCAGGTGTTGCCTCGTCATCTGACCGTGGTTCAAAATTACGTGGTGTTGTCCTCGGATCTTTCCCTTTGGGATTGATCCCGGACCGTCACCAATAGCCCATTGTGTTGTTCCAGTGTGACGTTAATTGAAATACCCCCCCCCCTGTAATCTAATTTTTTAGCTCTGCTTGATCTGCATCAGTTGCTTCGTCAGCTGGTTTTGTATCTTTTCCAATCACGAAGTCCCAGTGATCGTTTTTGATCAAAACAGCTTCTATTTGTAATTTCCATGTAAGATAATTGTCTTTTTTAAGTTTTTCGATGCTTGCGACATTTTGCTCAGTTTCAGGAAAAACTCGACTTGCAAAAAAATCTTTCACGATGGATGCCGTTTCAAGTGCGCGTCAGCTATATAGAGTCCTTTCTTCATGAGTAGTTTCAGTTTTAATCTATTTACTCTGGTTATCCTGGGCCCATAACTTTTATTGGGTTAGCAGACTGAGTGACAACAAAAGTAGAAACATTACTTTTATTTTACACACATAATTAACAATAAAACAAAACAGAAATAAACATGGAATCAATGAGCTCCTACTTTTATGTACTCCCTCTGATATAAACTCAGCAGCAACTGAGGATCATGGAAGTGGTTAGTGACGTCAGACCGTAATATATAGGCGGACATCAGACAGTGGTGCTTAACAAAAATTAGTATTATTTCCAACAAAATTAAATATGCTTGCCTATGTTTTCTTTAAATGGTCTAATTGGGTGAAAAATTAATTTAGGAGATTATAATGTGGGAAAGAATCTCAGTTGTCCTATTGGTTGTCCCTTTTCATTTTCTTTATTTTAAAAGTTCATGCTTTCTGAGTACAGCATATTACTTTACAGTTCTTAATTTATTCGCTGAAGCATGATTTAATATTTTAATTGATTCTTTTGTACTCAGTATTTTGTTTATTTTTAAATTTGAAAAGTAGTATATTTTACTTTGTTGCTTGAATCATCTACATAAGATATTCCCAAAATAAAGCCCACAGACCCATTATCGCAGACCCCTGGGGGTCTGCGATAATGTTTCGGGGGATCCATGGATAACATTCAATATTTCTCTTGCCTGAAGGTAGAGAACTTTTAAGCAAAACGTTGTCCTCCCTTATATTCTTAAAAGCATTATGTTCAAGAAATGGTTTTAAAAATGTCTATTTTATATTCTAAAAATGAGCAACTGAACTTTCTGCTAAGGGAATGTTTCCCAGTGACTGAAGATTGTGATATCGCATCTTGCCTGCAATATCGCTTTAACCCAAAAAAGTTAAATTTCTAGTTTTTGAGTAGAAAGACTAAATATGTGCTTCTGCATACTGCGAAACTTCCCTCTACTAGAGTCTACTACAGTTATGCTTTTGCATAGCATGCATTTAGTTTTTCTACACATGAAACTAAAAATTCGTTTTTAGTTATGTGGGTAAAGCAGCCAAAATACGATAGATGGATAATGAAGATAGACTCTACCAACCTCTTTTATGCTACGGGATTTTTTTGGCAAATCTTTCAACCGTTCATTAAAATTGAAGTTTTCACAAGTAGAACTAACTTTTGGTTACCTGTAATGTCTGACTATCATGAAATGTTGAAGTACTCAATTGTGTTTCCCATAACTTTGTGTGAAACTGAATTCTCTTAGCTTCCATATTTGAAATCTTAATTGAGAAATAGACTTGGAAGTTATATTAGTGATTTAATAATGAAATTATCAGACATTAATCCAAACATTGCTGAGTAAATTGCAAAAAATCAGCTTCATTGTTTACATTATAATTTAAAGTATATATTTTGATCTCTATATTGCAATTTTTAAGTTGGGATCCTTTAAATGGTAATACACAAGAATTTGTATATACTGTTTATTTTGTTACTCAACTAGTTTTTTTTGTATTTCAGAACTTTAAATTGTTATCATTAATCCTTAATGTAAAGTTTTAGCATTTTATTATCTATTTAACTTATATCTAAATATTTTACTCCTTATATTAAGGTGAAGGTGAACAACTAGAATCATTATGGTCTTATCACGTTTACAAATGCCCTATTCAATTTTTGTAATTTCTAAGGGTCTGGAAAAGTTTTTAATTTGACCAAGAAAATTTTTAAGGTGTCTTTGGACTGAAATGTTTGAAAATCATTGCAAAAGAATGTTTAGGCGAGTTTATACAAAATTAAAAAAAAATTCCCTAAGAAAATGGCCACTTCAATTTTTGAACAATTATTCTATCTCCCACACAGACTAATTTTATTTGGGTAAACACTCATTTACAATATCAATGAAATTTTAAAGAATAATTCTCCGAAGGCATTCGTCATCTGACCAAACTTATAAGGTATCCTCTGATCTTTCCCTTCTGGATTAATCCAGGACCATCGCCAATAACCCATTGTGTTGCTCTAGTTCGATGTAATTTCAACTGCCTACCTACCTCTTTGAATGCAGGCCAGAAATGGTTTCTTCGCTATTTCTAACACAGTGAACAATTTCCATTTATTCTTATACAATACTTAATTTTGTCAAGTAAAGCAATGACATAATTCCTTGAAAAGTAGAAAAAGTACGTATTAAGGTCCCGTGTAGTTTGGAAACCAACCCAAAACCAAATGAGAACTTTTTCCCACAGTACCTTCTCAAATGTATATTGTTTATGCCATTTTTTATTGAAATTTATGTATGGTATGCTTCATGATTAGAGTCCTTCCATTAAGTATAACATGCATCTTGTACAAAAAATATCAAATTCAAAATATTTGATTTTATTTCTTTGCATTGAACAAATCAGTTCTGATTTTTGCATTCGGATCTGTGTTTTGTGAAGTTATCTGGGAATGTTTTCTACTTGCTCTTTTATATTTATACAATGGGAGATATATCAATTCATTGATTTATTGTAAAAGTTAAAGTATTGTAGAGTGTTTAGTCAGTACCTAATTGTTTTTCTCGTCAGGTAAGAAATCCGGGAAGAATCCTTCCAAGAAATAAGCAAGATCTGTGGAACTTTTTCTGTAAACAGTATTTCCTAAAATGTATTTCGTTTTCATTGAAACTTATGTCTGGTACTTCATGATTTTGTTCTCTTGATTGTGTATCTTACTGTGCCTTTTGCTAAGAATAAACTAATATGATAGATATATAATTATGCTGTAATCTCTTAAAGGAATATTTTTCTTTTTGTTTCCACGTTTTGACAGTAAAATGAGAATCGGAAAGGTGTAAGACATATATGTCAACCATGGGTTACTGACTCTGATCTGAGGTTTTAACATGGTTTCCAAGTTTCCCTCAAATAGTTATTACACATAAATCATTTGAAGTGAAAGTCGTTTACCTTTGCAAGAAAAAGAAGTAAAATTGAATTAGCCTCACCAATGCCCAATAGCAGGCATCGCTCTTAAGAAACTGAAAGACAGATGATTGGTTTCGAGTTTGAATCTTGTATATGCCAAAGTTGAGTTGGCTGCCTTGAAGTTTCCTGGTTTTTCAAAATAAATCCATAAAATGTGGGCCAGCTTCCCCAAAGTCCTCCAGGAAGGTAAGTCGACTTACAGTTAACTGTGGGTGCAATTTAACAACACCTCCTATGATGACCCTGGATGTAATGCAGACTTCCATATTCTTGCCACTTAGTTCTTGAAGGTTAAAACAATCCATAAATTAGGATTGATAAAAAAGAAATTGAATTAAGAGTGATGTTAAAATTATCATTCTTAACATATCTATCTAAAATGTGGCCTTATTCAGACTTCTAAAATAAAATAGCATCAAGAGATTTCCAAGCCATCCACTATTGCTTTTATCCTACAACACTTGACTTAATATCCATATGTATTTCTTGAAAGAATCCGAAGTTAGATTTTGTTAGTGAAGACCAAAGTTTAATTTAAGCCATACAGAGAAAACTACAGGTTATATAGTGAAATAATGCATGCATTATCCCTTAGATTTAACTATAACTTAAAATATTTTATGCTTATTTTGTGTCAACAGAAAATACTTGTGTTTTGATGGATCTTAGATTTAAAAAATTAAATATAGATTTAGTTGTGTTAGGGAAACCAAAAGAGCCTGAATATCTCCATTGTAACTTTAATTTTTGCTTCTGTTAGTGATTAAACACTGAAGAGCGAAGCTTTTTTATGAAATATTGTATATTTTTATATAATTAAAAAAGTTTCTGTTTTTTCATTCAATTTATAATTATTTTAATTTTCCATTGTTTTATTTATATAATTGTAATTGAGAATTCCCCAACATGCATTTTATAACAAGTTAACCAAGTTGTATGTTTTAAAAATAACAAGTATGTCTAAATGTTTTTATGTCGAATTTTCAAGTGATCTTGAGATTTCTTTGGTGTGTTAGGTTCCATGAGAAATGTGGAATCTACATGTAACAAAATTAATTTTTGTTGCATGTAGATTTCACATTTCTCATAGAACCTAACGTACCAAAGAAATCGTCATAAAAAAACATTTAGACATGCATGTGCATGTAACAAAAATAAATTTTGTTACATGCACAAACAAATCAGAATGTTACAGAAGTATATAATGATAAAGAGAGCATAGGTATACAGAATCATTGCATATGGGGGCAGTAGTGTAGCTAGGATTTTATTTGAGAGGGCGAAATAAAAATGGAATTTTTTTTATGCAAAGGTTTTGTCAGATTTTTAAAAAGGTCTGTTATTTTTAGTTGGTAATTCTAAACTATAAAAGGAATCTAAGCATGTTAAAAGTTGCAAATTTCGGTTGATTTAAGTTGCACAAATGACTTTATACAGTGGTTTTTCTGCAAATATTTACAATAAATGGCATTAGATATCAAGTATTCGAACCTTGTTTCTGGGAATTCAGTTAGATCAGCGACACTGCTGGGGGATTGTTACATAATGATGAATATAAAAAGTATTTCAGTATTTTATAAGTAGAGGTATTTTAAAAATCAGAAACCAAAACGCTTTTGGGGACTCAGCCCCTCTGGCTATGCCACTCTATGGGGTACACTACTGAAAATATATTAGCTTTTAGAAGCTATAAACAAGACCTAATGAACACATCAGTAGTATTCAAGTGCCTTTCCTATGTGGAATTTTCAGTTGAATACATAGAGGTAACAAAAGTAGTGAGTAATGGTAACCTTTCTATGTGCCTAGGATCATGTGACCAAAACTAGTAGGAATGTGACTCTTAGACTACTTTCGTCTGCTGGGTGGAACCTAACATTCACTATCTGACTGGTCCATGGGATGGGAGAAGACGCTCATCCATTGATTAATCATTTGATTGATTCCACCACGTCTCGCCACTATAGAAATGTGGATTCACACACCTAGATGTCGAGATGTTACATCGCCAAACGAGGTGATAAGATATCAAATTGAACAACCAAGTCAATTATTCACAGAGCAGTCACGTAACAACTGATTGACAAGTTGGTCACCCTTTTTGAAGCTCCTCAATAGCAATGCTCAGTCTACTTATATTTCACTTCTATGGTGAAATACATATGCCTAATGGAAATGGCAAAAACAAGCATCTCAATTTATCGTTTTTATATTGGGTTAGAAAAACAAAATTTAGAGTAATAACTCAAATCCATCAGATTTTTCTTTGGTTTCGTTAATTAAATTTAATAATTGTGAACTGAAATAGTTTTTTTTACTTATGTGTGCATTTGGAAGTGCCTTTCCATGACGTCACTCTCAGATGGAACCAAAGACTGCAGGTCAAGCTGTGCCAAAACTACAGGACATGGTGTGCAAACACTAAAGTTCGAATTGTAAGCCTGAAAATATGAAAAAATCATGTCCACTAATTATGTGCATGTCTTATATTTTCACATTCTAAACAATTTATTCAATTTTGACATTAAATGGTCATTTAATGCTTATTTCAACATTTTAATCACAAATCTCAAAAGTGTTAGGAATGTTTTACTACAAATTGGACATTTGAAACAACTTGTCCTTTGTGTTGCACCAGTGCGGACTATAATTAAATACCTACCTACCTTGAAACAACTTGTTTGTGATTACATGTCATTTTTATTTTAATACATCAATTTACGGGGTTTTTGTTGGACGACTTGAGAACAACAGTTGACTTAAATAGAAGAGACAAAAATTATACACGATATTAATATTTAATGATCCAAATTAAGGTTAAGATCAATAACAAAAGTATTCCATCTTCCTCTAATTTCGATAAGATTACATATTAGGAAGTTTTACTTCGGGATCCATCCCCAAGAGAAAGATCCTCCCAAAATCCAAGGACAACGCCGCGTCACTTTGAACCATGGTCAGATGATGAGAAAAACGCCTGAGCTGACACCCCACTTTCCAAACTTCCACTCCAACGTGCGGACATTTGAGGACAGGACAGATTTAACGTGCACCAGCCCGTTTACACAACGGTCTGGCTGAAACAAGTTTCGAACTCCCAACCCTCCGGTTGTTAATCTGCTACTCCAACTGGGCTACCACGGCCCCGCTTCTTTTAGGTAGGTATTTTAATTAACATCACACTGGGAACACAACGGCCATTGACAACGGTCCGGATCAAACCCAGGGGGAAAGATACGAGGACACCACGCAATTTTGAACCACGGTCAGATGACGAGGTCACACCTGAACTGGCACCCCACTCTCCGAACTTCAGCGCCACGCCAACGTGAGGACATTTGAGGCCACGAGAGATTTAACATGCACCAGCTCCCTTTGTACACGACGGTCTTTGGTTGGATTCGGACTCGCAACCCTCCAGTTGCTAGTCCGTTCCTCTCCCTACCGGGGTAACGCGGCCCTAGAGACCATGTACATAGAGGGCTGGTGCACGTTAAATCTGTCGGTCTCAAATGTCCTCACGTTGGCGTGGTGTGGAAGTTTGGAGAGAGGTGCCAGCTCAGGTGTTGTCCTTGTCATCTGACCGTGATTCAAAATTACGAGGTTGGTATTTTCGATTAACGTCACACTGGAGCAACACAATGGGCTATTTCAAAATTACGAGGCGATATGCTTGGATTTTTCCCTTCGGGATTGATCCCGGATCGTCGCCAATAGCCCATGTGTTGCTCCTGTGCGACGTTAATTAAAATACCTACCTACCTATCCAACCGGGCTATCTCGGCCAGCAAAAAGAGGTATTTAACTGTCATCGCACTGCAGCAACACAATGGGCTATGGACGACTGTCCGGGATGAACAAAGAGGAATTTGTTTCTCAAAAGTAGGTTATTTAATAATTAGCTAGAAATTAATAGTTTACATCATCGAGTCTTAAGTCGCTAATAGCCCGTTGTGTTGCATCAGTGCGACGTTAATTAAAATACCTACCTACCATCGAGTCTTAAAACGAAGACGCGGTAGTCCGGTTGGTTTTGAGGTTTTACGGCGCAAGAACCATATTTGGTCAGGCTGCGCCTGACACAAGACATACATCAAGTAATAGACACACAACAATGAAAGTTTTACTGACACAGAAACGACAAATACACTCAGGGAAGCCCGGTTGGAAGGGTAACGGATTGGCAACATAAGAATCTATGGCGCAGCTCGTCCGCTTTTGGACCTTACGTCATAAAACCCCAACAACCAATCCGAAAAGAATCTAAGGCTGTCGCCTTATTGAGAAATACTTATCAAGTGGTGTGGTTGGCGATCGCTAAACTGCGCCAAAGCTCCTGATAAACTTCGAACTCTCAGGAGACGGAACATTGAGGTTTAGCACGGTATTAGGCAGCGATACGCACACTTTTCCCCGCCGTCTAGTATAGCAGGTGATGTTTACTGAATTCATGTTCTGATCGAAGTTTCGTCACCAGACTTTTGAATTTATTAATTAGTGTGTGAAATGTCACGCACGATGAGACAACTAGGGAAATGTGGAAGGTGTCGGTATTTGAACGTACGAGTTCTTGACGAACAAATATCTAACATGGAATTATTTCGAAAGGACTTTCAGGAGCGTCCAGATCAGCATCGAACTGCAAAAGAAACAAAAACTAGTGACTTTGTTGAAAGAAATCTCTCCAAGCAGAGAAATCAAAACTTTGAACTGCCTAAAACAAGTCGACTATAGAAGATAATGGTAAGATTCATATTCTATTATGAAATAAGTGAAAATGGCTATTGGATCATATTGCCTTTCCTCAATTTTATGCCAGATGTCGTTTTAGATCAGTGTCGATTTATTTATCCTGTGATGAATTGACTCGTTCGATCGGACCGGAAATGTAAATCACACAGGCTTTTGAACAATGTTCGAAATGCATTATGCAATATTAAACAATTTGACACCTCAAAAATGAGCTGAATTTGGACACTTTTGTCTGAAAGAACGTCTTGTTTGGTTGTGCCATTTTGTTAATTGGGGGTATAAATAATTTAGAATATTTTTTCATCTTTTTCCTGTTTGCAAGATTCTATGATCATTAAGATGAGAGGGAACCACAACAATTCTTGACTAATATTAATTTGACTTGATCGTATCACTACATTTATTTATTTTTCCTGAACAAGGGGGGGCATCTAAGCTTCCTCATATATTGCTTGATCGTGTTATTTTCTTAAATGTAATCACAAATATCACTTCGCAACAAGTAACTGGATTTCATTATTTAGTCTTTCTGATTAAAGCATTGAAATTTCTTTTTAAAATAAACTATTCTCAAATCCTTTAGTAATTTAATCTATGGATCTTCCTTCTCGGAAATATCCGTTCCTTTTAATACCTATAATGAGTAACTTTTCTAAATCTAAAAGTTGAATTTAGTTTGTATTTGAGATGGGCAAAACTATTTTCACGATAACAGTATAAACTGTTAGTATTTTGAGATAATTGTTATTAAATGTTAATATTAAGTTGTGTTATCAGTCAGCAACTAAATTTAACGGTTAACTGCTAGAAATTGAGAATAATGGTCGATATTAGAAGTTGTCAACTGCTTTAATTAGACTTAATTTAATTTGAAATGTATAATAGCTACTTGATTCTTATCAATTCCAATTAAGGTCAATTTAATTCGATTTAAATTGCTTAATATTTTCGATAACAGACGCTATCTGTTCTCTAATATCTAAAAATATTACTCATAAATATTAGCTATAAATCAATCATCGATCTTTCCCTTCAGGATTGATCCCTGGCGTCGCCAATGGCCCGTTCTGTTGCTCCAGTGCGACTAATTCAACTACCTACCTATAAATCAATCATAAGATTTTAAAATTTGTAGTCTTACAATTAGACAAAGGCCGCCGTGGTTTAGTGCATTTGCAAACACTAGTTTGCGCCATCCACACCCCATGCGTCTGGAAGGCGGTGCTGGTTCGATTTCTCCCTGGGTGTATTTCTCTGTCTAAAACTTTCCGTGTGTATCCCTCGGTAGCCCAGTTGGAAGAGCAACGGCTTATCAACCGGAGGGTTGCGAGTTCGAAACTCGGTCCAGCTCAAGACCTTCGTGTCCACGGGGGCTGGTGCACGTTAAATATGTCGTGGCCTGAAATTTCCTCACGTGGCGTGGTGTGGATGTTTGGAGGGTGGGGTGCCAGCTCAGGTGTTGACCTCGTCATCTGACCGTGGTTCAAAATTACGAGGCGTTCTTGAATCTTTCCCTTCGGGATTGTCTTCGAGTTAAAGGCGGCGCAGGTTCGATTCCTGTCAGATGCATTCCTCCCTGGGTGTATCTCTCTCTTTTGTGTCAGTAGAACTTTCATTGTGTGTGTCTGTCTATTACTTGATGTTACATATCTTGTTCTTGCGCAGCATGGCCAAATATGGCCCTTGCGCCATAAAACCCCAAACCAACCCTTTGGGATTGATCCCGGACCATCGCCACGGATCGCCGCCAATAGCCCGCCGTGTTCATAGGTGTCCAGTACGACGTTAAGTAACTACCTACCTTGTGTGTATGTTTGGGCCGTGGTAGCCCGTCTTTAAGAGTAGCGGAGATTAACAAGCGGAGGGTTGCGAGTTCGAAACTCGATCCAACCAGACTGCTGTGTACATGGAAACTGGAGCACTTTAAATCTGTCGTGGCCTCAAATGTCCTCATGTTGGAATGGTGTGGAAGTTTGGAGAGTGGGGTGCCAGCTCAGGTGTTGACCTCTTCATCTGATCGTGGTTCAAAATTACGAGGTGTCTCCGAATCTTTCTCTTCGGGATTGATCCTGGACCCTCGCCCCGGATCGCCGCCAATAGCCCGTTGTGTTCCTAGGTGTCCAGTGTCATGTTAATTAAGTAACAACGAACGATAGGTTGATTGGTTTGTGGGCTTTATGGCACAAGGCCAGGTTTGATCTCCATGCTGCGCCAAATACAAGGCAACGTCAAGTAATGCACATACACAATTTCCGACATAGAAGCGAGCGTTGTGTTTCTTCAGTGTGACGTTAATTAAATACCTACCGACACAGAAGAGGTAGGTATTCAATTAACGTCGCACTGAAGCAACATAACGGGTTGTTGGCGACGGTCCGGGATCAAACCCGAAAGGGAAAAATCCAAGGACAACACCACGTTTGTCAACACGCAATGACGAGGTCACACCTGAGCTGGCACCCCAAACTTCCACGCCAACGTAAGGATATTTGAGGCCATGACAGATTTAAGGTGCACCAGCCCCCGTTTACACGATGTAATGTGGTTATCTTAAGCCGGGTCCACACCGGCCGCGCAGACCTGGCCGTGCAAAATTGTTGGAATCGGTCTCAAACCTCCAATTATAGTGCCGTGTGGGGCACATAAATTTGAAGAATGTAAATCTTTGAATGTATAAAAGTGAAGAAAGATGGGGGATCATGATCTGATCAGACTTCTTGTATGTTTTTAAACCATAAGACTTGGTCACGTAATAAAATTTATTTTTAATGTATAAAACTCTGTCTTCAATCGATAAAACCCAACAATTGGTTATGGGCCACAGACCTTAAGCTGAACCTGAATTCTGCCACTACCGGTATCCAGTATGATGGGGATTCAAGAAATGTCCATGTTTTCCTTCCCGAAGTTATCGGATTTCAACTATGCCACGTGGAAGACGGACATGAAGATATTGCTAATGGACCGGAACTGCTGGGAATTTATCACTAAAACGGAACCTCTATTATTGGAAGATGCTCCAGAACAAGAAAAAAGAGACTATCGTTATAGGAAGCAGAGGACATACACAACTATCTACCAGGGCATAGACAGAAAATATCAAGTCTTAATTTCATCTACTGAGGACGGTAAGGAAGCCTGGGATATATTAAAGACCAACTTTGAACCAGCATCTAGAGCACGATTGGCAGGCCTTGTGGACGAGTTCTTTTCAATCCGCTACCAGTCGGAGGACGAATCCATTGGACTCTTCTGCAAACGAGTGCATGAGAAGCTGTTGCAGATAAAAGAAGGTGGATTCGAAATCCCAGACCTCTTAGTTTGCTTTCAACTAATAAGACATTTGCCTCACGAATACGATAATCTGGTACAACTGCTATACAGGATGGATGACAACGAGTTCACGCTAGACAATTTGTCTAAACATTTAATAACAGAATCTAGCCGAATCGAGCTGAAGCGGAAAGACGAAGGCACAAAATTAAGTATCGTGGCCGATGCTTATGCTACAAGAAACAAGTCATCTAGATACAAGGAGACACGGGCGTCTACTCCTGATCACAGCAGATGCGTACTGGACCCTGAATTAATTCCTTCAAGCCCAAGAAAGTCGACAGTTTGTCGTATGGGGCCGCGACCATTCTGCAACTACTGCAAAAAGTCGGGACATTACGAATCGAAGTGCTTCAAGAAATGCAATCGGCAGAAACCTGGTGGTGAATTATTTTATATGGAGGACAATCCAAAAACTGATCTTCAACGTGCCTATGCAGTTTCAAATTTTCCAAATGAAAGACCGAGGGAATTTCTCATTGATTCTGCTGCAACTGCTCACTTCTGTAAAGAACGTGATATGTTTACGACATTCAGAAAACTACCACCACAGAAGATCCTAGTCGGAGACAAGGACAGCACCTCGGAAGTATTAGGTATGGGTGATATTCAATTTACAGTTTTAGATAGAAACAGAAATTATGATATAACTTTAAAAGATGTGTTATACTCGCCTAATATGAGAAAAAATTTAATTAGTGGTGCTCGTATTGACCTTGTGGGAAACCAAATTAAATGGGGAAATAACAAAATGATTATTTATAATAGTTATAATAAATATTTGTTTACTGTTCCCAGAATTGGAAAATTGTATATCTTGAAAGGTTATCCAAAGATTAAAAATTATACATATGTAACTGGTTTAGATCTAGAAAAAGCCCACCGTAGGTTTTGTCATGTTAACATGCCCTTAATTGAAAATATGAGTAAAATTAATTGTGTAAAAGGAATTGAAAAACTTAATTGTAAAAATATAGATAAAAATTGTAAGATTTGTGCTATTGCTAAATCCACTAGAATATCCTTAAAAAGAAACTATATGTACGAAAGGAAAACTAAAAATGTTTTGGAAAGGATCCATATGGATTTGTGGGGTCCTGCTCCAGTTAACTCTCTAGGTGGAAACAAATACTTTTTATCTATTATTGATGATTTTTCACGTAAAGTAACTGTTTATATTATTCGAAATAAGAATGAAGTTTTTGATTACTTTAAAAAATACTTGGTTAAAGCTGAAAGACAGCTAAATGTTAAGTTAAAATGTGTCCAAACTGACAATGGTTTAGAATTTTGTCACAAAGAATTTAAGAAGTTTTTAAATGATCTAGGAATAAAAATCGAAAGAACTTCAACTTATACCCCTGAACAAAATGGCATTGCAGAAAGGTTCAATAGAACAGCCATGGATTGTGTCAGAGCTATGCTTCAAGACAGTGGTTTACAACCACAATTTTGGTCAGAAGCACTTTTAGCATTTATTCATACTAAAAATAGATGCGAACACAAATTAACTGAGGGTATATCTCCTAACGAAATATGGACTGGTTTCAAACCATCAGTAAAACATTTTAGAATTTTTGGCTCTTTGGCATATGTTCATATTCCTAAAATACAGAGAAATAAATCACAACCCAGAGCTAAACTTGGTATTTTGACAGGATATGGTTTGAAAACTAAAGGTTACAGAATATATATCCCAAACGAGAAGAGAATAGTTGAAACAGTCCATGTTCATATCGACGAAAGTAAGAAAGCTGTTGATGTACTATTTGGTAAAAACTTTGAGTACGTTTCTTTCGATCTTAATTCTAATATTCCTATTTATCAATCAAATGAAAATATAAAAGTAAAATCGGAAAGTGAAACTCAAGTTTTAGATTCTAAAGATTTAGTTAAAACTGAGGACTTAAAAAGTCTTAACATTTCAAATTGGCGAAGAATCGAAAAACCTAGAAATAAAAGCAATAGGATAAATGTATACTATTATTCTCCTGAAAATTTGAGAATGAGATCTTTAAATGATATTAAAAAGTACTGTACTAAAAATAAGATTAGGTTTGATCCTGTAAATTTCAATTTTAAGCCAGAAACTGAACATCCTAATGTGGATATTTCTAATGTGCCATCTACTTCTAGTGATGAATCTAATTTTTTAGACCAACAGATGTACGACATGTATGATCAGTGTTACAATGTCGAAATCCCCAAAAGTTATGAAGAAACGCAAGCAAGTAAGGATAAAATTAAATGGAATACTGCCATGAACGAAGAAATTCAGATAATGAAGGATAGGCAAGTATGGAAATTAGTGGACACCCCCCCAAATACAACCATAATTGGAAGTAAGTAGGTGTACAGCATAAAAATGGACGAAAACAATATACCTAAAAGGTATAAAGCTCGTCTTGTTGCTCAAGGTTTTAAGCAAAAACCCGGCATTGATTTTAAAGATATTTTTTCACCAGTTGTGAATTTTTCTATTGTTAAATAAATTTAAAAATATTATTAGAAAAATATTTTGTTAGATTTATGTATATATATATGTTGAATTGTAATACATCTGCTGAGGTTTTACAACCGATGGGGCCGCATGTTGGAATCGGTCTCAAACCTCCAATTATAGTGCCGTGTGGGGCACATAAATTTGAAGAATGTAAATCTTTGAATGTATAAAAGTGAAGAAAGATGGGGGATCATGATCTGATCAGACTTCTTGTATGTTTTTAAACCATAAGACTTGGTCACGTAATAAAATTTATTTTTAATGTATAAAACTCTGTCTTCAATCGATAAAACCCAACAAAAATGTTCTGTTCGTCGCTGCACGAAAATGCGCAAAACCGCGCTGAACAGAAGGGAACCACGGAGAATCGCGAGTGCTGCGCATATTGTCATTAACGATTTATTAAAGAGAAAGTGAAAAGTTCAAGAAAAAGGCGCACACACAGGCAATATCGAAACCCCGATTGTATGTTATCTAGGGACCAGAATCTAAAAACTGTACGTATCAGAAAAAGGTAAAACCGAGGTTGCAGAAAAACCATCTTTCCAGATTGGAGACGAGAAAATTTCCAGTACGAAAAGGGAGAAAGCGTAAAATCGCGCTTTGTGTTGAAACGTGTAGTGGTTCGGCTAAGAATGAGTTTTATTATTAATAGAAATAATGATAGCAGAGTGAATACGAACCGGCGAGTTAACTGAAATGCCGTCCAAATACAGTGCGCACACTTTCCTTTGATGTACCTATGCGGAGCGGATCGCGATTGCGCGTGTTCGAGGTTGCACCACTTTGCGTAATCCCGCTCTGCTCGCTTTTTAGTTCGGCTCAGTTCTGCGCGGCTTTAGAAACTAAAAATTCCGAGGTTTAAGCCGAATCACCAGTATATTTACACTTCAATACAAAGTTTTGATTTAATGGAAATGGTTGTATCATTTTTACTCCTGACACTGCTGTATTCATATTTTGTTTTGTTGATAATAAATTTGCACTCGACCTCGTAAAGCAACAAGACATCTGCTTGAATCCAAAACAGCGTAAGGGTTGCCGATATCCTTCACATAATAGTGGCTTAAACTGCGGTTTCGCTGTTGAATTGCAAACAAGTTCTCACAGATGGCCGTAGAGTGCTTTTCCCCTATAGAAGGTTCAAGGTTTCTTTTCGGTTCGCAATTCCCTCTATCTGCAGGCACAAGATCTTTATTTTCATGCGCTTTATCGGAATTGCGGAGTATGGTATTAAGTTGCTTGTGACAGAAAATAGCCATTCCTTGATTTACAATTAACTGCGAATAACTACTTAAACAATTTAAACACAAATTATGTTTTTTAACCGAACCAAGTCTTTGACATTCAATTTTAACAATTCTGGGCATTTATAAACAGATTGAGATTTCCCTTTACAAATAACACATGCATTAGAGTTAACGTTTTGAGTCTACCAGAAGACTTGGATCTATTAACCAACTTTGATTTTACTCGAGCCGATTGCCATTGCATGTTTTCCTGTAATTGGCAAAGCGTTTTAGGAGTCAGATAAAATCATCCCATTCGGGCAAATCTTTTGACTTCAATGTCATTTCAAATTGTTTACCTTATCAACCTTTTGAAGAACAATATTAATGAGAATACCCTCACTTAATTAATTTCAATCCAAATCCGAAGAATTCAATGCTCTCTTGCATGATTTAATAATTTATCAACTACACCCCTTAAATCAATGGCGGATTCATAAGCGGTTATTTTATTGCCATTTGTCGGAATCGTGGTAGGTAGGTATTTTATTTAATGTCGCGGCACTGGAGCAACACAACGGGCTATTGACGACGGTCCGGGATCAATCCCCAAGGAAAAATCCTAGAACAACACTTAATTTTGAATAACTTCGGTTGGTTTTATGGCGCTAGGGCCATACAATTTGACCATGCTGCGTGAGACACAAGACATACAATATCAGTATTAGACAATGAAATACACCCAGGGAGGAATACACCTGATAGGAATCGAACCCGCGGCGCCTACAACTCGAAGGTTGCTAGAGCAGTGGGCATACCCACATCCACGACGGCCACTTGAACCATGTCGAAATCGTGGAAAGGTAACGATTCCGACGTGGAAATGCTGTTCCTTGGTTTGTAATTAATAACTCGGTGCAAGGAATTAAAACAATTTAAACACAAATTACGTTTTTCTATCATCAAATCTTTATTTTGCTTTTAATTTTAACAATTCTGGGCATTTATAGAAAGCCATCCCATTTGGACAAATCTTGATTTCAATATTTCAAATTGTTTCCGGGTGCCTTATCAACCTCTTGAAGAACAATGAGTATACCATCACTTAATTGATTTAATTCCAAATCCACTGATTTCGATGCTCTTACATGCTTTAATAATTTATCAACTACACCCCGTAAATCAATAGTAGATTCATAATGTATCTTTTCTAAACTTATAAGCTCATTGGTATGACTGTTTTTGATTAAACGTTTATTGTCGTATCTTCTAATGCTTTGGACAGTGAGACTGAGTCCATAGTTTGAATTTGTTTTGCAGAACCGCTCAGTGCTGACTGCAACTAATACAATTTCTGCGATTCGTTCAACTGATCATTAGCGACAATGAGAACCAAAATACATTTTGAAGATATTCCAGTCATCAAACTGATCAGAAAATTCAGAATTTCGAGAAGTAGAATCTTTTCTAAAAATAGATCAGAATACAAAAATCATAACTAGCGCTGCACCAAGATTGGCGCGTTATCGCTCGAAGTGGCGACGAGAGGCTCGAACGAAAATCAAAATTTAGAATCAATTTCTTCCTGCGAGTGTTTGAATAGCCCATTGTGTTGCTCCAGTGTGACGTTAATTGAAATACCCAAATACCCAAATACCCTGCGAGTGTTTGGCCAGTATGGTAATTAATTAATTAGCGTCGCACTAGAGCAACACAACGGGCTATTGACGACGGTCCCGAAACCGGGATCAAACCCGAAGGGAAAGGTCGAGGACAACACGTAATTTTGAACCACGGTCAGATGACGAGGGAACACCTGAGCTGGCACCCCACTCTCCAAACTTCCACACCACGCCAACGGGAGGATATTTGAGGCCATGACAAATTTAACGTGCACCAGCCCCCTTTGTACACGACGGTCTTTTGATTGGATTCGAACTCGCAACTCTCCGGTTGCTAGTCCGTTACTCTACCAACCGGGCCACCGCGGCCCTTGGCCAGCATGGAGTTTTTCAGATTCGAGCTTCGGGGCCGCGGTGGCCCGGTTGGAAGAGTAACGAACTAGCAACCGAAGGGTTGCGAGTTCGAATCCAGCCAAACACCGTCGTGTACAAAGGGGGCTGGTGCACGTTAAATCTGTCGTGGCCTCAAATGTCCTCACGTTGGCGTGGTGTGGAAGTTTGGAGAGTGGGGTGCCAGCTCAGGTGTTGCCTCGTCATCTGACCGTGGTTCAAAATTACGTGGTGTTGTCCTCGGATCTTTCCCTTTGGGATTGATCCCGGACCGTCATCAATAGCCCGTTGTGTTGCTCCAGTGTGACGTTAATTGAAAAATACCAATACCAGATTCGAGCTTCACAAGAAATGTAAATCACGTGATCGAGAAAGGAGACAGTAGCCAATCACAGCGAGCTTATCGCTTTAATCCAGAGATGCGGAATTTCAAGACCAAGGACCCCATAGATTTACTAACTTATGGGAGGGCCGCCTAAAAAACATGAAAGTTATCTATCATATTTATATTTATCATATTGTTGCAAAGAAATATAATAAAAAGTAAATGAATTTAATTTGATGCGGGGCCGCGGTGGCCCGGTTGGAAGAGTAACGAACTAGCAACCGAAGGGTTGCGAGTTCGAATCCAGCCAAACACCGTCGTGTACAAAGGGGGCTGGTGCACGTTAAATCTGTCGTGGCCTCAAATGTCCTCACGTTGGCGTGGTGTGGAAGTTTGGAGAGTGGGGTGCCAGCTCAGGTGTTGCCTCGTCATCTGACCATGGTTCAAAATTACGTGGTGTTGTCCTCGGATCTTTCCCTTTGGGATTGATCCCGGACCGTCACCAATAGCCCATTGTGTTGCTCCAGTGTGACGTTAATTGAAATACCCCCCACCCCCTAATTTGATGCGTGACATTTCATTAATTTAACAATTGGTTAAATATTTGGTTCACTTTTTGTCGTAGCCTAGCGCAAAATTGATTCTAAATTTTCATTAGTCAAGCGGTTCCTATTTTTCAATTGGGCCGCTGTAGCCCGGTTGGAAGAGTAACGGATTAGCAACTGGAGAGTTGCGAGTTCGAATCCAACCAAGACAACTCGAGACCTTCCTTCTGAACTATTTTCACTCGATTGCGTCATCCGGAAGTGTGCACGGTCAACAGACCAGACATTACACTGCAGAACCAACAATTAAAACAACAATAACGCACTGATCTTGTCCAAAATGGGAGGGTGGGATTCAAGGGGTCTATTGTGAAGTATGAGGGGTAAAGAGAAGTTGCCCTTCCCTCCCAAAAATTACTATTTAAGTACCATGATGAACACTTCTGCAGCAATTCTGAATGCGTCTCGTGTGGAATAGCATCTTTTATAAATTCTTTTGTGAATGATATTTGCATGAGTTATCGCTGTGTGCTTTTAACTGGTTCTCATACTATCCCGCTGCCCCAGGGAAGGGTCCTTTCCCCAGAGTAGCCCAACATTGGAGGAACACCGGTATTGTGTCTGATTGGATGACAATCAAACCGGTTCTGATCGTTCTCCCGGCCAGAGATCAATCTATTCGCTACAGCTGATTTATCTTACGCGTACTGGTTAAACTTGACTCCGGCCAGAGCAGCAGCCATTTCTGAAATAGCTAATAAGAAAAAAATATGCAGATTGCGAAATACGTTTTATTATAATTGGAAAATTTATTGGTGGACATGTTTATGTAAAGTTTGAGGTATGCTCGCCTTCGGCCGCCCCAATTTTTTCTGACCACGTGCAAATACTCGCCTTCCGCCATAAACTTGATTCAGAAACGCCCTTGCATAAATCCTATCGTAAGGGAACACAAATACTCCAAATCTGGTGGGGTAAAATTCCACCCTTTTCGGAAACGTAGCACCAAAATGGGCAGTTTTATAGGGATGTCCAGTTGACAGTATACTGCCGAAAGTAAGGGGTAGGAAGTAACACGTATCATAGTTCCCAATTATATTATTTGCGTCCTATGTCTTAAACAGAAGGATGTCAGTTTCCTAAGATTCCAGAACCTGTTGACAGTGTTTGCTGCCAAAAGGTTCTGTGATCACGCAATTATGAGAAGAATTTTTCCCTTTCTACAAACCTTAGGTCGGAATAGAATCAAGGACAGGGAACGAGAGAGCGAGGAAGACAGTCGGGTATTACAGACTGATCGTACTTAGTGAGGCTCTTCCCTGAGACAAAAAATTGCTGTGAAAGAGTATTACAATGAGCGGTAGGCAAGAATAAGTTTTGTATTGAAATTTTGTTATTTTAAAAATAAAATAACTTAAAAAAATATGTATAAATATTTCATGCGTTTATAGGCCTTGGTAGCCCAGTTGGAAGAGTAACGGATTAGCAACCGGAGGTTACGAGTTCGAAACTCGGTCCAACTGAAGACCGTCATGCACGTTAAATCTGTCATGGCCTCAAATGTTCTCACGTTGGCATGGTGTTAAAGTGTTGACCTTATCCGACCGTGGTTTAAAATTGCGAGGCGTTGTCTTTGGATCTTTCCGTTAGGGATTTATCGCGTAACGTTGCCAATAGCCCGTTGTGTTGCTCTAGTGCGACGTTAATTAACTGCCTACCTTTATAGTACTTTATTTGTAGACATTTTAAAACCAGAAATCAACACTTTCTGGGGAAGACTAATCCTCTGGCTATAAATCTTCAATTTATGTTTGTTCCAGTACAGATTATTGTAGGCATGAAAGCGCAGAACTTCCGGAATACAGCAATAATATTTCAAAAGTTGTGTTCGCAAATATGGAAAATAACAATAAATAACAGCATGTATTCAAATCTTGTTTTTTTATTCACACTTATCTTATCTTCACTTCTGAAACTTTGCTTGATGCTCTTCACGAAGAATAATCTAATAAATTCTTAAGTCTTTTTGAAAGAATGTTACAAAAATATTCAATCCATTTATATTAAAAAGAAAGATATAAAATTAATATATAGTGCATTTGTGGGGCGGCTTGGGTCCACAGCCCTCTTCTGACTACTCCAATCGTCTTGATATTTTATACAAGCAATATATGTATAAAATGCCAACTAAATAAGTAATAAAAGTTTTATTTTCATATTCATTATGTTTTTCCAGAAGTTTTGATGTACTTATGTCCTTTTTTTGTATTTTCGATATATTTTTCTTGGTGTCTTTGCCGTTGGTGAATTTACGTCCTTGCCTGTGACCGTACCACCGTGTCGAGCCATTTCATCTTATTGCGATCTTCATTGTTCTACTTGTGCTCCTAAGAGTGCTTCTTTATTGAATATTGCTAAAGTTTGGAAGGTAAAATATAGTATTTCTGTTTTTTATGTGCTTTTAATGATTTCTATTAATGTTTTCATCTAGCAATGTTTTTTGCGAGCACTTACTTTAATGGGGGCTATATAGCGTATAAATTCGGTAACTTTCGTTTCTCCTAAAAGTTCTGAAATCAAGATTCAACTCACTTGGTCAGATACGATTGATTATTAAAGATAGCTTCAAGATATTTAAATATTACAATGTGTGTGTGATACCGAATTTATACAATATTACAATATACCGAATTTATACTATATATACCCCCATTTGAGGTAGTGCAAGAAAAGTCAACTAACCCTAAACTGAATTAAACCTTTACCAATAACTTATGAGAAGGAAATAAAGAGACAGTTTGATATGTATTAAATTCAGAATAATCGGAATATCCAAATTAATCTCAAATCAAAAATATTTTTTGAAAAACCTAGGAGAAATGAAATTTTGCGATTCAATACTTTTCATTCAGTAAACTCTATGTTATGTTTAATGGTAGTGAAATAAAGAATAACACCTAAATTTTATATATACTAATGTTCTAGGTTTGAAAAGTCAAGTGAATTCTTTCTCAGTTTGTCGTGATAAAGATTTGATGATTTAGCCATTGGTAAAAGAAACCCAGGTACTGTTTTATCACACAGGCAGACTTCTAAAATGTATCATGGAAAAATTGTGGCGACCATTTCTAAAATTTGATTAAATTATTATTTTTTAAAATTAAAAATTATTTTAAAATCATTATTTTCATTGCACATTATTAATTCACATTTTAACTAGGGTCATGTGGTCTAAAGTGGGTATATGGGTCAAGTGGGTAGTCCCTGTAAAAGCTGCCTCATTAATTACAAACACTGTAAAGATGGAAAGTACAACTCACATTTTTTTAAGTTTAAAAATTTTAGTGGTAAAATCTAGAAGATCCTGTTGGCCTCTTTGTTTTGATCGAGTCATGTGGGTTGTAGTTGTCTGGAAAAATTTGTATTTATGTTTGCCTTTCTAAAGCTGTTACATATATTTGGTTCTCCTGAGCTAGATAAAGGACTTTTAAGAGATTCCAATAAAGGACCAGGCAAGAAATTACAGCATTATTTTTAATGCTAGATGTTTTTAAATAAAGTGGGTGTAGCTTTAGGCTTAACAGCAACATTGATGAAACTTCTTTTGGGGGTTCTTTTACACTAAAGATAATTTTTAATCAGAAAAATGAATAAATATTCAATAATATATATGAATGTATAGATATAATATTATGGCTACTCCAATTTCAAGTTCTGCCTTACAGCCCTTATATGTTGGGTTTTCCATGCCACTGAAAATAGCATGGGAAAATAATTTGAAAATCATGGTACAGGGAAAAACAACTTGTGAAATGTTTCTAAGACTGCATTTCCATGTTTATTGATACATTTATGTGAATCATTAAAATTACCCATGATGTGAAAGGATTTAAGGGAAGTGGTTATATACTATACACTGACAGACTGGGACGTAGAATTGTAAGGATAGAAAAGGCATTAGTGTCCCAGAATGAATTCGATGTGTGTTGTAAGCTTGTCACAAAATGAAGGGAATCTAGCTGCACAGGAAGTAATAAGATAATTTTTAAGCAACTTACATGCCAGAGATAAAGTTACTGTTTTCACTGTTAAAAGATCTGAAATTAGCCATATTAACAACACTCTCAACTCCTATGTCTATTGATTTTAGAAATGCTGCTCAGAATTCATTGAGAAAAAGGGTATTAACAGATTAGAATCTTAGAGCATTTATTTCAAGATAAGATAGGTCTAGTAAAAAGAAAAAACTTGAGAACATCAGCTCAGGCTTTTACTGAAAATAAAGTGTTACTGAACCATAAGAAAATATTGAAGAACTGAAGAGCAAAATTGACAGTAGCAATATTAAGCAAGGTTCTTGGGTAATATGTAGGCAAAAAATCAGTTAAACAATTCGTTGAACAAGTAACAGAAGTTGGGAAAGATTCATTCAAAAGTAATCTTAAAAAAATCTTGAGTTAATTGATATACTTTCTAGAAAAGGGGGATGTTGGCATAATAGATATTGGAAGCAATTATTATACATGCATTGCCACAAAACCTTCATTTGATCATCATGGACAGTTTTGATATGTAGCCTCTCAAAATTCATGTTAACATAATTGTTTTCATGGATTTTGAATAATTCATGTTTTGTATTATGTAGAATTTTTGACTTTTTTTTATAATGAAATGAACACTCAAACATTGATCAAGTACATCTTGAACTATAACATTCAAAAATATTGTTACATATTATAAGTTAGGCATTTAAAAGATAACTAAAATAGTAGCTCATTGCAGAGTTAATTTAATAGCTCATTCAACAAAAAGTGTTCTTTTAATACACTTATATTGTGTTAGTAATTGTTTTCACCATTTAATGATTTTATAACTTACATCTATGAATTTACCACTTTACCCCCACGTACTACCCACTTTAAATATAAAGAAAAAATATATGCAGTATGTTCTTGAATAATGCAATGTATATTTAATGCAAAGAAACACCACCTTTTTAAAACTTGTCATTTCTAATTTCTACTTTGAAATTAAAAATACTGTTTTCTATATCCACTTTACACCACCTGACCCTATCAGTTATTTTCAATTATGTATGATTATAATGTACCAAAAGTTTATTTAGCTGTTTCATTTAATGAAATGAAAGATTAAAATTTATTACATGGAATTTAGCTGATTTAATTAAAAATTGTTACTTAAAATTGACTACATTTGAAAAAAAAGAGTATTAATTTATTTAACAAGATCATATTTAAAATTATGTCCTTTTTTCAACACTTAAATTTATGATATAAATATAATATAATTCTGCAAAACTTAGTAGTTGATTATATATATTTCTTTTTAATCCACATAAAAAATATGTTAAGCGATTAAACATACAATCCTTTTCTAAAGTCAGTTTACTTTTTATCATTAATTATAGAGAAAATGAAAGTGTCAGTGAGTGACAAAAATTTAAATTGCAATTATTAAATATTTTAATGCATGTAACTTATGATTCTTAAATACTTAACTAGGTAATATAGTAATTTCTATTTTTAATATCTAAATTATGATTATGAGTTTCCTTGTATCATTTCATATTCTAACACATTTTAAAGTATCTGATATACTCATATCCATTTTTAGCATCATACCTTAGAGGAAGTCATTTGAGATATTACAGGAAAATCTTCAGTACTTTTAAAACTTACTTAGTTTGTACTGCTTCTGAAATTTGTAGTTTGTTGAAATATGTTACCAATTAAGAATAAAAGTTTGAAAATAAATTTTTCCTTCATTTAAGGGCCCTCAAAGTGTTTATAGGCTCATTCTTTCTTGTTTCTGTTATATGTCTGTTTTGGAATGGCTACTTCATATTTTTCATGTTGTAAGCCAAATTAGCAAAATCGAGAAATACAAAAATGCTTTCTAGAAATCTACAGAGAATGGAGATGAGGCATATACTCAATGTGGATTGCTATGTTAATAAACTTGGGTTGGTTGGTAGTTGAATTTGTCTTACTAGAGTGACATATTATAGGCCATTGGTGACAGTCCTGGATAAATCCAGAAGGGAAAGAATCGAGGACAACACATCATAATTTTGAATCATAGTCAGATGACGAGATCGACACCTAATAAGCATGGTAGATAACATGGTTTTTTTATGAGTTTTATAACTTCTCTCTTCATTGTTCAGTTTAAAATAGATACATAGTACCTTTGGGGAATCAAACAATCCTTGTTTATACAATTCTAGTTTGAACTACATTTATATTCTAATATTGAAAATATTGTTCCATCTAATGCTTTTAAAGAGCAGAATTTTCTAGACTTTGTCTAAAAGCAGTTTCATTAATTTAACAATGAAAAGGAATTAAAAAGAATTTAAAACTTTTCCTGTGCTAATTTTAACAGATAATTAAACCAGAAAAATACTTATTAAATCAATTATCTACCCTCTACTTCCATCTTGCATCATTATTAGTGCAGCTTGTTTGTAAAAGGACCATTGTAACATAAGCTATATCTTATATCAAATTACAAAAAAGGCATATAAGTAAATGTAGAACACATATGCACAGAGTTATTTTTAATATTAACTGAAAGATTGTTGATTTTTGCTAATTTATTAAACAAGTGAACTTTCTCTAATCTGTTAAATCAATAGTCTGATGAAAGTGAACTGATATCTGCAAGATAATTTAATTTGGTTGATTTTACTGATAAGAACTTGTTAAATACATGAGCTGTAAAATGCTGAAATTTGTATCATAATTTCAGACACATTTTAGGTTTGCTTTTTTGTACTTTCACATTATCTTAGTACATTTAGGAAGCTCTTCAATATCTTTGTTGGATACCATCTCATATTGGTAAACCTGATAAAGAAACATCTGATTTAGCTGCATAGGCAACCTATAATACATCTGATAGAGTTATTCCTTTATGTGATATTTCAAAAACCATCCAACAATCTTTATTTTTATCATGGCAATATTCATGGGATCAACAAACTACATCACATCCAACCATGTGAGAAGGGATATAAATTTGACCAGAAAAGTAATAAACACAAGAAGTCATTTTAACAAGACGAAAGATTGGTCAGATGAGAGATTCAGATCCCGTACAAAAATGTGCATGGTATGCAATGAAGTTTTACCAGTTAAACACTTTCAATGTGACTGCCCAAATTTTAGACATCACTGACAACACCACTTCAATACTATTGATTTTAACTTCAAGTATTTTGAACAAGACCCCCAAGAAAATTTATTTTTAATTCTTTTAGACATTGGTTTTCACAGCTTAATCTAAGGATTAAATAAACCTTATGTGTTATGATGCACTAATCTTTCTATTATCTTGTCTTTGGTGCAGTATAGCTGATCTGTCTCTTATGCCATAAAAACTAAACCTACTACATTTATCTTTTACTAGTTATTTCAACAAGAAAATGGCATATAACATTTCTGAAGTTGAAAAGTACTTCAAGCTAGATTTCAATGAGGAGATAAATCCTGATGAGGAAAGAAAAAGGTGGTTGGAGAATTGGGATCTATTGGAAACTCTCATTCCTCAAACCAATAAAGATTCCTTTGACTCTGACATTTCCAATCTTCCTCAGTCCTCTTCAAACAAAACAGGGAGATCAGAAAGTGATGAGTCTTCAACATTGAGTTTGGATGTTGAACCCCGTAAGAGCGATAAGTATTTGATTACATAAAATCTTTAATTTCTACTTTTTCTCATTAAATAACATTGCAATTATTCCTACTTGAAAATAAAGATAGGGACAATGATTCGACTCATTGAATCCCTCTGATATTTTCCTCTAATGTGATTTACCCATTCTATTTATTTTCCTATGTAGCAGATGTTTCTTTTACATTTATGTGTTTAATGAACTAGGCATATTAATTTGTTAGCCGTGTACTTTTTGTATCAATTAGTCTCTGAGGAACATCCTGGTACTGGGATATTTAGCTTTAAATGATATCTTCAGGTGTAGATCCTCAGACAAAAGTATTAAGTTGTGATTATGTGTACATAATAGGCATATATTCAGAAAATAATTTCAGAGGAGGCCTAATCTCTTCTGGTACTTCAAATGAAAGGCAGTAATGCAAAATGAGTATTGCACTTAATAATTTTTTGTTTGTTTTAGATATGCATATTTCTAACAACTTTTAAAATTTTACAAGTTTTAAAATTTCTATTCATACTGATTAAATTGTATTTATTGTGCATTTTTGAATACCTGATTAGAGAATGGCTCCTGTGGGCTCTTCCTCTAACTCTTTCGTTACTCATGTCTTGGCATAAATGTAAGATTTTCTTGTATTGTCCAATCACCTCCCAATCAGACAGTTACTCAGCACAGGATCTTTTCCTTATATTAGCAACCAATCTAAATGCTATACTTAATGAGCATTTCGATTGGAAATATATTTGAAAGTTTTTAGTCTTTTCATGTCGCATGTTTAACTGTAACTGTACTCGTTCCCATAGGCCATTTGAAAAATTGGGTATTGATATTATGGAATTTAGGAATGTAAGTTATCTAGTTAGGTGTGCTATCATTCAAAGTGGATTGAGGTAGAAAGACTAAATAACAAAACGATAACTGAGATTACAAAAATTAAAGATTTGCTTTTCTAGGTTTGGCATTCCTTCAGTAATTGTTAGTGACAACGTTCCATTCGATAATTTTGAGTTTAAGAATTTTGCAAGGGAATGGGACTTTGAGTGCGTTTTTGTTAAGTTCACGATATCCTCAAAATAATGGTATGGCTGAAAGAGCTGTGGGTATTGCTAAAGCTATACATAAAAATCTTTGAAGATAATAGAGTGGATTGTAGGGTTAATAGACTAAGAATGCCCCAATCTCAGGATTAAATTTATCTCCTGCACAACTGTTATGTGGTCATAGGTTAAAAACAAAAATTCCTATACATCAAAAATTATTAAATCCTGAAATATTCAAAGTCTTGGAAAAAAGAGTTGTCATTAGACAGGAAAGACAAAAACGCTACTATGACAGAAGTGCAACTTCATTGAAGCCTTTTAACCCTGGTGATAGCATATTGGCATACGACTTTAATAGAAAAACTTGGGAATCAGCTCAGATTGTATCTAAAAAACCGAGGTCATATTCAAAACAATTTGGGTAGATCCTTAGTAAGAAACGGTCCATTTAAAACCATCAAAAGTGTCCTTTAGAATAGTAACAGAATTATGATGTTGATATGCCTGAGGATTCTGTGGCTAACACTATTATTAGTTACAATCCTCGAAAACAAACAAGGGTTGGTCTTGTTAAAAGACCAAAATATCTTGATTATGTGTGATTGATATCTTCAAAGGGGATGTCACATGTTTAACTAACTGTACTCATCCTGTCTAACTGTAACTACTTGTCCTTGTATAACTCTACCTCACCATCTATCTAGTCTTAGCCACTTTGTTGGTTAGGCTTGCGTGCCATGTCCTATTCTTAATGCAAATAAATTATATCTTAATCCAGAAATAGTTGTCTCCTGCCTCTATGCGACACAACAAACAATTGTTCTACTTATGGGCTTAGCTTCATTGGTGTAAATTGAAGTTTTATGAACTTCAGCATTTGTTTATAAAAGAACAATAACATTCTCCATGTTTCCAACCCTCCCTTAGAATATATCCCTGGTACAGACTGCTAAAACTTCCAGCAATCTACTATTGTAAAATTGATATAGGAAATCCTTTTTACACAATTAAACACTTTATTCGTGCTGTATATATTGCTATGATTTTATGCAATTTAGTTGCATCTATTCTGATTAGTTCAATACTAATTTTCGTTTCTTTTCAGCTGCAGGAAGAAACATAGTTCCCATTGCCTTCATAGGTTCAGGAAGTAGTTATCAGACAAGCCTGGACATTTTTTGTGATATGCTCCTTAAGAAATGTATATTGTTTTTACCATTCTTTTTACTGAAACTTACATATATATGCATGATTTTAGTCTTTTATTTTAACTTACCTTATTTCGTTTATGTTTATATGTACACAAAAAAATACTTCAAATTGTTTTTCTTTAATTGGGTTTCTTAGATCATTCGTTTATGCTTTTGATTTGTACATCCAAATCTAGGTATCTGTTTTCGCATTTATCTTATATGATTTCTGTGCATGACTATTTCTTCAACTCTTTATTTTAACTTAAGTACAACTTAGAATTATAATTTAACTTGTTTTCCTGTGTAGTACTTTACTATTTCTGTACTCTGAATGTGTTCCTCAGAATCATTGAAATGATTTGACAATGTTATGGAGATGTGGAATGTTCAATATTATATGTTAGAATGTTTAGGTCAAGTAATATAAACTTGAATTTGGATTTCCCTCAGAAAGTAGCAACTAGAATTTCGTAACAGCATTTGTCATTCATTCAGTTGGATTCTTTTTTACATTCTGTGGAACTCGTTTCCAATATCCAATGTAATTTTAGAAAATCTTTATTTTGTCTTTGATGCATCTCTAAAATATTTTAATCACTATTTCTAACACAATGAACAAGTTTCATCTTTTCTGATGAGTTCAATATTTAATAATTTGTTTTTCCTCAGGTTTGGAAAATGGCGCATTACCAAACACAATGGAAGTACCCGAGGTCTCATGTGGTTTAGAAAACAGCACATTATCAAACACAATTGAAGTACCAGAGGTCTCGTGTGATTTGGATAACAATACAACTCGTAGCAGTTCAGTCTTTTTAACTATTCCACGAAACCTTTTGCGATTAATCTTTATGCCAATTTCATTTGTACTGCGACTTATATTTGGTAAGTTTCAAGTTTGTAGAGCCCACCTTTTTAAGTTCCCTCAATATGGGTGTGCCATATACCTGTTGCAATATTAAATTCAAAACCTTTAAGTTTTTCTCTGCTCTCTCAAAACAGTTTTAATTTTCAATTTTATAACAAAACAAATATACTTACCGAAGTTTTCTTTAAATGGTCTGCTTGCATATATTTTTGTAATGCACTTATTTTTCACCCAATTAAGGTAAGAAACTTAATTTAATAGATTTATTGTAGAGGTTAATGGGGGAAAGAATCTCACAGGTCTCCAATTGGATGCTCAACTTCCTTGCTGCTTTTCAGTCCTTTATTTCAAAGGTTCATGCTTTCTGAGTACAAAATGTTACTTTAAAGTTCTTAATTTATTAGCTGAAGCAAGATTTAATATCTTAATTGATCCTTTTATACTCAGTATTTTGTGTATATTTAGATCTGAATAGTTGTGTATTTTATTGTGTTGCTCAGAATCATCTACATCAGATTCCCAAAATAAATCCCTTAGACCCCCAGGGGTCTGTGACAAGGTTTCAGTGGGTCCTTTGAATAACATTAAATATTTTTCTAGCCACAAAGTAGAGAACTTTCAAGCAAATTATTGTCCTAATACTTTATATATGAGGCCGTCGTGGCTCAGTGGGTATACCCACTGCACTAGCAACATTCGAGTTGTAGGCGGCACAGGTTCGATTCCTGTCAGGTGCATTCCTCCCTGTGTGTATTTCTCTTCTGTGACAGTAAAACTTTCATTGTGTGTATGTCTATTACTTGATATTGTGCCTTGTGTAGCATGGCTAAATATGGCCCTTGCTCCATAAAACCCCAAAACCAACCTAATCCTTTATGTTTTAAAAAGCATTATATTCCAGAAATAGTTTTCAAAATGTGTATCTATTCTACAAAGGAGCAACTGAACTTTCTGCTTAGTGAATGTTTCCCAGTGACTGAAGATTGTGATATCGCACCTTGCCTGCAATATCGCTTTAACTAAAAAAAAGTTTTGTTTTGTGTAGAAAGACTAAATATGTGCTTCATGCTGTGAAACTTCCCTCTACTGGAGTCTACAGTTATGGCATTTGCATAGCATGCATTTAGGCTTTCTACACTTGAAACTAAAAATTTGGTTTTAGTTATGTCGTAATGAATCTATTTGTTGAAAGATTATCTATAAAGCTGCTACTTGAATATTAGAACAATTATTCTATCGTACTAATTTTAATTTGGTATACAATCCATTTACAATGTCCTTTGCAATTTTAAAGAATAATTCTCTCTGAATGATTCGTCATCTGACCATGGTTCAAAATTACAAGGCATTGTCCTCAGAACTTTCCCTTTGGAATTAATCCAGGACCGTCGCCAATAGCCCATTGTGTTGCTCCAGTTTCCTCGCTATTTCTAACTCAGTCAACAAATTCCATTTATTCTGATAAGTTCAATACTTAGTTTTTGTTGTAAATAATCAAAATAATCGTAATCTTTCTGTATTTCTTTTCTTTTGGTGATTGTGCTCGGGCGATGTTTCTCACTAATGTTTGTATTCTAGAGCTGTGTGCTACTAGCTTCGTCGTTATCTTTTCTCTGATGCGTAATTCTCTTATTTAATATACAATAAATCAATTTCTATTGCATATTGTCTTGGTGACTTGAATACTATAATAGTTTTGTCAAGGAAAGAAATGAGCAAGATTCCTTGAAAAGTAGAAAAAGTACCTATAAAGGGTAGGGTCCACGTGGTTCGGAAACGAACCCAAAACCAAGTGAGAAATTTTTCACACAGAACCTTCTCAAATGAATATTGTTTGTTATTTTTTTATTGAAACTTATATGTAATGTACTCTTCATGATTGGAGTCCTCCATTTGAAGTTTTCTTAGATTAGGTATACTGTGTATCTTGTACAAAATATCAAATTCAAAATATTTAAATGCATTTCTGTGCTTGGAACAAATCAGTTCTGATTTTTACATACGGATGTATGTGTTTTGTGAAGTTTTCTGGGAATGATTTCTACTAGTTCTTTTACATTTATAATTCAAATACATTCTTGCCCTAAATGGGAGATATATCAGTTCATTGATTTATTGTAAACTTCATAGTAATTATTGTAGTGTTTTGTCAGTACCTAATTCTTTTTCTCATCAGGTAAGAAATCTCAAGAATAATTGAAAGAAGTAACCAAGATCTCTACTAAAATAAGCAGCACTAAACCGTATTTGAGGCACTCTTTTCTTTTAGCAGAATTTCCTGAATTGTATTTTGTTTTCATTGAAACTTATGTATGGTACTACATGATTTTGTTCTCTTGATTGTGTATCTTTAACTGTGCCCTTTGCTAAGAATAAACTAATAAAGTTGATATATAATTAATTATGTTGTAATCTCTTAAAGGGAAATTTTTCTATTTGTTTCTATGTTTTGACACAGTAAAATGTGTGAGACTTGGAAAGGTGTAAGATTGTTCATATGTCTGGTAACCATGAGTTACTGACTCTGATCTGAGTTTTTAACATGGTTTCCAAGTTTCAAGTCTCCCTCAAATAGTTATTACACATAAATAATTTGAAGTCAAAGTCGTTTACCTTTGATGTACGAAAAATTAAAGTAAAATTGAATTAGCCCCAGAAATAACAGGTGTTTTTCTTTAGAAACCAGAAGACTAGTGTTTGGTTTAAAGTTTGAATCTCAATCTGCCGAAGTTTAGTTGGCTGCTTGGAAGTTTCCTGGTTTTTCAAAATAAATGCATAAATGTGGGTCAGCTTCCCCAAAGTCCTCCAGGAAGGCATGTCATGCAGTTCATGGTGGATGCAATGTAGCAGCACCTTCTATGATGACCCCAGATGTAATGCAGACTTCCACATTCTTGCCAATTAGTGCTTGAAGGATTATACAATTCATAAACTAGCATTGGTAAAAAAGAAATAGAATTAAGAGTGATGTTGAAATTATCAATTCTTACCATATTTAGACAACACATATCCTTATCAGAACTTATAATTAAATAGCATCAAGAGATTTCCAAGCAATCCACTATTGCTTTAACGCTACAACACTCATAGTGACTAAATAGCCACATCTATTTATTGAAAGAATCCTAGGATACATTTTGTTAGTTAAAAAGGCCAAAACTTAATTTAAGCCATACAGAGAAAACTACATGTTATTGTGAAATAATGCATTATCCCTTATATTTAACTATACAATATAATAAAATATTTTATGTTTATTTTGTGTCATAACATAGAAACTAATAGTGTTAATGGATCTGAGATTTTAAAAATTAAAATATAGATTTAGGTGTGTTAGGCAAAGCAAAAGATTGCCTGAATATCATCATTGTAACTTGAATTTTTGTTTCTGTTAGTCATTAAACAATGAAGAGTAAAGGTTTTTATGAAATATTCTATTTACAATTAATATTAATAATTTTTCCGAGTAATTTGAAGATTTGAACAAAGAACTGGATGAAAACTGCATTATTGAAATTTTAGATAGTTAAAAATTTTCTGTTATTTCATTCATTTTATAATTTAAATTTTTCAAGTATGGAATAGTAATTGTGAATTCTGCCAACCTGCATTTTATTACAAGGATCTGTTTTAAAAATAAAACAAACATGTCTAAATGTTTTTTATGCCGAATTTTCAAAAGTGATCTTGAGATTTCTTTGGTACGTTAGGTTCCATGAGAAATGTGGAATCTACATGTAACAAAATTTATTTTTGGTACTTGTGGATTTCACATTACTCATAGAACCTACATACCAAAGAAATCGGCATAAAAAACATTTAGACATGCTTGTGCATGTAACAAAAGTAAATTTTGTTACGTGCACAGACAAATCAGAATGTTACAGAAGTATATAATGAGCATAGGTATACAGAATCATTGCATATGGGGGCAGTAGTGTAGCTAGGATTGTATTTGAGGGGCGAAATAAAAATTGAATTTTTTTATGCAAAGATTTTGTCAGATTTTTAAAAAGGTCTTATTTTTAGTTGGCAATTCTAAACTATAAAAGGAATCTGTAAGCACGTAAAAAGTTGCAAATTTCGATTGATTTAAGTTACACAAATGACTTTATACAGTGGTTTTTCTGCAAATATTTACAATAAATGGCATTAGATAGTATCAAGTATTCGAACCTTGTTTCTGGGAATTCAGTTGTTACTTCAGTGACACTGCTGGGGGATTGATGCATAAATATGAATGTAACAGAATTGTAACTACTCAACTCAGAGTTGCAACACCTCTACTCGTGCATCCCTACAACAGACACTCGCATCACCAATGCCTAGTGTTAAGACTTTCTTAATAAATATGTTTATCCTTCGTGACTAAAATCATTAACAGAATATGACATGGTGTCACAAGAATAAGGACCCGGAAAAGAAAAATAATGTAATAAGATGTGATTTCACCATGTGAGTCGAATAATCCTAGAGATGGAGACGTTTAAGCCGCCAGGTGAAATGCGATTCAGCACCGGTAACGTTACAGAAGCTTGGAAAAAGTGGCTGCAGATATTTAAAAACTTTATGCTCGCATCAGAAAACGGACAAGCCCGACAACGATAAGATTGCCATATTGCTATACCTCTTTGGAGACTAGGGTGTAGGAGGTTTACAACACCTTCAAGCATGGAGACCCCAATATCCCTGAAAGGTTTGAAGACGTCTTGGAAAAGCTTTGAAGGACATTGTCCCATGCAAAAATGTAGTGTACGAGCGATTCAAATTCTTTTCGTGTGAGCAACTCGACGGGTAAACGTTCGACAAGTACTTAACCCAGTTGAAAACGTTTGCCGGAACATTGAATTCGTGGATCAGGAAGAAAGCCTGATTTGTGATCGGATTGTGCTTGGAATAAACGATTCGAGCCTGCAGGGACGGATTTCCAGTCGAGGAAGAGCATCGCCAGTTCCAGTCAAGTATGTGCTGTAAAAGCCTCGAGAGATAAAAGGAACAATTATAACGACTCGACATGCGACTAAAAATATGGTCGAAATCACCGAAGAGCCCAGTGTCCTTCCTGCCTATGGGAAAGTTTGCACGAAATGCAAAAAGAAAAATTTCCTTGCCATAGGGTGTAAAATTCATGAACTGGAATGTGAACAAACTAACGAACTGTTTGTTGAAACCCTCGCAATAGGACCAAGTGAACTGTATAAAAAAATACTGATGCAACTTGGTATAAAACTAGAGTTGATAATAGATAACAAAACAACTCGACTTAATTTTAAACTGGATACAGGTGCAGACTAATGTGCTCCCATATGATGCTTTAAAATGTTATAACAAATTTAATTCAAACTAAAACTATTAGTTGCATATGGAAATTTAAAATTAAGCCTAAGGGTAAAGTCATAATTGAATGCGCTTCAAATCATCTTCAGGTACCTATTGAATTTTTTATTGTTGAAATGAATGCTACACCAATATTTGGTTTAATTGCTTGTATTAAGTTGAATTTAATACAGAAATCAGTCGAATAGAAGGCAAGAAAACATTCTCGGTTTTAGACCTTAAGGACGGGTTTTGGCAGATCCCGTTAGATAATGAAAGTTCAGAAATATGTACTTTTAACACTCCTTTGGGCGTTATAAATTTAATAGAATTCCTTTTGGGATTGCCCCTGCTCAAGAAGTGTTTCAAAAGAGAAATCAAAGGTTATTTGGGGATATTGAGTGGGTAGAAGTATATTTTGATTTAATTGTTACTGGTGTTGATAAAATCTCATGATATAGCTTTACTTAAGTTTTGAAGAGAGCCGAAGCTCTTAATGTAAAATTTAATGCTGATAAATTACAATTTAAAATGTCCGAGGTAAGATACATGGGCCAGGTAATCTCAGACAGGGGTGCCCACAGGGGGATCATGGCGCAAGTTGCGTCATCAGAATTTTTTCAGGGTGTTTTTTGGAATTTTCAGGGTGGAAAGTTTTCGGGCAAAAAATTATTTAATAAGAAACCTTTTTATTGTTATACATATATTTTCATAAGTAATTAGACTATCTGAATTTGTTTAAAAGACTACTGTTCCTGCTATGACAACAATTTCACTATAGGAAGTTATTCCATAATTTTTTATTAAGCAATTCTTAGTTGGCAGCGCTGATAACTTGCCCATTCATAAACATCTGTCACCTTGAGGGTTTTCCGTCCGTCACCGTTACGTCATGTGAATCGCTAGTAGTCCCATAGACAAGATGAAGTTAAGTCATCAGTTGAATGCAGGTAGCCTTTTTTTTTTCTAGCCTGTACGTTTTGCGTAGTCTGTCTCGAAGAAGGAAAGGAACTTTAGTTCAGTGCTGTTCGATTCCTGAAAACGTCATTGAAGATTTAGAAATACAACGCTCTTCATCAAGTATGACCAAGGCGTAAATTTTGAAAACCTTGATGAAAATGAAAGTCTGGAAGAAGTTGATGAAACTGAATTAGGATACGGAGAGGTAGAATCATGTAACAATCCATCTGCTGAAAGACCTTCAGTTTCCATTCAACAAGAGGAAACTAACAACTGAAGATTTTCCTGATGATAGATTGAAAAACCCATGAGATCCAGCATCATATGCCAACTGTCAGCTGAGGAAATAAATAAAGCACGATATTTGGAAAATCAAGATTTGTCTTGTCACTTTTCCTTCAACAGGTGGAAGAAAATTCAACTCATCATGGAAGAATGAAGTTTTACCAAATAAAAGTGTAAAAGTTAGAAAATGGCTGGTATATAGCCAAGAAAAAGATGCCGTATTTTGCTTGCCATGTACTGTGTTCCCTCCCACGCGAACAGTCAGTATGGGGAACAACTGGCTATAGAGGATGGACAGAGCATAGGGGGACCGGGATATTGTGCCCCATGAAAAATCTAAAACCCACTTATCAGCACAAATTGCAAGGATCCAATGGATCTCTCAAAAGAGGATTGATTCACGTTTAGCTGAATAATCAGATCAGTTAGTCCATCCCAATTGAGAGGTGCTGTCTGTTGTCATCGATTGTTGTCGATATTTAAGTGAAGAAATGCTTAGATTTCGTAAAAAGGATGTAGCAAAAGGAAAACTCAGGTCTTTTTAGGCTATTGAGTAAATATAATCCTGATGCTAGGGTATACCTTGAAAAAATTGATAAAGCTAGAACTGAAAAAGGAAAGCTGGGGTCTAATTTCTTGAGTTATCGAAACGTTTATGATGTAATTAGCATGAGTGACATCGCTGCTCCAAAAATCATAGATAGTATAAAAACGACTAACATTTATTCTATTATTCTAGACTCAACTCAAGACATAAGTAAAAAAGAATGTTCAACATTAGTGGTTCGTTAAATTGAGCATACTGACCCGCATGGTGCACCAAAGGAAAATGTCAAACCTGAAGAGTGGCTCATTAAGGTTTTCACTAGTGGAGATACCACAGGCCAAAATCTTTTTAAAGAAATAATGAAATGCTTGAATTTACTTGGTCTTGATCCAAGTGGAATTGTTGGTCAAAGTATGGATGGGGCTGGCAATATATGAGAGAAAAATTCAATGGTGTAGAAACGCTAATCCGGAGAGAATGTCCCAAAGCGCTCTATATATGGTGTTCTTCGCACAGATTTGCGTTAATTGTGAAAAAATCTATGGACATATGCCCCAGATGAATCTTTCTCTTTTAGGGGAATTATATCTTCATGTCAGTTTATAAAAGGCATGATGTTTTTACTACAAACTTGGAAAAGGGTCCAACTAAAATAAGGAGACTGAAAAGAGTGCAAACTACAAGATGGTCAAGCAGAAATGATGCACTGCAAACAGTTGTCACCTGCTATGACACAATAAAGGAGATGTTGCATAATCCATTTTGTCCATTGACAAAAAAGCTGCTAATGACTCAAAGGCATTGGCAACTGGCCTGTGACCGATGAACAAATGACCGATTTTGAAAACATTTGCTCAATACATGTTGCCTCAGCTATTTTCAAAGTGTTGTCACCAATCACAATTGTTCTCCAACCAAAAATAATCATAGCAGTGTGTCAAAAATTGTTGCTGAAACCGAAGCTAAACTTATAAAAATGCGAAGTGAGTCGGAGTGGAATAAAGTGAATGATTCAATTATTGCCTTTGCTGATGTGAATATTTCGCAACCCCAACGCAGAAGCAGAAAACGTAAGAGGTTTATGGATGAAATGGCTACAGATGAAAGAATAGACGATACTCTTAAGAGGATCAAAGTAGAAGTTTATAAAATAAAGTAGAAGAAGTTATAAAGGGATCGGGATTATCATAGCTCAATTAGGACTACACAATAATGAACAGCCAATCTTGTTCTTGAGCCTGAAATTTAACTATACAATAGTCCACAGAGCAGGGAAAGACAATAAGCACGCTGATTGCTTAAGTCGCGTGGAATAAATAACATTTGACACTTCAAATGAAATTTGATTGTAAATATTTAATAGTGTATAAATTGTGATCTATGTAAAATGTAAATACAAATGATGCTTGTGTTTGTAATTTAGATAATTGAATAAGATTGTAAAATGTTGGAAGGTTAAAACCATTAGTTATAGCTGCCTCTGAAGTATTGTCAAGACCTCCTGTATGTCTAACCCCTTCCTTTTAGATTTTGCTCTCTAACACATCGCAAAATCTCTCTATGGGGGGAGGAATTCTGTAACGGCGGCTAGAGAAACGATCACCACGGCAGCGTGGGAAAATGGAAAGTCTTGTTGACTCAAGTGTCGAGAGGAAAAGCCCAAACACCATAACGACCACCCGAAAACATCTTCTTAATGATTTCTTAACGACAGCCAGCCAGCAGGGGTCGGAAATCGTTCTGGTTTCAAAACAAAGGGCAGGCGCCTTTCTGTCGCTCTCTTCGACATTTCGAGACCGAGAAGACAGAGATAAATGATGATGAGTTTCCGACAGGGATTGATGGCCCCCTTTCAAGTCGGTCGTAAAAGTTGAGGGGAAAGACCAACGTGAGACAGCCAATCAAGAGCGTGAGAAATCTTCAACACCCAATCCAGCACCGACTAAAAGGCGGACCAGAAACGGAAAGGAGGAGTCGATAAGCACCCAACATATAGAGAGTTTTTACAGAGATCACCAGAGGAGAGACGGAGAGAGAGGATCACAGAGGATCAGAGAGAGAGCTTGGAGAGAGGCGGTCAGCAGAGACCGTTTTTGGAGCTTGGTGAATATCCGTTCACTGTTGTGCATTTATCCCACCTTGGGATTCTATACTCGCCGGAGTATTTTAGTGAGAAAGGCTCGACCGTAGCCGTAAAGGAGGAGCCTCCTAGAGATCCGTGTAACTGTTCATCCTAGTAGTGAAAGTCCTCAGTAAAAGTCCTGTAAAAAATCCTCAGTCCAGAAAGACTGAGATTTCCTGCCTTGGAACTCTGTATTCATCCGAGTATTTGTTGTTGAGAATAGGCTCACCCGTAGCCGTGCGTTAGACTCCCCCGAGCGAAATTGTGAGGCTCGCCAGCAGCCTAAGCGCCTCGATAGAACTTTGGACCTTCCAAGGAAACTAACATTAATGAACTCTATATTCATTTTCCGACTTTTTGTACAAATTGTAAAATAAACCAATTTAGTCCAGAATCGGATATTTTCAATGGTAACTAGTCTAGCTACCCGTGAATCAAGACGTTACAATACTATACATTTTTTCAACCTAGAGTGTTCAACGTTTTCTCTTCCCTCCGCATAAGATAGCTGTTTTTCTGTCACTACACTAAAACAATTTAGTTTTTAAGGTTTTATGAATACTTACGCAACTCATGTAAACATTACGATAATACTCATATCATTAGTTTTTACACATTTAGTTCGTTTTTCAATATCTGATTATTGATCTTCATTGATGTGTTCCATTTTTTAATATTCTATTCTTCCATTCACTCAATTTTAGATTTTTATGAATATAAAAATTATTCTTATACAAAAAGGTCAAGGTAAAATATTTGTTTTATTTATATAACATTCAGAATCTTTCAAAACAACTGTTTTTACTATATTATAATTATTTTCATTTGCAAAGTGTAAGTAATAGCATTGTTTATACATGAAATTGCTGTTATAAATATAAATTGTTCATTTTCCTAGCTGTTCTGGTTTTATTTATCTCATCCAAATTTATCTCTAACTGATTTACAAAATACGAAATATAGAGCTTTGTGTGGAATCAGTTGGAAATTCGAATTTTAATAAAGGTTATATTGTTAACTGGATTTGAGGGGCGGTAAAGAAAAATTTGGGGGGATTTTCGCCATTGGGCTTGAGGGGGATGGGCACCCCTGATCTCGGATAAATGTATAAAGCCTGATCCTTCACACATTAAAGATATAATGGATATGCCTGTTCCTAGTTCTAAAGGAGAGGTCAGAAGACTATTGGGCATGATTAATTACTTATCTAAATTTATACCAAATTACAGCACCTTTAAGGGAGTTAAAACAATGCAGAGTTTGGATGGGAATTTAAACATACTACAGCGTTAAATAAAATTAAGGAAGTACTCATCAGAGCTCCAGAACTAAAAGATTTTAATAGTTTTGAGAGTACAGTAGGCGCTCTTTAATCCGGCACGTTCGGGACCACGGTCGAGTCGGATTATCGAACGTCAATATAGTTTTAACGGGAATACCAAAGAAAAATTAATACAGTACAATATTTAAAACAAGTTGTAATAAGCTGCTCTATGACAAGAAAAAATACACATGAGCGTTACTGTTTAAAACAATCTCTGATATCACGTTGCATCCGTGATTCTGATCTCTTCAAAAATTCATTACGGATTATACACAAATTTGAGTTCTGCAGAGTTATAGCTTTTGTTGGATTCGGAAAATTTTATAAATGTATTTAATGCATCAAGCCTGTTTCGACACACGAGACTAGCTTCATCTGCCATGACTCCATCCAATTCCACCTGAATCTGGGCTTGTGGGTTCACAACACTTTGTATAATCTATTCGTCACTCAGTTCTTCGACCACTGGCACACTTGTCGATTTCAATCCAGTCTATAACTTCCTCACGGGGTACATCTGTGAAAGGATTGTTTGGCACAGCTTCTACCATATCTAGCACCATATTTTGACCATTACTGGTAATGTTTGGATCTTAATCCGCATCTTCATCATTAGGGGTCATTCCATACAAAATGAGCAAATCGGCAGTGGCTGACATATATATCACCGATTTTAATGAAAATCAGTTTTTAAATACAGTAAGTCACATATACACTGCTGGCCACCCAAATTGCAACACCAAGAAAGACAAGAGATATCACAACAAAATTTATTTCGTAGATAACATGTTGACCAAGTATCAAATGATTAAATTTATAGACTTCTGTGAAGTGTGGTTCCTGCCAAAATCAGTAGCCAGAGTAGCCGCCATTGTTGGAGATCACCGCTGCCACACGCCTCGGCATTGATTCAAAGAGACTTTGGATGTGTTCTTGGGGTACAGCAGACCAAGCAGCTTCCACACGTTGCCAAAGTTGATCTGGTGTGGCAGCTGGGGATGTATTCTGGGTCAATCGTTGAGCAACCATGGACCACATGTTTTCTATCGGCGAAAGATCCGGAGAGCGAGCTGGCCAGGGAAGCAATTCAATCTGGCGATTGACGAAGAACCCTTGGACAATGCGTGCCACGTGTGGTCGCGCATTATCCTGTTGAAATGTGGCTGTGGGCAAGCCCTGAAGGTAAGGAAGGACAACTGGCTCCAACACCTCGGAGATGTAGCGCTGGCTGTTTAAAGTACCGGCAATGCGTACTAGAGGAGTGCGAGAGTGATATCCAATACCGCCCCATACCATAATACCCGGTGCAGGACCAGTGTGGCGGTGCATAACGCAGCTGTTCAGCATCCTCTCTCCACGGTGTCTCCAGACTCGAATCCGACCATCGTGGTGTTGCAGACAGAAGCGTGACTCGTCAGTAAAGACAATTTCATTCCATTCTGCCGTCCACATCCTTCTTTCATCGCACCATTGGCGGCGGAAACGTCTGTGGTTCTGCGTCAAGGGTAGACGAAGCAATGGACGTCTTGCGGACAGACCACTCTGCTGTAAACGGCGTCGAATGGTACGCGCAGACACTGGATGATGCGGTACAGACTGAATGTGCTGTGCTATGGTTCGTGATGTGGCTGAGCGATCCGTCACTGCCATACGCACAAATGCCTGTCATCACGTGAAGTGGTGCACTGAGGTGGATGCGATCGAACACGTGGGTCCGTCGTACCCTCCTGCATCCAACGATCACATATCCGCATTACAGTTGTTTGGTTTCGTCCAACACGACTACCGATTTCCCTGAAAGATAATCCACAATCTCGGTAGGCCACTATCCTTCCTCTGTCGAACTCGGATACTTGATCAAAAGATGATCGCTGTTTTCTACGAGGCATAATTGATCGTTTTTTTTGAAAAAACCACAAGAAAAACACAATTGCCGTACTTGAAATCGTCGAAATCTCCAAGCCTTAAATAGCGCTTTGAAGTGGCGCCACAGGCGCGCGTGATGTGCGTCTGCGCTGAAATTCTAATCATTTGCATATCTCACCTCCGCTAATGCATGTTGTAAATTTCATATTATTTGCATGCTTCCTTCAGGGTGTTGCATTTACGGTGGCCAGCAGTGTAGTAAAGAGCAACTGCAAAATATTAGGTTTCAGAAATCTAAATTTAATCAATTATTGACATTAAAGTTCAAGGTCACACAAATGTATATTTTCTAGCACTAAAAATGGCTGGTTTGCGACCCTATATTTCAATAAGTTATTGACACAAATATAAAAAGTTTATATCTTTACATTCTTCAGAAAAAGGTCTCAGGAAACGTCAGAATATAATTTAATAGACGTCATTGCTGGATCTGAGAGATCGGCGAAAATAGAAATTTTGCCAATTTGCTACAAATTTCAAATTGCTCTGGTATCTCTAGAAATGGAAAGCCAATATTAAAAATTTTTCTTAATGAAGAGCCTTTCCTAACAAATAGCGTGGCGTAATTTGGTGATTGTATTTTTACTCCTTTATAAAGAAAAAACATTTAAAAGTAAAATTATGGAAAAATGCGATTTTTTTTTCAATTTTTAAAAATGCGTATTTCACTGTGAGGGAAAGCTCCGAAAACATCAAAACTTTTCAACATAAAAAAGGAAGATGTCTATTATATGTCCTGAAATTTTCATAATTGTAATTTGATTATTTTTGTCTCAGAATTTTTTTTAACTAGATGTAAATTTTACTTTTTTATCGCAGCTGATGACTTATAACCTTCGATGATATAAAAAGTGCGATATAAGAATGAAATAACTTATTATGGTGCACATGCACAATTTCACATGAAATTTCTTTTTAGTCTTTTTTGCTTAATCCGAGGAGTGTTTCCATCAGTGAAATAATTAGGTGAAAAGTTCATTTTGTTAGAGAAGACTTTGATTTACTTTTTCCTTTGGAAACGTAAGTATTAAATACTACTACTTGTGAATATTAAATACGTTTTGTAAATATTAAGCATTATTAGTCACGTAAACACTAATTTTGAGAGTAAAAAAGAATTCAAACATCGTTGTTATACCCGATTCTCCCAAGTGTACATAACACACGAATCCTTGTTCCATATTTATCAGAAGTGAAATAAGTAGATTTCAAGAATTCGGCAGCACTAGGAAAATTTCAATTTAAGCAACTACAAAATTGAGCAAGAGACCTTTATCAGATTGGAAGTTAATTTTAAAAGACAATCAAGTAAAAGTTTTAAATGTTTAAGCTTTTTCAATTGGTGATTTGGATGTCCTGCTTTTATAATTTCCTTCAAAAGTTAAAAATAATTTGGTATTTTATTGTTGATTTGGGGTTTTACTGTTTCCATTTCATTGTCATTTGAAATATGCTTAGTATGGGAAGGAAATGCTATGATTAGCGATAATAAACATTGCCAGTTAGGGCGATACTGATGAAATTTGGTAACCCGTCGTAGGCCTATCCGAATAATCATTTGGCGACGAAACTTTCAGTTGCCAATTGATGGATCAGCAAGAACGTGTTTTTGCGTTTTACTAATTTTGTTATTGTTGCTTTGGGACTCAAAATACAATCCTGAATTTTTTTTACAAATAATAGACATTAAACTATATTCTCCCAAAATATAGTTGTCGTCAGAGCTGTCCATTTCATTTTATGCGCCTATTTTAAGTGGAAAACCGTCATTTTATAATTTTCCTTTGCTGTTTGGAAGATGAAGGACATAAAAGCCGACTTCAAAACTTCAGCAGTAGTTTTATCATACCTAGCACTGTATCTGGCATGAATTTCAACGATGCATTTAAATTCCTTTAGCCCGTAGAAACCTTTTTAATCAAAATCGACTATTTTCTATTTTTCGCTACTAAATTTTAGTTTAAATATGATATTTAAATTGTTGTTTCAAATAGATAAAAAGAAAATTCTTCATAGAGTACAAAAATATGAAATATTGTTGTCTACGTGAAGTAGTTTTTGAGAAAGGGATATTCAAACATGCAACATCAAGCGATTCCACAACTGCTCTTCAAAGTTGCAAGTCCTTAAAATGCCTGAAACTTCCAATTTTTTTCATTTTGAGCCAAACTATTTTAGATATCGTTATTTATGCGTAAACTTAACCTCTGTAGCAAATTTAATGAAAATCCGTCACCCTACGGCCGCAGGTTTTTCTGATTTTTACTCATTTCACATGGAATGACCCTTAGGCGAAAGTTTGCGCCAGCACCGCTGTAGAGTCACTTCTTTCACCTGATTCCACGCTAAGGCAATTGCGAAAATTGCATCTTTGACATTAAACTGTTTTTGGAAGTCTTGTATCACAGTCAGTGTCCAAAAGTCCTTGCACAAAAGATCTAAAAAAAACACCTGAAATTTTGAATCACACCTTGATCCATCGGCTGAATAAAGAGAGTGGCATTTGGTGATAGGTAATCTACAAAATATTGCCGAAAACCAAATAAGAAGCCGGAGGATGCGCGGTACAGTTGTCTAACAACAAAAGCGCTATGCTATCTTCTGACATTCCACGTTTCTTAAAGTTTTCCTTTACTTGTGGTACAAAATGATGGAAAAACCAGTCCTTAAACAAATCTATCACCCATGCATTGCTCTGCGCATCCTAATGCACAGGCAAGTTTAAGACTCCTTTTAAAGCTCTAGGTTTTTTATATTTACCAATCACGACAGGTGTCAGCTGATGGTCACCAGAAGCATTTGCACACAAAACAGTCAATCTGTCTATTTTTCTTGAATCCCCTAGCACATTTTTCATCCCCACCTGCCAGAGTAGACGTTGGCAAACAACGCCATAAAAGGCCGGTTTCATCGGCATTGTAAACTTGACAACGGGTTAATTCCCACAGCACAAGGCTGCTAAAAGTATTCTTATGTTCTTCATCGGCGCTTTCATCGGCTGATCTCCTCTCCAGCCACATCCAGTCTACGGATTCCGTGTTTTAAATTTCTGAAGCCAACCATCGGAAAACACAAGCACTTTCTATATTCAGATCACGATGAAACTTTTGTTTTTTCGATGATCATAGGCCCAGTCACAGGTCTTCCCTCTGATCTTTTCGCACTAAACCAATTGTACAAGGCACTATCAAGAATTTCAAGTTTAGGTTTCTTCAATGTGTCTTGATTCCGTATTCTTTGTTGTTACACCTTAAACAGCAAACTTAAGTTCTTTTTTTATATCAAATTGTCAAAGAACCAATATTGAAATCACGCATTATGACGTTTCTGTTTTCGCTTTTTTCGAGACGATTAAGTATCTAGTTTTTGCTGTATAGTGAGTTACATGCTTACGCTTATTAGTTTTATTAGCACTTGAAGAACTCGTGCTGGGCTTTGAGAACATTTTACAGTACAGTATATTGTATGTACACAGTTGTAATATTGTGCAAACGTGATATGTAACCCGCTAGAAAACAGGAAACACTACTGAAATGAAAACTGATTCACGATAAACACTGAGCGAACTAAAAACGCGGGCCGCGCAGTGGCGCGATCTGGCTGTCAGGGTCAACAAACTCCCAAATCCACCCGAAAAAATCCGAACGCGAGCGGCTCGATCGGTGCCGGATTACAGAATGTGCCGAACCGAAGAATGCCGGATTAAAGAGCGCCCACTGTATCACTATTCAGTGTGATAGTTCAAAAGATGGATTAGGTATTTGTAATTCAAAATGGGCAGCCTATCTCTTATGTCTAGAAGCCTCACTGAATGTGAGAAAAACTATGCAGATCGAAAGAGTTGTTGGCTATAGTATTTTCTTTTGAAAAGTACCACAATTTTATATATGGACGACACATAGTTATACAGTGATCATAAGCCACTCACATCTATTGCAAATAAACCTATGTCTAAAATCTCATCCAGGCTACAGCGAATGCTCTTAAAACTTTTAAAGTACGCTCATGAATATGTACAGTTGCGGAAAAAAACACGAACCCCCTCATTCGAGCAATTTTTACAGTAGAGAAAATTCGAAGATGGCATTCAACAGCAACTAACGTCTTCTATAAATTCGAATTAATAAAATTTGCATAAGGGGCCGTCTTCATATTAAATAGAGCACTAACTTCATAATTTCCAATGGAAACCCCATATTTTGACACAATTTCAAATCTATATCAAAATTTAACTTGATACCAAATCTCATGTCATTAGGTCTTACCATTTCGAAGTTATGAGTACAGAAAGATTGGAGCTTCTAATGTTAAATCAGTTTCTTAGACTTAAGGATGTCTTCCTAAATAATATTTCTATAGCGCTGATATTTTCTACCATGTTGTTAAATAACCCAAACAAAATCCACCTAATATTTTATATTAAAAGTAGTTTTTAGTATACAATAATTAGTAAATTAATATTTCAAAAAATTATGAATTGGAACCTTACCATATTTTGATGGGACTCGATTCAGAAGGACTTCTAATATGATCATGCAAAATTTCAGCTCATTCCAATAGTTAGTTTTTGCGTTATATTAAATTTTCCTCTTTATTACGATTTTAGGAGTCAACCAAAAGTTTAAAAAACGTCTGACAAACCTCGGATAATAATTCTCGGATCGTTTGCACATGTAATTAATTCTCCAATCGTTTTTACTTGCATAATAAATATAATAATTCTCGGATCGTTTGCACGAGCTGATAAATACATTTGAAATAGTGTTCAAATTTGAAATTCCGGTAACTATAACTACAATTAATCTCGATCTACGAATAGCGATTTTCAATGTGGTGTACCGGTCGGTCTGGCATTCCCACATCTGGAATTCAGATCTCCCTCGACTGCAAAACAAGTTGTCAACACCTAAATTATCTTGGGCCCTCCATGAGAGAAATGCAGGCGGGCCACCCCCAGGAAAACACTTGTTTACAATTCTGTGGAAACCCGGGCCAGAAAGCCATTACATCTGTCCTCGGGTCGGGAAGCTGTGGAGGTTCTCATGATCTTTCGTTGCAGATGGCGTGGAAACACCGGGATTAACATTCCAAGACTGAGACGAACTCCCCCTCAAAAGATCACGACAGAGTAGATTGAAACCACGAAAGGAGCAGTCGCATCCTTCAGACTCTCAGATTTTGGCGAGCCTCCTGGCTCCTTGGCAGATTCAATGTTTAACAGTGGTGCCCTCATACTTTTCAATAAATCGTATAATATGTAAATAATCTTTAAATTTCTCTTTTCTAAATAAATTTTATTGTGCTGTAAACAGTCTTACGCCTAATTAGAGACCGGAAACGTTACAGTGGAGATGATCCCTGAAATTGACAGCAACTTTATCATTAAATATCTCCGGATATAAAGATAGTCATGAAATTTCATACTTAGACTACCTTAACGATGCCGAATCTGATTAAGGCATCAAAACATGGCGTTTCCTTGGAAATTTTGTTTGTGCAAAATTTGATATGAAGGCGGCCCCTAATGCAATTTTTTGCATTTGAATTTGTAGAGGACGTTATTCCCTATTGAATGATATCTTTCAATTTACTCTATGAATAGTGCTCGAAATAAAGGGGGGGGGGGGGGTTCGGTGTTTTATTCCGCGATTGTACCTGGAAACAATGTACTTGGCAGTTACATCACCACAGGTATTTAATAGTGATACGGGTCAACGATGACTCTGAGATGGAAAATATTGTACTTCGTGTAGCCAAATATCTACCTATGAGTAAAGCTAAGTTAATAGAATTCAAGAATGAGACAGATCAGGACAGTGAATTGCAAAGTGTCATTAAGTTCGCTATTGTAGTGTAATATTCTGCCTCTTCACCCAACCCCTACTTGATGGGGAAAGCAGATGCGCACGTGTCACGTGGTCAGAGAGAAGTGACCACGTGGTGACGCTGTGAGGGGTTAGACTGAGGTGATCGGGTACAAGCGGATGAACACAGCAAGAATCCTAATGTTAAAACTTAGACGAAATTTCGAAGGTTAGCGCATGTGCTAGTTGTGATTTCGTATGGGGAAAAAAGCTTGAGGGAAGGATATTTGTGAAAATGGGGAAAATCTCGTCATGCAAAAGTTTAACATTAGGATTGTTGCTCTGTCTAACCTGGGTTCCATAATTCCATTAGTTTCTTGGATTTTTCGGTGTTATGTTTCATTATTAGGCGATATTCAAACATATTTTCTTAATCGTTTTACTTTGGTGTATGATCCGATTTAGATAGTCTTCATCCATGTTTTTCTACTTTGTTTCATTACGTAGAGTTTTATTACATTACGTAGGTAGGTATTTTAATTAACGTCACACTGAAGCAACACAACGGGCTATTATTGCATTAGGATTCCTGCTCTGGCTAACTCGCGCGGTATATAGTTTATTTTTTCATCACATTCGTTCGAGTATTTCAGCATTCTTTGGTTCATAATTTTGCAACATTTTAAATGTCATTTCTTTTGTACTTTGCTCTTAACTTGATTTTTATAACATTACGTTGCGTTTTGTATTTCTTGTTCTGCCATATATTTTCTTGTTCGTGAATCAACAAATCCGTAAATTTAATTTTTATCTTTTTCAAGATCTAAAATTGTGCTCATTGTATTTCATAATTTAACTGTATTCTTCAAATATAATTAAAGCAATTCATAATTCGATCTAATTTCGTGAAACTTGTATAAATCAAAAATAGTTTGACAATTAATTTTTCCCGAGTTCTTCCTTCCCTTTCAAAAACAAAGCTTTCTTGTGCTTCTATCTCAGATAAATTTAAAGAGTTTTATTTTATTAATTTTGATTTGAAAGCACTACTTGATATAAATTAAGGGAGTATTGGTTGTTTATTAAGGGAGTATTGAGTCATTAGTTTTGATTTGTAGGCAGTCACTCCTTTTGTTGATATAGTATATGCAGCATGATTGAAATGAAGCTCCTGTGTGTTAAGCATTATAAAGCATTTTCGACCATACCAATTTATGTTGCCTCATCAGAAAGTGTGATGGCAGATTTGTGAAACTCAGTTGAATGTAAAATGTGTTCCCCCAACTACATTTCCCTCCAAAAATTCTTGGATTAACTCATACGTATCTAAAAATGACTTATCTCGGAAAACTGAAGAATTTTTTCCATCAAAAAATTAATGGCTTGGAAAAGTGACTGAAAAAGAAATATTTTCAGGTTTGTAAAGAGCAGAGGAACAGCAAAAGTATATGGGATCTGCACCACTTATTTTTAGTGTTATTGTAGTGGTCAATTTTCTACAGCATGGAAAAGAGAAGTATTGAGTTGATAGGTTCCAACAAAATTAGTTCTACATATCCTATGATGAAATTCACAGAATAGCAGTGGTTTGTATGTATAAATCAATGTTGGTCATGACTTGGATAGAATGAACATTGGCAAGGAGGTATTGTTTTGAAGCTAGCAAATGGCATACCCATCACAATTCTTGATTACATTATAGTTCATTTAGAGCCATTCATCTCTTAACTCACAATGTTTTTCTTATAAATGCAAAAACTGCATTGGTTTTCAATTGTCCCTGCATTCACGAAAACAAAATAGTTATTTATCTTATGCTGGCCAAGAGATGAGCAAATTGAGATTTTATTAACCGTACCAATAGGGTGTAGTTCTTTAGAAGTTACATCAGGTGCCAGTTCTATATGCCAAAAAATGCATAATTCATGATTAAATAATAATTTTCATTGCTATGAGGTAAGATATCTTGCTGATGTAATTTTTCTTATTATGAACAGAAGAAAAATATTTGTTTTATAATAAAATGACAAAATATTAACCTGAGTAATTCTTATTCATTTAATTAATTACTAAGTGTGCAACAATTTATTCACAAGACTTTTCAGTAGTCTCATTCCATGTTACTGATTAGTCCATGACCTCTCAGATTTTTATGGAACTTGGTTTATCTAATGACCTTACCTAGTTATGAATGCAAAAAAAAGAACGAGAGGAAACCTTTTTCACCCTCTGTTCGAAAGTCATTAAGCTTTGATTTTAATGAAACGTACTGCATCTGGAGATTGTTACTGTCATTTTCTCAGAAAACAGATAGGATTCATATCTGGACAATGTCTCTTTTTAAATGGGTTTTAATTAAGTATTTTAAAAAGGGCAATTCAAAATTCTGATACAAATTCCAAATTTATTTTGTCATCCAAAATTTTCATGTTCGGATCAAGACACACTGGGGTTATAAGGTCATTAAATATGAAACGTCCGATTACCTCAAGCACCAAGTTTGATACCCGATATCTCTGATATTTCTCTTTAACAGTTCTTTGGGTCTTTATTGTGAAGGTACGTCATCAGTCTTTCAGACGCAAGTTTTGGTTTGTGATTATCTGTCGAATTGCCTTTTGCAGATTAAATTTTGTAGACCGTGGATAAGTCAAAAATTCGCGTTATTTTCGAATATGAGTTCCGTCGTGGAACTAATGCAGCGCAGACAACTCGAAATGTCAACGAAGTGTTTGGAAAGGATGTGGCTAATGAACGCACAGTACGTCGATGGTTTGAGAAGTTCCGATTTGGCGATTTTGATCTTCAAAATGAACCATGTGGGCGACCTAAGAGCAAGGTGGATAATGATGAGCTGAAAGCTGCAGTGGAAGCGGATACATTTCAAACTACGCGTGATGTAGCAGCAAGGTTTGACGTTACTATTCCAACAATATTAAACCATTTGAAACAATCGGTAAGGTTAAGAAGCTGGATAGACGGGTTCCGCATGAATTACACGAGCGTCAGAAGAGAAATCGTTTCGAAGCTTGCCTTTCTTTGCTGTCGTGACATAAAGGCGAACCATTTTAACACCGTATTGTTACGTGTGATGAAAAATGGATTCTTTTCGACAATCGCAAGCATTCGGCACAATGGTTTGATAAAGATGAAGTGCCGAAACACACTCAGAAACTGAATATTCACCAAAAAAAGATAATGGTGTCTGTTTGGTGATCCAGCGCTGGTGTTTTCCACTACAGCTTCATGAGACCTGGTCATCGATTACGGCGGATGTCTACTGTAACTAATTAGACAAAATAATGAGGGAGCTTGGGATTAAGCATTCGAGATTGATGAATAGAGACAGGACAATGCTTGACCACATGTCGCACGAATAAAGTTGCTCAAACTCCAGGAACTGGACTTGGAAACTCTTGACCTTGCACCAACTGACTACCATTTATTCAAGGCATTGTACCACTTCTTGAAAGGAAAAATATTTAATTCCCAACAAGCTGTAGAAAATGCCTTTCGCGATTTTATCACCACTCGCACTCCAGGCTTCTTTACTGTCGCATTAACAAGCTACCGTTAAGATGGCAAAACTGTATCGATAGTTTAGGCTCATACTTTGATTAAGTATACTGCTTCTTGCTTGAGATATAATAAACCAAACTTTCAATTCGAAATTGGACATTTAATATTTAATGACCTAATACATGTATGGAAATAGCCCAAGCACAGTATGTAATGTGCCTTCAAAGCAAACACGACGTAACAAAATATTTCGAAACACTGTTCTCTGCAAGATATGAAAAAGCCTGGCTGACCTTTTACAGCAAGTTCCCAAGAAAACATTGATACTGTATGATAAAGTGTTATTGAAAAATCGAGGGACCTCTGTTGACGTCGTACACAAGTAGGCTTTCTCCGAACACAGTATGGGAAATATTTGGATTTTCATCTTTACATACGTCAATTAATACAACTGCAAGAAAATCCAAATCCTGCTAATATAAATTACCTCTATCCATACAGTCATTTGATCTGTCATATTCTATAAATAATTAGTTCAGTAAACAAAATTCTATTTAAGATACATTTTAAAACAGTTCAATCCAGAAAAATAACTTGAAGTCAACAACTATTGATTGGAAAACTTGAACCATTATGAAATTGAGTATACTAAATACACTCATGTGTCCAAAATTACCTTTACATACATAAAATCTCGGCTTTCTCAGAAACTATGAACTATAAATTTATGACTTTGTGTGAAATGATACATAACATCCTAATACATAAATACAAAGGAAAAAATTTAAGAGCACTGCATATGATATAAAAATGTAGCATGAAACAATAAAAATGGCAATAATATGTGACAAGGAGATTTCAGAGAAAAAAGAATAACTCAGAAAAAAATTAAGGCTTATGAATTTAATATGGAATGTGATCTCCCCTGACGTGTACACACATATCACAACGTGTTTTAATGCTGGCAATAATGTTGTTAACCACAGTTTGAGGAATTAAGTTCCACTTCTCCAGCAGTGCGGTCTTCATGGAATTTATATCTCTAGGAGGAGGATGTCTCCGTGCAACTGCTTTTCCAAGGTAGTCCCATAAGTTCTCTATTGGGTTCAGATCAGGAGATTTTGCTGGCCACGGTATTCGCTCAATTGCTTCACTTTCAAGGAATTCGTCAACGAGGTTTGCTGGATGTGGACGAGCATTATCGTCCATAAATAAAAAGTCAGATCCATATGCATCTCTGAAAGTCTTACATAAGGTTCTAAGACCTCATCCCGATATCTCTAGCCGGTCGCAGAAATCCGCTATTGAAAACGTGTAGGGGCGTACGTCCATCGATCATTATTCCTCCCCATACCATCACACCTGCACTACCGAAACGATCACGTTCCATAATGTTCGAAGGAAGATTTCGCGTTCCTGACTCCCTCCAGATGTAAACACGTTTAGAGTCAGATGTTAAACTAAACCTCGACTCATCAGTAAAGAGAACATGGGTCCATTGGTGTTCACTAGAGTTCTGATGTTCTTTGCACCAATTAAAGCGATCCCTCTTTTGTTGTGAAGACAGTGAAACATATATTCTTGGCTTTCTGGCATAAAGGCCTTTTTCATTAAGCCTTCTGTATACAGTTTGCCGTGATACGACAGTTCCAGTGGCGGCTGCAACCTCTGAACTTAACTGCCAAGCTTCCTGTTACGACGGGCAGTTATTGCCAGATATCGATCTTGAGAAGCAGTTGTTATTCGTTTACGACTTTGTCCAGGCCTCCTTACAACAGTTCCAGTGTTCTGAAATTGTTTCCATAGCGTAGAGACTGTTTTGAAATATTCACACATCTCGCTGCTTCCATGATTGTCTGCCCTGCTTCTAAACGGCCGATAATTCGCCACTTCACAGATTCTTCCAAATGATACTTCGGAGCCATAACAAACCGTTTTGAGTCCTTACACACTGAAATCAAACGCTGTATTGCAGAAATTCACTCAGATATTCACTCTGCGCAAAGCGTTTGATTCACCGTCGGATGACGTAACGCCTTGATTTGCATATGAGAAACCGTTTGATCACTTTTGATTGGATAATGCTAATTAGGCTTGTATTTCACATATTCCCTGCAAAAATGGATTACATCGATTGGATATTTCATGAAATATCAGTATTTTGGGTATGTAAAGATAAATTTGGACATGAGTGTATATCAAGATAAATCTTTTAATGCAAATTGTAAGCAGCGAGATTTAATATTTTCAGAAGATTGTTTTGTGTTTTGAGATTGACATTGACTATTCTGACATTGTAATATGTTTACGTACACAAACACATGAAGGTAAACAAAAACAAATGTCACAGTTACAATGAATACTGACTTCAATTCATTTATACAAAGAAAGAATTGGTTCATAAAAATTTTATTTTCAATCAAATATACAATGTAACTTGAAATATAAAGTATTTCAATCATACTGTGCAAAAATTTATTTAAAAAAAATTAATTTAAGAATTGTTTAATGATGTCAGGGATGTTGACTAAGCGTCAACAAACCCAAAAATGGTTTCATGACCGTTCTGCAAAATCTGAGTAAACTAAGCCCAGCTAATACAGTAAGAATGCAAAACACGAAAACGAAGACTTGGGAACTCGGCATAGTGAATTTCTTAAGATTCAAACTCTCGCACTTACACAGTTAAGAATCAACTGGGGAAAATATTTAAAAGAAATAGTAAACACCTTATAAAATCAAATAGTAATTTTAACGAATACAGTGGTGTGTTTTAATATTGAACATATACCTGATGTAATTGGAAGCAATGTACCAAATCAAAATAATGTCATTAATAATAATTATAATATAACTCACCAAGAGTGGACGCCTTTGTAGGAAAACAAGGTATTTAAATGACTGTAACTTTTGAAATGTATATTGTAAAATGTATATTTGTGTACCTATGTATGTTATTGTGTATATCTTTATGTGGTAATTGTTATTATATTGTAATGTCATTTTGAAATGTGTACTCGTATGTTAAAATTGTTTATTGTATATAGTGTACACATCTAAAGGGGATGTAACAAAATTGTAACTATTCAACACTACTTAGAGAGTTGCAACACCTCAACTCGTGCATCCCTACAATAGACGCTCTCATCGCCAATGCCTAAGTGTCGTTAAGATGTTCTTAATAAATAATATGTTAATCCTTCATGACTAATAATCATTAACAGAACATGACAATGAATATAAAAGTATTTCAGTATTTTTATATGGAGAGGTGTATTTTAAAAATCAGAAACCAACACTTTTGAGGGACTCAGCCCCTCTGTGGGGGTACACAACTGAAATTACATTAGCTTTTAGAAGCTATAAACAAGATCTAATGAACACAAATCAGTAGTATTCAAGAGCCTTTCTTATGTGGATTTTTCAGTTGAATACTGTGAGACTTCGCCGGCTTTCCAATATGCTGGAGAACTTCAATGAATTTTCATATCCATATACATGTCATAATAACAGATCTTATAAGCCTGCAGTCGTGACTAGAGTGGTATAAGGCAACCGGAGAGAATGATCCATTGATATTGAGTGTAATGCAGATTCCACAACAATTCTTTATTAATTCAATAGACGATTAGTTACATCATGAGGTTGTTGAGGGTTTGGAGTTTGGAACGGCTCTGAGGGCTCCTTAGCCCAAGAGGCTGGTGAAAGAATAAATAGTTTACAAAGATCTCGCTAGAGGGATTAGTATTAAGAAACATATTATTGGACCAGGGGATTTAACAAGAAAGTTCATTGGTAGAAGTCGGTGGTTTTACGAAGGAGGAATGTGATCTTACATATGGCGATTTGAAAGCACGAGAGTCCTTGGGAGGTCCAAGTTAACGAGGCGGCTTGAGTTCAAAGGTGAAAGGGGTTGGCAAGATATTGACCACTTAGATAAGGAGATAAAGACTGGGATAAAAGGGCACCGCTAAGGGGTGATCTGTAGTGAAAATTGTACATAGGGGGTTAGTTTTAGGTATCGTTTCATACATATATAGATTACCAACGAGAGTGACGTTGCTGCATGGGGTTCTTGGTTAAGTAATTTATTTACATTTCATTAAAATAGATATTACAGTAAATCTCGCACATTTACACAGCGAAAGGACCCTCGCACGTCCGTACGCTTCTGCATCCGCCGGTCAGTCTCCCTTTTCCCCTCCCAGTTCTCCCTTTTTCTTCTCCTCTGGCCCGGATGATCGTTCAAGGGCACACCACCCTCGTCCCTTGGGGACCCAATGGTTCCTTCCGGCCAACGTTCCTCCACGTGTTGGACGGAGAACGTCACACCTCCCTTCCGGTTTAAAATTGTCAGACCATTTGTCTTACAATTAAAAACCTAAACCAAATGGTAGCCGGTAAACTGGTGTCCTTCTAATCCCAGACGTCACCAACGAGCCGACAAAGAGTGTGTGTCTGATTGTCTGTGTCCCCAGTTGGCAAACATGCCTCCATGACTCTCATGCATGAGTTCACAAACCAGGTTTTGATAAATTTATCAACACCAAGCAACACAATAGATCAGAGAAACAGGGGAAATGAATATGTACACAACACCAATATCAATAAACAATTTCTCTTATAAAAAAAGAAACTTATCCTCACATAATAAAACCAAGATCTTAATGTAATACACAAAAATAATAACCCAACTAAACATAAAAACACTGCACATCACAGCAATAACTTCATTAAAATAAGAATACTGGACACCTTACAATATTGAAATAAGTACTGCACATCACAATAATAATTTCTCAGACAGTAAAAATTCTGCACATCAGTTGTTTCATGTGCCCACTTCACCGTAATAACGATTTCCTTAAACCATAAACACTTCACATACTGCAACACTTATCATTCCCAAAGAGTAAATATTGCCATACAATACTGTCTCCTACAAGACACTACTTTAAAGAAATCTCAATTATATGTACTATTATTAAATAAGACCTAATACTTAAACACCCAATTCAAGCAATCGCTTAACTTGAAAAATTCCCAATATACTACTACATAATCACAATAATAATAACTTCACTAAACTTAGAAAGATACATACACCTCAGCAATAATAAAACAATCTACACAATGGCAATAATAATTTCACTAGTAGTAAGCACTTCATATATTGCAACAATAATCACAATATTCAGCATTCATTTATCCAGTTATCCTTGATTCTCCAGGTCTGTAAAGACCCCCTTTAGCAAACCGATCAGTTTTTCATGTTATCAGCCAAAATTGGTATATAAATGAACTTTTTGCGATAGTACCACCACAAAAATTACCACCGTCTAATCCACCCTTTTTCTTGGGTACCAATCAAATGGTATAGCCCGTTTGTCATCCATTCAAAATTCAACCCCCTCATACTAGATCGAAGGTATTTCAGGGTCTTTCGCGCAGTCCCTACCTTCTCCGAGAACTTCAGTATCAATTTCAATCTACTTCATAGCAAGCCTCCTTTCTCTCTCTGCCATCCCTCTTTATGCCTTTCCTCCACCCTGGTCTAGTTACCCTATCTCGAGTTTTCTCTCCTACCCTTTGATTACCCGTCAAAGTCTCAGAACGCGCTGTCAAACTTTCTGGTCTGCGATTCAAAGGAACTATTCGTTGACGAACCTTTTTCCTTATCCCAATCTCCTTGTGACCCAAAATATCCGTCTCTAGCCCGAACCGCTTCTTACCAATGTCCAAGAACGCCCTGGGCAGAATCTCACCCTCACATTTCCCCCTACGCAACTTTGGGGTTTCAGAAACGCACTGATTTTCACTCCCTTTTTCCTTCTCGGGAGGGTAAGAAACCGTCCCCACTGGGATGGCGTAGGCCGTTGCATCCTCGCCCAACGGGTCATCCACCTCCTCCTTTTGGTGACCTTCGACCCCCTTTTGGACCGCAAGCGCGTTACACCGTTACCACCGAGATAACAAGGCCTGACCGCTGCCATCATGGCGTCTCCCTAGTAGTCATACGTGCGATACGAACGACCACCGCCGTATTGGAATATTCAAAGCCTAATACAGTGAAATCTGTCTACAACGATACATAATATATTCTATATACGTCGAGACCACAGGAAAATATTGTTATACGTTATTGCAAATTATTATAGCAGTTTGTAAATATGGTTTTTCCCTAGTCAAAACTACGATAATCTCAGAATGAAACTTCCACACCCTCGCGTCTTTCTTCCTTATTTACTAACGATAACAGAGAGTGTGCGTAAATAGTAAAAGCAATAACTTATTAAAAAACCGGCCAAAATTATATCGTAAATTCAGTTAAAAAATAGCGAAAAACTCGCTTATGACTTTTATTAACTAAAATACACACGTCAATCAAGCTTAATACCGTCCAATATCATAGTTTCTCAAATGTGACCATAAATCAAAAAGAAAAGAAAACCCTTTCTCAGTCTAAAGAAATCTAATTAATGTTTTCTTCATCATTAAATCTGTAAAAATGGGAAATCAAAGCAATTGAAGCGATTATTATCATAGTTGGCTGAAGAATTTTTCATTGATATTTCATTTATAAAATTCAAACAATTTTCAATAATTTCCAAATTATTAACGTGACAGGGTGTTTTGATTTGATTGTTATCTAAACAGAAATTTCTTGGCCATATAAATGTTTCCATTTTCAGATTTGAATGTATTACAACAGTGTAATTTGTTGCAGGTCCTGTTATCTCGGTGGTAACGGTTACACTCCCTTTCCCCCTTGGGTTCCTCCCTCTCCTCTTCGCCCAAGTACTTCTTTCTTTGATCCCTCAGTAATCCAACGACTTTCGGAGTTACTAAGGCCACCTCATTTAAACCGTCCACCACCGCGACATGTACGTTCATCTGTGGTCTCAGCTCCCCTTCTTCCGACCATAAACTTAATGGTATCGATATTAATCTCGCTTCCACCCTCGGGTCAATAGCGGGTTTCAAGTACATTTTACCCCCCGACTGTAGATATTTCTCTGGAACAACCGATGTCCTCAGGACCGTTATTTCAGCTCCACTATCTATTACTCCTTGGAACCGAACGCTGTCTATCCCTAACTCAACTCTTGGAAGATCCTTCTCTGATTCCCCGATTGGAATATCTTCTCAGTCGAAAGTCCCACCGCTCAGTTCCACGGAAAATTTGTTCAGGCCTCTTTTTTCTAGGTTGCTAATCCTCTCTGTACCCTTCGGGAGGTGGCTTGTCTTAGGACAGAACCTTCGAACATGCCCCTCCTCTTGGCCATTTGAAACATTTCACCGTTTTCTTCCCAGGAACCCAAGCAGGATTTTGTTCTGTCCTAGTCCTAACAAAATTTCCCCTATCTCTCGAGTGATGAATGCTCCTTGGACTTCTTGGCCGAAAAGGAGGTACCTGGGTCTTAGGCATCGCTTCTACCAAATTGTCCAATTCTAACTCTACCATTGTAAACCATCTTTTTGCCTCCTTTAGAATTATGTGGGGCTTGATATGGGCCGGCAAACTTTCCTTGATCTTATCCGTAATCAAGAGTTCTTTCAGCTATTCCCAAGTATCGACTCCCCTCGATTCTAAATATAGTCTTAACGCAGCTTCTACCCGGTAAGCATACTGCAGGTACGATTCCCCCGCCTTCTTACTGCAGTCTAAATTCCTCGTATGCTGCAAAGGGTTTATACGAAACTGTTTCTTTTATCCTCGCATAATTTTGGAAATCAGACTCCTGCAGCATTGTGCTTAACCCTTCGACATGCCCCTTTAAATGATGCAGCATGATTTTCCCTTGATGCCGTTCCGGAACATCGTATGTTCTGAACATCAGCTCCTCTTGTGCGAAGAAAGCTGGCCATTCCTCGACTCTTAACTGGGGCGTCCCCGAGAATCCCCTTCATGGTATTTAAGTACCCCAGAAAGGCCGTCCCTGTTCCCCCTCCACTCTCTCCTGATCCTGACGCCGATCCTGCCTCATTTTCTCCCTTAGAGGAGAGATAAGGATAGAGAGCGCTTTGGGGTTGCAATCTGGTTGTACGATAAAATCAGCGGACGTGCGGACGTTTCTTGGACACGGAGAACACTCTCTATGGGATTTAGCATTGGGACGTGAAATTGACACGTTGAAGGCTGCACTTTTAGTGAAAAAAAATGGTTGCATATTGTTGTGCATACAATTGTAAGGAAAGAGGAACTAAAGGATCACCCTACTCATTTCACAGGTATGTTATTATTTACTTATCTGCTTTTTTTTAGTATTTAAAGCATTTTTAAAAGAGTAGCGTTGCATCACATCATAGTAAAATCAATGTTTATTCGTTATTGTGAACACTTTTTTTTCATTATTTGATGTCGTGAGAACAATTTGAATATCTGTAACCTGATAGAAAATGTTTTGGAGTCATTAAAATTATGCATTTTGCGAAAAAATCGAATGTTTACGGTTAAGCGCAAAAATGCAGGTTGGCGAATCTTGGCGCCTTCCGCTAGAGTAATCAAATATCGCGTGTTTAGAAAATTGTTGGTAGTTTCTTGTATGCAGATTTGTGCAGTTCATTTATTTAAGATTAATATTGTTAATAGATTACAAGTGAGTGATAGCTCCGGATAGTTGTTTATTTGAATTTTGATTTGCAGAGATTGTTTCATTTTAATTGGAAGCAATACACATGTACTTTTGCGTTAAATTTAAAAACTTAAAAACAGTTGTTTTTTAAGGAATTTTTTATTTTTGAAGTAACGCAGATGGTCTCATTCGATTGCATCAACTTTTTAGAATAGGAGCTGATGGATACCTTTTTAGAAATTTCATTAGTTTTGCTTGAATGATTGTTTAAAGTACGAGTATTTGTTTAATTTGAATTAGCCGTCTAATCTAATTAAAATTTGTGTTACATTAATGCAAAACATGCTTAAAATGATGTCGCATTACTTTCGCAAGGCCCACATCTTGCAAGAAATGTTTCCTACGCCATCGAAATGAAAAATTAATTTTTACTACTTATAGTATTAGACTATGCAGTAAATGTGTAGATTTTGTAAATGTAGGAATAATATCAAAACTTTAATTACATTTCGTAAACATGCACTTTAAATAGTGTATTCACATTTTTAAATGTATTTTAATAACAATATAAAATGAAGAAATATGCACGATAAAGGAAAAGAACACTTACGCATTCATTTTGGCAAATGTAATTTTTTAATTGAATTGTTAAACTTCAATATATTAACATGACTTTATATTTTTCTTCTAAACTTCTTAGTTTTCCACGTGATGAAAAAAGGAGAAAGGAATGGGAAAAGTCCTTGCGCCGAGGAAATTTTAAAGCGACGAATTCGAGCAAGATTTGTTCAAAGCATTTCGAACCGGAATGCTTTGACAAAGAAAAATGTGGAGGTACTTTTCTGGTGGTGGCTACGATTTACAAGTTTTAAAATAAAAACCTTTTCAATATTCACAAAACAAAGAGATCTAAAATCATTAACTTTAGAATCAATTTTCTACTCTGCATCACTGTTTTTTTAAATCTTTCGTTACTTTGGAAACATTTTTAAGTCAGCAAAGTAGCAAAAATTGGTATGCTAAAAAATTACTTTTATTAAATAATGATTCAAAATCGGTACCTCGAGTACTTCAAGTCGAAATTATCTGTTTAATCACGAAGGCAGTATTTGTAACAAAATTAGTACAATTCGTTTATTCTTCTGCTTATTTGGTTCAAAAAGGTGAAGGTAAAGACAAAATTGTTTACATTACATGGTGATATGAAGCCAAATCTGGTTTAACCGTGGGCTAAAACGTGAAGTTACTCTGGAACAGCTTTTTCGACCATCTGGAATGGGGAAGCGCTCTCTATCTTTATCTCTGCTCTATGTTTTCTCCTCCTCTCCTCTGCATTCCATACTCCCGCAGTCTCCTTTCATGGTCAACCGCTTCCTTTCATCTTTTCCCCTCTTCCTTTCATCTTCTTCCCGTTTAATCCTTTCATTTAAAATACCTGTCATCAAACCCTTTACAAATTCTTCCTCGTATGATTGTGATCCCTCTATTATTCTCCTTAGATCCACGATTTTAGCATTACGAGGAACCTCCTCCCCTAATTCCTCGCCAGAAGCTTCATCTCCTCCTTTCTAGCTCTCCCAAGAATGCCATAGTGATCCCAGTGTAAACACAATCAACTTTTACAATAACAGAATAATTAATTACTTAAATACACAATATATAAAAACCATCACATAATATATTTTTCATACATACATATATGTGTTACCCTCTTGTGTATTTAATGGCTCGAACTCCGGGATAACATTAGAAGGGATTTACCCCAGAACCACTACTTGCCTATCCTCGTCGCCTTTCCATCATCTTTCCTCTTTTGCAGAGTTGATACTTACATAATTATTGATAAGTTAGTTACACGTTCAAAAGAAACTGGATTTTTAAAAATGAATAACCAACGTTCTGTTCTTGTCGGTTTAACATTTAGGATTTTGTGTTCCAATGAAATATTCATTGAAACAGATGGTTGTCCTTGTAATCACTTAGGTGACAATGTAATGAAATGCATAATTTGGTCTGCTTCAAATATATTATTAAAAAATTTCTGTAAAAATAAAAACGATAACTTGATTAAACAAAAAGAAGGTGCAACATTTTTGAGAAAATAGCGTAAACTTCAAACGTTGCAAAAATAATAATTGCATCAATTTCCCAATCAAATCATTTTGAAATATAAATATGTATTTATAACTTTATATACTATATGTAATATACTACATGTGTATAGCATTCTAATGCCTTTTCAGTCTTGAAACGTCTTTAAAACACAGTTAAATATAAGCATATTTTCATTTTATAATAATTCAATTTATTCCATGTTAACCTCATGACACTATTTTGATACTTTTTCTGAAGGGTGTATATAAAGATCTGCATGTATATAAAATCATTTAGTCCTTCTATATAAATTATTTGTATTCTTTCTTCTATGAAACATTATTTGAATGTGACAGCAATTGATTTGTAATGCAGTTTCTGCATTATATTTTGCTTGTGTAAATAAATAAACAACTTATTTGAAACTTTGTGTTTTCATATTTATTTTTTTAAAGTTTCTTTATATTTAAGTATCAGAAGACTTTTTCTTTTCCATACTGATTAAAATAGAAAACTTGTTTGTTTTAGTTAAAATTCACTAAAATGACACTATTATCAAATTTATATAACGTTGATCTTAGTTTCCAAAACAGATTGAAACTTGCCGAAATTTCACGTTTGAAATGTTATCTAAAAAATTTAATATACTTTGCTCTTTAATCAGCTGATGTCACTAAATCAAATTTAATAAGCTATTAATATTTGTTTTAATATAAGGTTTTCAAACGTATATAAAAAAATTAACCGAGGAACTCGTATCTTAATAGTATAAAGAAAAATGCCCTACTATAGATTTTAGTGTACTTTTTTTATAAATTGGGCTAAAAAAACCTTTTTTGAAAGTAATTTGGAGAAGTGTAGTCTCTTCATTTACAGTAGGGAGTGTTGGAAAAATTATGTATGGGATTCTACATGGCCCAAGTTCGGCTACGTCACGAAACCTGTACTTCGGCCTTGTATATAGGTGGCGTTGCCTTAGTCGACACCAAGCGTCCCTCTTCGCCGTCTATCGCTCTACTTTCCTCGACCCCCCCCCCAAGCGTCAATCCTGTCGGGTGCGCCAGTTTGTGAGACTTCGCCGGCTTTCCAATATGCTGGAGAACTTCAATGGATTTTCATATCCATGTACATATTACCAACGAGAGTGACGTTTCTGCATGGGGTTCTTGGTTAAGTAATTTATTTACATTTCATTAAAATAGATATTACAGCAAATCTCGCACATTTGCAGCGTAAGAACCCTCGCACGTCCCTACGCTTCTGCATCCGCCTGTCAGTCTCCCTTTTCCCCTCTCAGTTCTCCCTTTTCCCACTCCTCTGGCCCGGATGATCGTTCCTCGTCCCTTGGGAACCCAATGGTTCCTTCCAGCCAACGTTCCTCCACGTGTTGGAAGGAGAACGTCACAAATATATAGAGGAAATAAAAGTAAATTGAGTAATGGTAACCTTTTTATGTACCCAGGATCATGTTACCAAAACTAGTAGGAATGTAACCCTTAGACTGATTTCGTCTTCTGGTTGGAACCTAACATTCACCATCTGATTGGTCCACGGGATGGGAGGTGTCCATCCATTGATTCATCATTTGATTGGCCAGAGCGACATAGTATCAGACCTTGCGATGTCACCACTATAGAAATGTGGATTCACACACATACCCTGTCATGAGATGTTACATCGCCAAACGAGGCGATAAGACACTGAATTGACCAACCAAGTCGATTACTCACAGAGCAATATCGTGACTACTAGTCGACAAGTTGGTCACACCTTGTAGCTCCTTTCAATAGCAATGCTCAGTCTACTTATATTTCATGCCGGAGCTTTCTTTCTGTGAATACGTCTGTTTTAATTAGAAACTGAGTAAACACACAAAAGAACGTAAGACTTTTTAGAAGAGTTTATTAAACTGAAGTTCCATGAATAACCTGAAGACACATAACATGCACATATGATTACCAGCCCGTTGATCTCAGAGAATTTATAATGTTCTGTTCTATCCGGAACAGTTCGGCTTCTCGATTTGCACTTATTTCCCCGCAATAACGCGCTTAAGGGTATGAGTTGAGAAATGAATCACTGAAAAACGTTCTGTCCAATATAATTAAGTTGAGAAGGAACCAGGTGTATCTGTTCACTCGATAAATTCCAGGGAACTGTCTGTTGAGAAATGAATCACTGAAAAACGTTATTTGCAAATATAATTAAGTTGAGAAGGAACCAGGTGTAACTGTTCACTCGATAAATTCCAGGGAACTGTCTGTTGAGAAATGAATCACTGAAGAACTTTATTTGCAAATATAATTAAGTTGAGAAGGAACCAGGTGTAACTGTTCACTCGATAAATTCCAGGGAACTGTCTGTTGAGAAATGAATCACTGAAGAACTTTATTTGCAAATATAATTAAGTTGAGAAGGAACCAGGTGTAACTGTTCACTCGATAGATTCCTGGAACAAACTGTTTGGCACAGGAGTTGGCAACCAAGTACAAAATAGATTGCTCAATAAATCAATCTGATACCGAATCAGAGATGAAATTCGGAAACAACCTGAAAAGTAAAGTGAGAACGCAATTAGCTAGGTAGTATTTTAATTTACGTCGTACTGGAGGAACACAACGGGCTATTAGCGATGGTCCGGGATGAAACCCGAAAGGGGAAATATCCGAGGACAACACTGCGTCATTGTGAACCACGGTCACATGTTGAGGTCAACACTAAAGCTGGCACGAAAGCTGGTGCACACCCCACTCGCCATTCTTCTACACCACGCCAACGTGAGGATACGACAGATTTAAGGTGCACCAGCCCCCGTGAACACGACGGTCTTTGAAAGCACTGGGAAAATGAAAAAGTCGTTTCAATTGTTTATAGAGATGTAGCAACGCGTGAAGTGTGCAAGTGTACCAAAAAGTATTTGAAGGTGGAGATAGGGTACACAATAACAGGGCTGCCATAAACAAAGCATGTGTGAAATACTACTATTAGTAGAATACATTTCTAAAAATAATAGCTAGTCTCTTAAATCCTAATTAGCCCGGTTGGAAGAGCAACGGATTAGCAACCAGAGGGTTGCGAGTTCGAAGACCGACGTGTACAAAGGAGGCTGGTGCATGTTAAATCCGTAGTGGCCTCAAATGTCCTCACGTTGGCGTGGTGTGAAAGTTTGCAGAGTGGGGTGTCATCTCATGTGTTGCCTCGTCATCTGACCTGGTTTAAAATTACGTGGTGTCGTCCTCGGATCTACCTTCGGGATTGATCCCGGACTGCCGTGAATAGTCCACTTTGTTGCTCCAGTGCTACTTTAATTAACTACCCCTTCATTTCCAAAACTTCAAAATTGGAGTAAAACTTGGAAAATTTTCTCTAAAGAAAAATTCCACAATTTTTTTCCGTCCGCTATTAGTTAAAAAAGACTATATTTTCGTTGACCGATGGTAAATTTTTGAAAACGGTCACTAAAATTTTGAAATTAGCTTTTGAGAGAATTTTGCTTAAAAAGATACCCCTAGTCACCTAGATTGAAAAATAGGTATGGGATTTTAATCAACGTCGCACTGGAGCAACACAACGGGCTCTTTTGAAAAATTCGAAAAAGTCGCCTTTAGCAGCCCCGGCTACATGCTTTAAAATAAACGATTTTCATCATAAAACCCAAAAGTTAAAGTCAAAATTTAAATGTATATACAACAACTGAAATATGTAATCTTAAAAACAAAATTGTCTTACGGAAAATCTTCGGGTCGGAAAATGGAATAGTCGTAGCTCTCTGGTCTGAAAAAGAAACAGATTTAAGGTTACTGGTGGTTTATTTCGACGAGGTATCTTGTCATTTGCAAAACTAAACAGATCTTGGTGGACGAAATATATCGTCACCAGATCTTTATCTCTTCATAAAAAATCGGCAATGTCTTGACGACGAGATATCTCGTCATTAGCAAAATTTGGTTGGACCTTGATGGACCATCGTCGAAACCTCTTGGAGGTTAAAAACATTTACCATGCGAATTGTGGTATTTTGATTTTTCTGTGATTATTTTTTTTGATCACTTGTATTTTAAGTTAGTGTACCCATGAGTACCCGTTTTAATGGCACTTTTAGTTGCTCAAATACAAAATGAATAGGCTAAAACACAAAATTACGACGGGGGCTGGTGCACGCTAAATCTGTCGTGGCCTCAAATGTTCTCACTTTAGCATGTTGTGGAAGTTTGGAGAGTGGGGTGTCATCCCATGTGTTGCGTCGTCATCTGACCGTGATTCAAAATTACGTGGTGTTGTCCTCGGATCGTTACCTTCGGGATTGATCCCGGACCGCCGGGAATAGCCCACTGTGTTGCTCCAGTACGGCGTTAATTAACTACCCCTTCATTTCCAAAACTTCGAAATTGGAGTAACTTGGAAAAAAATTTCTAAAGAAAAATTCCACAGAAATTTTTCCGTCCGCTATTAGTTAAAAAGACTATATTTTCGTTGACCGATGGTAAATTTTCGAAAACGGTCACTAAAATTTTGAAATTAGCTTTTGAGACAATTTTGCTTAAAAAGATACCCCTAGTCACCTAGATTGAAAGACAAGTATGGTATTTTAATTAACGTCGCACTGGAGCAATACAACGGACTCTTGAAAAATCAGGTAGGTAGGTATTTTATTTAACGTCACACTGGAGCGACACAACGGGCTATTGGTGACGATCCGGGATTAATTCCAAAGGGAAAGATACGAGAATAACACCACGTAATTTTGAACCACGGTCAGATGACGAGGCAATACCTGAGATGGCACCCCACTCTCCAAACTTCCACACCACGCCAACGTGTTTGAAAAATAAGAAAAAGTCGCTTTTAGCAGCCCTGGATACATGCTTTAAAGTAAACAATTTTAATCATAAAACGCAAAAGTGTATGTCAAAATTTAAATGTATATACAACTGAAATGTGTAATCTTAAGAAAAAAATTGTCTTACTCAGATTCTTCGGTTCGGAAACTGGAATAGTCATCCTCGTAACGATGAGAGCTGAAAAAGAAACAGTTTTTAACGCTACTAGTGGTTATCTCGACGAGGTCTCCTCTCGTCATTTGCAAAACTCACCAGATCTTGGACGAAATATCTCGTCATTGGAAAAAAACTGACCAGATCTTTATCTCTTCATAAAAAATCGGCAATACCTTGATGACGAGATATCTCGTCATTAGCAAAATTTGGTCGGACCTTGATGGACCATCGTCGAAACCTCTTGGAGGTTAAAAACATTTACCATGAGAATTGTGGTATTTAGATTTTTCTGTGATTATTCTTTTTGATCACTCGTATTTTAAGTGAGTGTACCCATGAGTACATATTTTAATGGCACCTTTTGTTGTGTGGTCACCGGTTCATTTTTCTATAAGTGGACTGTAACAATTCTTTTGAAGATGAAAACAGATACTATGAGGCAATTAATCTGAATAACCACAAGTTTACTAATATGTACATATATACAGTCTTATATCCATAATAACTGGCGCCATTGCCAGGATTAGTGAACCATATCACTGGTGACTGCAATACGAGTCAATTCCAAAGAGCGATTGCCTGAGGACAGGCGGTTACACAGCGAGGATGCCGTAGTACGCCAAATGGCGACTTTTTGAAGGATGCCAAGGGTTGAGCCACAACACCTTTAGTTGCTCAAATACAAAATGAATCGGCTAAAGCACGAAATATGCTCATTAGGTATGACACAGATGTGAAGATCTCGCTAAAAAATTTTAAAATTAAAATACAAAATAATTTTTTCTTAATGAGTCTACTTATATTGCACTACTTATTGATCAGTCTACTTATATTTCACGTCTATTATCTAAAAGACCACACAGAGGACTAGTTGGTGAGCTGGTCCACGGGAGGGAGCAGACACCCATCCATTGATTGATCCATTGAATGATCACCTGACAACAATAGACGTTGGCGATTTCACTACTTTTGTCACCGCTCTATACAAATGCACATTCACATATCTACCCTGTCATAATATGTTATGTCGCCAAACGAAGCGATAAATGAAAAATCGGCGAAACAAGCCAATTTTTAAGAGGAGTCACGTGACTACTAGCCGACATGTTGGTCACACGTTTTGAAGATCCTCTCAATAACAATGCTCAGTCTCCTTATATATCAGGTTTATGGTCTGAAAGGCTATACGGAGGACAACTTAGTGTTCTCGACAAGCCAACCCGGTATAGATGACTCTGCAGATAGTCGTGTCCAGTGAGGACACGAGAACAAGCGACTCCCATGGCTTTCGATAGACCCTGTGGCAACTGAGCCTTATCCGGGAGTTCGTCTTTAATAAGTAATGTCCTTTGTAAGTAATAAGTTGAGAGTACTTGATTTTTACATTTATAATCCTTTTTACTGTATGTTATTCAATGGAAGAACATGGTTGAGGCGATTTCAGGGGTTCCACAGCCAAAGCACTTGTGAAATAGTAGCATAAATTTTTAGAAATAGTGGCAAAAAAGTCTCCTCTTATAAACCCTATTGTAGTATCAATTCTAGTAGCTAGTATAAAATGAATCGGCCAAAACAAAATCTTATTAAGTATGAAACAGGAAAGGTGAACAATTCGCCAAGAAAAATTTAAAGTTTATTTTTTTTTTAATCTAAGGTTTTTTCTAAGGTTTCCTTGACATTAGCAACCATGGATTCCGGTATTTTTTAATGGTTTCCACGGCTTGTGCCAAAACTTTGAAATTGGTCACCCTTGGAAAATTTTCTTAAAGTAAAATCGGAAAAATATTTTTCCGATTTTAAAAAAGGAGTTAAAAAGCTCTTGTTAAAAAAGGAGTAAAGGAGCTCTTGTTAAAAAAGGAGACTAAATTTTCATCGACCTTTGGTGAACTTTAAAAGAATGTCGCGAAAATTTTGAAAATAGGAGCCGACTATATCTCCATAACTGTAACTGATAGTGTAAAATTTGGTCTCTAGCGATTCCAGCTCAGGCGAGTTGGAACTTGCGTCCAGTGGTTTAGAACGAGACTTCGTTCCATTAGCGGAAATGTTAAAAATAAAAAACAATGCTTTCCTACAACTGGTGTGGCGTCGCTAGTCCACGTTTGAACCTTGCGCAAAAAACTCCAACATCCAACCCACAACTGGTGTCAGCACAGATATTGTCCTCTTATGCTGGAAGCTATAGTAATGATTACAATTGGGCGAAACGAATAATCACCTATGAGGATGGTTCCACATGATTTTCTGTTCAGCAACCCCTTCCCCTGGAGATCGTAGTACCTCTCAGAAATGAACTCCCCAAAGATCATTGCCTTCTCCTCAGAGCCAGAACAGCATTACATTTCTATGTATAAGAAAAACGTCTGGTAAACTGTCGATTGGCTGGTTGGTTTTGAGTTTTATCGCTCAAATGCCATATTTAGCCAAGCGAACAGTGTTTGGCAGTCCCTTTCCCTGCAGAGTTTAGTACCTCCAGTAGGTCAGTTGATATGGATAGAAGTTTTTCCTCCCAGCTTTTTAAAATATAGACCATTTGTTCCAAGATTTACTATAAAATGAAAGGTACAGCTTTGATATAGACTTTTCGTGGCAACGTATTGGCGCGTTTTTTGGCGTGCATTTTCTAGCAAGTTGCAGCAGGTAAAGGCAACCCCCTATATTAGGTTTATGGCAACCTCGCGAAGTTAAAATTTTAATTTCCGGCCCTTTTTCGTTCTTATTATCTAGGAATGTTCTTTTCATTTCCGTTTTGTTGTCCTTTGATTTCATTGGTTCTTTCAAAAAACTTTTTCCAATTTTTCCGTCGGGACGTAATTAACGTCATACTGGAGCAACACAATGGGCTGTTCCAATTTTACAGTCATAACGTCCTTTGATTTCATTGATCGTTTTGATATTTTTTTCCAATTCTTTTCGTTTCATGCAAATTTGAAAATTTTTCTTTCAGTTTGTATTTTAAGCACAGTGCAGTCGCAACAGGTTGCATCGCTTGCTTCTATTTGAATCTTATTAATTTTTGTAAATCATTGTCTTTTTGTTTTTTAACATGCTTTCTGTATTTAGTGTTGTAGATAAGTTTCAGTGTGTTCTTTCGAAAAATTTGAAGTTTAATTTTTCTGCTGGTAGGGCAACTTAGTTGAGGGAGTTGCTAATAATCGTTTATTCTGTATACATTTATGTCAGGAAAAGCAGCTTTACTTTCTGATTTCCTTACGGAATCGGGATTAGTCGTAACATTTTAAAAAGGATAACCATTGGGTGGATTTTTTCTATTTTTAGAATTATTTTCCGCTAAGCCTAAAACACCTGAGAATATTTTCCTTGGCGACATAAAAAGCACACCAAACGCGTTGCCACACAAAGTCTTTCTATCAAAACTGTACCGAATGAAAAATACAGTATTATATTCAAAATCTGAGTCCAAATGATTACCTTGGTGCTATTCTTTCATAAGAGACGAGGACTTCTGGAAGTTCGGTATATTCGGGCTCCTTACTAAAGTAACTGAAATAACAAATACGTCTACTTCAATATTTTTTAAGTGATGTCAATAATTAATTTTAGAAAATTGTTGTCAAATGATTCACATCCTAAGGACTGCAAAATGAAAAATGGGCACGGATCTAGAGTAACCAACTCTCCTGTATTTCCCGGAAACTTACGTATTAACAATTCAAGATCTGACCAATTTCGCTAATGATGAAATATCTCGTCCATCAAGATCTGACCAATTTTGCTAATGACGAGATGTCTCGTCACCAATTCTGCTGATGACGAGATATGTCGAACATCAAGATCTGATTAATTCTGCTAATGACGAGATATATCGTCCATTAAGATCTGACTAATTTTGCTAATGACGAGATATCTCGTCCATCAAGAGCTGACCATTTTTGTTAATGACGAGACATCTCATCATCAAAACACTGACGATTTTTCTATGATGTCGATATCAAGTTTTGGACAGTTTTTCTAATGACGTCGTCTAATCTCGTCCATAAATATCTGGTCAGTTTTGCTAACGAACGAGATATCTCGTCGAAAGAACCTCCTGGAGGGTTAGAGCTGTTTTTTTAATCCTCCCGTCTCCCGTGTTGACCTTCTATTTCTCCCGCATATTTTATTAACAATCAAGATCACGAAATTCAAATTGTTTTTTGTAAATATACCCGCCAAATACAATCCAATATGAACTGTTATTATTACAGATTTATCCATAAAGGGCCGTGGTAGCCCAGTTGGTAGAGTCGTAGATTAGCAACCGGAGAGTTGCGAGTTCGAAATAACCAAAGACCATTGTTCTTGTGGGGGCTGGTGCACATTCAATCTGCCATGGCCTCATATTGCGTGGTGTGGAAGTTAGGTGAGTGGGGTGCCAGCTTAGGTATGACCTCGTCATCTGACCCGTGTTCAAAATTAAGTGGTGTTGTCCTCAGATCGGGTTTGATCCCGGACCGTCGCCAATAGCCCGTTGTGTTACTCCAGTGCGACGTTAATTAAAAATACCTACGGCATCGCACGGATACGATTTTATAATTATTTGCATCAGAGATGCACAGACGTGTTAAGACCAGGAGGAACATAGATTCACTGTGACTTTTGGAAGGACCGCCAAAACAACATGAAGCTATCTATTATATACACTACTGTTTGTGAAAATTGCAACAGTGTGAAAGAATAATCGGAAATAAATGAAATTTATTCCACGTATTACTTATAGTGGTTTAAATAAACGATCAAATTTACAGAGCAATAAAACAAAAATAAGGCCGAAAATCAATATCTTGTGCAGCCACCACGCGCAGATATGAGAGCCTGTACACGTCGTGGCATCGAATCATACAGATTCTGAATGTCATGCTGAGGAATGGCATTCCAGATGGCCTCTATCTGATGCCAAAGTTCAGCCGTACTCTCTACCCGACGAGCGAGTCGCCGTCCGATGTAATCCAGACATGCTTAATGGGCGACATATCTGGGGAACGTGCAGGCCATGGAAGAAGCGGAACCTGTCGTGCACTGAAGAAGGCTTGTACATTCCGAGCAACACGTGGACGGGCATTGTCTTGCTGAAATACAGCTCCGGGAATGCGTTGCAGGAGGGGTAGGACCTCGGGCTCCACAACTTCCCTGATGTAGCACCCGCTGTTCAGGTCCAATGTTGTGCTAACGCACGAGAGGACGCTGTACGGTCCGTCAACGCCATGCGGATGAGGTCTGTCGTCCCGTGGTGACGTCATATTGCGTGGCCCACTGCCGGGGTTTCGACTTGTCCGGTTCTCCATGGTCCATCTCTTCCACACACGCATCACTGTTGTGGCATTACGCCCCGTGCGAGTGGCGATTTCACGATACGAAAGTCCACTCTCAAGGAGGCCGATCATGCGGCCCCGTTCGAACTCCGTTGCTCGTATGGCACTCTGCGTTTTTGGCGAGGCATATCGACTTCTAATCAATCATTTACAGCAGTCAAACGACGATACACACATTTTAAAGCACCTTTACAGTGCTTTTTATACTTGGCTCACTTGGAAGTTTAGAGGGTGTTTCTCGGCCCACACATGCGTGATCGCTTTGTAATTCTAATCATTTGCATATCCAAACCTGCTTAGCATTTCTTGCAAGTTTCGTTTAATTTGCTTGATTCCTTCATGGTCTTGCAATTTTCACAAACAGTAGTGTATTATCGATATTTCTTATTGATATTTATATTTCTTATTTATGTGTCTTGTTTAAATTTTATATTGTTACAAAAAGAGAACGATAATAAAAAGTAAATGAAGAATTCAATTTGATGTGTGACATTGCATTGATTTAACAATTGTTTCAATATTCGGTTCGATTTTTGTAATAGCCAAGCACAAAACTGATTCTAAATTTTCATTAACCACTTAACGCATTTGCCCGTGTCTGACGAGGGCGAAAGTTACCGGCAAATTTGCACTAGACCGTGTCTCACACGGGCGCTCTTGTATCTCGCGTTATTTTATTTCTAATGCCCCCCACAACTGAAATTGCAAAAAATAACTTACACTATACCTATATATTCATTTTCTGTCAAAAAAGCTCGATAATTTTTTACCAGTTTTTCCGAAAAAAACTCGTGCTTTAAGTGGTTAATCAGGCCGTTCCCATTTTTCGATTTGTTAATATCCATGACTGAAAAGTTTGTTCACAGATACATGTTGGCCCAAGGAAGGCTTGCGCATTTTAATGCATTATCATAAGTATTGTGTGACTTGTTAGAGTTAAAATAATAAATAGTGAGGCGGGACGCCACCAAATAAACGGAGGGCCGCATGAAGCCCGCGGTCTGTGCATCCGTGATTTTGTACATTGTTTTAAAAGAGACTGCGCTCACTCATCCGCATCGGACGTCGGCAATCCCGACGAAGATTTCGGAAGGAAAGTAAAATCCGTTTCGTCCATACAATACAGATGACTCATCCGTACCTTATACACAGTGCGAGTCTTTCTTGAGGTCCCACTGTGGCACCCTGAATGTGATGTACTCTCTATTTAAAGTGTACATATACACTAGAAGATTTTTAAAATTTTGACTTTAAAATTCAGTTTTTCCAACAAGTGATTGGTTTATGCTTAAAATAATTTCAATTAGAAGAAATCAGATTAAGCTAACTATTAATTACCTAATATAGGTATAATCAGCTAATTAGCATGTTTTTTGAACAGCGATACCTCAAATTCTAATTTGTTCAGAAAGACAATTCCTGTTGGAAATTATTTCTAATATTATTCTTCATGTTTTGACCCTCAATCATGTTCCTAGAGGGAATAGCTTTACAACTTTTTCCACCAAGGAAATCTAAAATCACGAGTTTTCCAGGAATTTTAACTTTAAAAAATCAACCAAAAATTCATTTATTAACCAATAACTTTGAGGATCAAAACATCCACTGTATTTTATAGATTATAACAACACGAAAATAATTATAATAGAACAATTGATTGTTGAGTTATCGCTGTTTGAACAAAGCATCGTATTGCAAAACACAGTTCTTGAGGAAACAAAAATTTTGGAAACATGTTTGTACTGGTGACAATACCTAACGAAAAATCCTTGTAACTAGAAAAATATTCCGAATATTTACAAGATCTTGTTTAAGAACTAAGAAATTGGAAAATATTTTGAAGTAATAAAAACAAAATCGATATTTTGGTCATTTTTCGTCATTTCTAGGTATACATACACCTTAAATGTGGTCTCAAGATGTCTAGAAGTGCTGTAAACAGCGTGGGTCATACGAATGTATTGAAAAACTTTTCGTCGTCGACAACTAAATCTGGGAATAACGTATGGTACTCTTCATACTCCGACCTCTTATTTATGTTATGTACCCACAAGTTCCATGTTTGTTCCTTTTCTGCTATCAAGCAACTGACAACTACTTTTTTCTCACTGTCCATAACAGCGTTTGAGCACAATAAAATTTGTTATCACTGCTAAAAGTAGTTCGAATTATCGTTTGCATGTTAGTTATTGGCATATTTTTGTATTATTTTGTTTCCTAAGAATGGCAACTGTGTGAGAGAAATCACACCGCTTCTGTTCTTGGCAAGAAGACAAGATACTCTGTTTACTTTCTAAAAAGATGTCTGATAAGGTAGCCGTGTAAATATCTGTATGTAGCATTTATGGAGTCATATAAATAAAGTATGTATTTGTAGAGAACGACTGAATAATTTGATTCAGGGAGAGTCTCGCAACAATCACAACCGACGTATACATGAGAAAGTTGCACTATGAATTGAGACGCCTCCTTTAGGTGGACCGCTTTCGGAAATGCCGATGCTCCCAATACAGAGTACGCAGTACACTAAATTAATCCGATCCGTGCGATGTGGACAAGTGTGACCTCAACTTAGAGAGACAAATTATTAGAATAATAAGCAGACGTACTGAAAAGGTAGTTCGGACCATAAGAATTCAGTGCAAGGAGGATTCTTCTTAACTTGTGTTTCAGAGACTACTTTCGGGTCTTGATTCATCTTGCAAAGATTGGGATCGAGGCTTTCAGACTTTGCGTAGGAATGCTCCTCCATGATGCCCTAATAACAAAAAAACATTAGGTAGGTCATAACTCGGACAATACATGACTCAATACAGTCAAAACTCGGTATATGCATGCTTATATGATTGCAATAGCGAACAGCATGGCCATAGTAAAAACTAAAACATTAGGTTGGTTATAAATCGGACAATATTCAGTATATGCGTGCTTTTATAAGCGCGCAATACCGAGCAGCATGAAATATTCTTCAATGTTGGATAAAACATGAAGATACTTCAAAGTAAATTATCAATAATGAACTTTTGTTGGTTTCTATTAAACAGGGTCGGTCGTTTTCAGCCCAATATGCATATTAGTAGTTTGTACCGTCTGGTGTCATTCTTTTTCAGACAGTTTTCCTTACACCGGTTCCTATTGGCTGTGGCGATTGTGAATGTATTGTAACGGCAGCTAGGGAAACGATCACCACGACAATGTGGGAAAATGAAAAGTCTTGTTGACTCAGGTGTCGAGAGGAAAAGCCCACACTCCATAACGACCACCCGAAAACATCTTAATGATTTCTTAACGACAGCCAGCCAGCAGGGGTCGGAAATCGCTGTGGTTTCAAAACAAAGGGCAGGCGCCTTTCTGTCGCTCTCTTCGACATTTCGAGACCAAGAATATTGATATAAATGATGATGAGTTTCCGACAGGGTTTGATGGACCCTTTCAAGTCCGCCGAAGTCTGTCGTAAAAGTTGAGGGGAAAGACCAACGTGAGACAGCCAATCAAGAACGTGAGAAATCTTCAACACCCAATCCAGAACCGACTAAAAGGCGGACCCGAAACGGAAAGGAGGAGTCGATAAGCACCCAACATATAGAGTTTTTGGAGATATCATCAGAGAGAGAGACGGAGGCAGAGGACGAGAGAGATATCACGAGAGGAGAGATCACGAGAGGGGAGACGAGAGAGAGAGAGATCACGAGAGGAGAGACGGAGACAGAGGATCAGAGAGAGAGCTTGGAGAGGCGGTCAGCAGAGACCGTTTTTGGAGCTTGAAGTGAATATCCTTTCACTGTTGTGCATTTATCCCACCTTGGGATCCTATACTCGCCGGAGTATTTTAGTGAGAAAGGCTCGACCGTAGCCGTAAAGGAGAACCCTCCCTAGAGATCCGTGTAACTGCTCATCCTAGTAGTGATCCTGTCCAGAAAGACTGAGATTTCCTGCCTTGGAACTCTGTACTCACTCGAGTAATTTTGTGTTGAGAATAGGCTCACCCGTAGCCGTGCGTTAGACTTCCCGAGCGAAATTGTGAGGCTCGCCAGCAGCCTTAAGCGCCTCGATAGAACTTTGGACCTTCCAAGGAACTAATATTAATGAACTTTACATTCATTTTCCGACTTTTTGTACAAATTGTAAAATAAACCAATTTAGTCCAGAATCGGATATTTTCAATGGTAACTAGTCTAGCTACCCGTGAATCAAGACGTTACAGTATATACAGGGTGTCCCATAAATTCCGAAATAGTTTAAAAATTCATAAAAGTTGAAGGAATTGGTATATTTGAATGCGGTTTGCGATAACGTTATTCTCATGAAGGGGGATTTTTTTTGGTAGAGAAAAAAATTAGTTCAATCTTTTGTCAATAGCGGGCGCTGCACGCAACCAATCACAGGAAATATGCAAATCAGAGTCCTACAAAATGATGGGTGTATGATTTAAAGCTCATTTCTGAATTTTCCTGTGATTGATACGTATTTCTGTGATTTCATTGTGATGTTGACATTGGTGGATAAAGCACTATTGGTTAAGTTGTTTTACCTCAGTTTAATCGAACAAGTAGTACTCTAGTGCTGTGATGTGCTTGTAAACATTTGCCTGCATGGAAATAAACGTCGTTTTCCACGGAATTCTGTGATTGGTTGGGTGCAGCGCCCTCTATTGACAAAAGATTGAACCAATTTTTTTTCTCTACCAAAAAAAAATCCCCTTTCATGAGAATAACGTTATCGCAAACCGCATTCAAATATACCAATTCCTTCAATTTTTATGAATTTTTAAACTATTTCGGAACTTATGGGACACCCTGTATATGTGTATTCTCTTACTGTCTGAACTTCTATATTCGTCTTCGTTCGTCTGTGTTATCTCTATTCGAGAGATTGGTCGGATAGACCGCATGTTTTCTTAATTTATTATCATCTTAACCAAGTGGGTTGGATGATTGTTTTTGTGTTCAATAAATAATTCTCATAAAAGAATTCTTTGTTGCGTCAACAAACACAAACAACTTTCATCTGCCTCCTCAACTGAAACAGAAGGTGCTAACCTGGAGTACAAAATAAAATTATAAAAATTCAGATAAATCAAATATTCGTACAATGAACTTCTCACGCAAAGTGAGTCAAAGTGAAAACCGGACAGCAGAATGAAATTACGTGAAACAGTTGTAATGTCGCACAGCCTAAAAATATTCAAAAAAGTTACATCCTAAATTAAAGGTAATTTATTGTACTTTTTAATTCTAGAATTCACAACTTTCAAAAATACCTTATACCTGTTACGTATAATAAAAACGTCTGGGTCCTTTCGATTGGGTGGTGGGTTTTTAGTTTCATGGCGCAAGGGCCATATTGGTAAAGCTGCGCCAAACACAAAACAGATAACGTCAACTAATCGGTTTCCGTAATGCGCATACACACACGAGGATAGTTTTCTGACACAGAATAGGAAATACACCCAGGGAAGAATCGAACCAGCAACGCCTAAAACTCGGAGATTGCTACCATAGCAGAGATATAATCGTAGATTGAGTAATGGTAACCTTTTTATGTGCATATAATCATGTGACCAAAGTTAGTAGTAACGTGACCGGTAGACTACTTTCGTCTGCCGAGAGGAAACAAACATTCATTATCTGATTGGACCACAGGACGAGAGACAATCATCTATTGATTTACCATCCGACTGGTCCTTGCGACATAGTAGACTTGAAATTTCACCATTTTTGATGCAATTCTATAGACATATAACGTAATTACACATAGCCATAAGATATCGCCATACGAGGACTTTTTATTGCCGAAGTGCTGAAATGGGGTACATTTCAGTAGCCATGCAAAAAGAAATGCAAATTAGATTAGAGATAAAAGATGCTAGATTATGATTAAAGGGAAAAAAGGAAGTTTTCAGAGAACATGATACCAAGTCGTTCTCAGAATAACAATTTATTTAAAACCATCTGAATGTGCCTTTCTAAAATCAGGTTAATTTAGCAATTTGAAAACATTTTACTTAAATTATTTAAAGTCAAGGCAAAAAAAATTACGGTAGAAATGAATGTTTTACCTTCCTTCTTACAGGGACTGGAATTTCCTAAAAAATGTAAAATAAAAGTATGAAAACAATGAAATATTGTAATTATACGTAATTTATTAAGTAAGTAATTGAGACTTATTATATATCAATTAATTATACAAATATTTAATATCAGAGTACAATATTAAATATATGAATTAAATGCTCCATTTAACTGATTAAAGAAACTCTCATGAATAAATTATTAAAAGTATGATCAAAACAAGTCCCAAAAGTTCAGAGAATGAGCATTGAAGTCAGCAATTAGAAATAGAACTCCATATAATACAATACTAAAAATATAAGCATTTTTATCATGTACATATAACAAAATGCAGTGTTTCCAAAGAACAAATATTTTTAGCTAACAGCAATATGTTAAGGAAATAAATGCTTACTCTTTTCCAGAACGGAAGAAAATAACGTTTTTCAAACCTTTAAGCTCAGAGAAAACGATACATAATAGCTGGATTCGACCGATATTCCACACACTACAAAATGTGAACACGAACTTAATACTCTTTAATAAGCAAGAATGAAGAATGGATAGTTCGAACTTTCCCTCGTGGGCAAAGTACTTCAACACCTGTTTCCCCAGATGATAAAGGAGTCGTGGTAGCCCAGTTAGATGAGCAATGGATTAGCAACCGGAGGGTTGAGAGTTCGAAACTCGTTTCAGTCTAAGATCGTAGTATAAAAGGGGCTGGTGCAAGTTAAATCTGTCATGGTCTCACGTTAGCGTGGTGTGGAAGTTTGGAGAGTGGGTTGCCAGCTCAGATGCCTGTTCTCGTTAGCTGATCATGGTTCAAAATTACGAGGCGCTGACCTTGGTTGTTTCCCTTCTTGATTGATTCCGGTCAGTCGCTAATAGCCCGTTGTGTTGCTCCAGTGAGACGTTAATTAACTACCTACCTACATCCTGTCTTGAGGGATTCGCCCGTTTCCTTGGCCCTCAAGGAAAAACCTCATGTTCTTCAATTGAGTTTGTTCTCAGTCGTTACTTATCACGGCAAGTTCAACAAGCTTCCACTTTCCGAAACGTTGGAAAAGACAACACAAAACTCAATGAAAAACATCTCAATCAACCCAGACAAAATTCAATAACAAATTTACCAGAAAAAGGGACAAATATTTCCGAAATGCCACCCCTTGAGAAATTTGTTCAAGTCATCCTGGTCACTAAAATCAATGTAAGCATACATCAATTATCTATTTAGTGATTGTGTGTTTTAATTGTGGTTTTAATGGAATGTAAAATTTCTATGTTTGGAACTACGATAAAAATCATTTTTTTACCTCTATATTTTTGCGGGCTTGAGTTTTCAAAAATATTTAAAATAAAGTATGAAAAACAAAATAATATGGTAATAATAATAATTAAGCGAGCAAATAATTGACAAGGAATTAAAAGTTCATAATTAGTAAAAGTAGAACTTTAAAAGGAAAATAAAAGCATAAAAAGGAAAATATTTAAACCAGGTGTTACTTCTTGAGTAAATTTTTGAAAGGGGATTAAAAATCCAAAATTCTAAAAGGTAGAACATTCAATATAATATAAAAGTATGAAACAAATAGTTTAATCAGACATTCTTATTAGGTGAGTAAATAATAGGAAACGATTAAAAATCCATTATTAGACAAAGTAGATCATTGTAAAGATTACATCAATTATTATTTACAGTAATTGGAATTTTTTAATGGTTGTTTTAATAGAATGCAAGATTTTTCGTGGAAGTAGGTTAAAAAAGACGTTATTTATTAACTGAATAAATAATTGGCAAGATATTTAAAATCCACATTCGTAAAAGTAAGTGATTTTAAAGATTATATAAATTATTTATTTACAGTGATTATTTTTTAATTGTTGTCTTAACAGAATGCAACATTTTTGGTCTAAGAACGGTAAAAATGTATTTTATAACTCCATATTTCTGAGGGAGTCCATACCCCAAAAAATGTAAAATAAAAATATGAAAAACAAAATATATTGTTATCAGATGTTATTTATTGAGTGAGTAAATAATCGGAAACAATTAAAATTTCATAATTCAAAAAGTTGATCATGGTACAGATTACATCAATTATTTATTTACAGTGATTGGGTTTTTTAATTATTGTTTTAATAGAATGCAAAAAAATTTCGTGGAAGAAAAGTAAAAATAAATTTTTCTATCTCGATAATTCTTTTCATTTCTATTTCCCAAAAATTTAAAAACATTTTAGTTAAAATATTTAAAGTCAAGCAAAATAAATTACGGTAAAAATGAATGTTTTACCTTCGTTCTTACAGGGACTGAAATTTCCTAAAAAATGTAAAATAAAAGTATGAAAGGTATGAAAACAAAATAATATGGTAATAAGACAAGTTATTTATTAACTGAGTAAATAATTGGCAAGATATTTAAAATCCACATTCGTAAAAGTAAGTGATTTTAAAGATTATATGAATTATTTATTTACAGGAATTTGTTTTTAATTGTTGTTTTAATAGAATGCAACAATTTTTGATGGAAGTACAGTAATAATAATAAGTAAGTAAGATTAATTTTTTTACCATGATTATTTCAGATTCCTCCTCCAAAAAAGTATGAAAAACAAAATAATATTGTAATCACACTTATTAATTATGTTTTTAAAAGGGAAATAAAAGCATAAAAAAAAGATATTTAAATTAGATGTTACTTATGGAATAAATATTTGAAAGGAGATTAAAATTTCAAAGTTCTAATAGGTAGAACATTTAATGTAATATAAAAGTATGAAAAAGAATTTTAATCAGACATTGCTTTTAAGTGAGTAAATAATAGGAAACGATTAAAAATACGTTATTAGAAAAAGTAGATCATTGTAAAGGTTACATCAATTATTATTTACAGTAAGTGGAATTTTGTAATGGTTGTTTTAATAGAATGCAAGATTTTTCGTGGAAGTAGGTTAAAAAAGACGTTATTTATTAACTGAGCAAATAATTGGCAAGATATTTAGAATCCACATTCGTAAAAGTAAATTATTTTAAAGATTACATCAATTATTTATTTAAGGATTGGGTTTTTTAATTATTGCTTTAATAGAATGCAAAAAATTTTCTGGAAGAAAAGCAAAAATAAATTTTTCTATCTCGATATTTCTTTGGGCCCCTATTTCCCAAAAATCATTGCAACGATTTTATCAATTATTTATTTACATTGATTGGGTTTTTTAATTATTGCTTTTAAAGAATGCAAAAGTTTTTCGTGGAAGTATAGTAAACATGATGCTTTTACCTCGATTAGTTGGTGAACCACCATTTAATAAAGAGTGTAAAAAAAGGGATGAAAATAAAAATAAAATTATAATCACACATTATTTATTAGCTGAGTAAATAATAGGAAAGAGTAATTAAACATCAATAATTATTAAAAGTAGATCGTTGTAAAGATTACATCAATTATCATTTACAGTAATTGGGTTTTTGAATTCTTATTGTTTCAATAAAATGGAAAATTTTTCCTTGGAAGTACGGTAAAAATGATTTTTTAACTCGAGAATTGGTCAGGACTACTCTAAATTAAGAATGTAAAATAAAAGTATGAAAAACGAAATAATACTGTAATCACACTTATTAATTATTTGAGTAAATAAGTCATCAGAAATTTAAAAACCATAATTAGTCAAAAAAATTTAAAAGGAAAATAAAAGCTTAAAAAAAGATATTTAAATCAGATGTTACTTATGGAATAAATATTTGAAAGGAGATTAAAATTTCAAAATTCTAATAGGTAGAACATTCAATGTAATATAAAAGTATGAAACAAATAGTTTAATCAGACATTGCTTTTAAGTGAGTAAATAATAGGAAACGATTTAAAAAGCCATTATTAGAAAAAGTAGATCATTGTAAAGATTACATCAATTATTATTTAGTAATTGGAATTTTTCAATGGTTGTTTTAATAGAATGCAAGATTTTTTGTGGAAGTAGGTTAAAAAAGACGTTATTTATTAACTGAGTAAATAATTGGCAGGATATTTAAAATCCACATACGTAAAAGTAAGTGATTTTAATGATTATATGAATTATTTATTTACAGGGATTTGTTTTTAATTGGTGTTTTAATAGAATGCAACAACTTTTTGTGGAAGTAAATTAATAATAATTAATAAGTAAGTAAGAATATTTTTTTACCATGATTATTTCACAATCCTCTTCTTCCTAAAAATGTAAAAATAGGTATGAAAAACAAAATAATATTGTAATCGGACATTATTTATTAACTGAGTAAATAATTGGCAAGATATTTAAAATCCACATTCGTAAAAGTAAATGATTTTAAAATTACATCAATTATTTATTTAGTGATTGGGTTTTTTAATTATTGTTTTAATAGAATGCAAAAAAATTTTTGGGAAGAAAAGTAAAAATAAATTTTTCTATCTCGATAATTCTTTGGGTCTCTATTTCTAAAATTTTAAAAACATTTAATTAAATTATTTAAAGTCAAGGCAAAATAAATTACGGTAAAAATTAATGTTTTACCTCTATTCCTTCCGCCATTGGAATTTCCTAAAAAATGTAAAATAAAAGTATGAAAAGCAATGTAATATTGTGATTATAATAATTAAGTTAGCGAATAATTGACAAGAAATTAAAAGTTCATAATTAGTAAAAGTAGTAATTTAAAAGGGAAATAAAAGCATACAAAGGAAAATATTTAAATCGGATGTTACTTATTGATTAAATTTTTGAAGAGGGATCAAAAATCCAAAAGGAAGAACATTCAATGTAATATAAAAGTATGAAAAAAATATTTTAATGAGACATTGCTTTTAATTGAGTAAATAATAGGAAATGATTTAAAAATCCATTAATAGAAAAAGTAGATCATTCTAAAGATTACATCAATTATTATTTACAATAATTGGATTTTTTAATAGTTGTTTTAATAGAACGCAAGATTTTTCATGGAAGTACGTTAAAAATGATTATTTTACTGATTAATTTCACTTTCCTCCGGTGCCTAAAAATGTAAAAAGGTATGAAAACAAAATAATATGGTAATAAGACACGTTATTTATTAACTGAGTAAATAATTGGCAAGATATTTAAAATCCACATTCGTAAAAGTAAGTGATTTTAAAGATTATATAATTTATTTATTTACAGTGATTGTTTTTTAATTGTTGTCTTAACAAAATGCAACTTTGTTTCGTGGAAGAACGGTAAAAATGTATTTTTTTAACTCCATATTTCTGAGGGAGTCCATACCCTAAAAAATGTAAAATAAAAATATGAAAAACAAAATATATTGTAATCAGACGTTTTTTATTGAGTGAGTAAATAATAGGAAACAATTAAAATTTCATAATTCAAAAAGTTGATCATTGTGCAGATTACATAAATTATTTGTTTACAGTGATTGGGTTTTTTAATTATTGTTTTAATAGAATGCAAAAAAATTTCGTGGAAGAAAAGTAAAAATAAATTTTTCTATCTCGGTAATTCTTTTCACCTCTATTTCCCAAAAATTTAAAAACATTTTAGTTAAAATATTTAAAGTCATGCAAAATAAATTACGGTAAAAATGAATGTTTTACCTTCGTTCTTACAGGGACTGGAATTTCCTAAAAAGTGTAAAATAAAAGTATGAACACAATGTAATATTGTAATTAGACGTAATTTATTAAGTAAGTAATTGAGACTTATTTTATACATGAATAAATTATACAAATATTTAATATCAGAGTACAATATTAAATATATGACTTAAATGCTCCATTTAACTGATTATAGAAACTCTCATGAATAAATTATTAAAAGTATGATAAAAACAAGTCCCAAAATTTCGCAAAATGAGCATTGAAGTCAGCAATTGGAAATAGAACACCATATAATACAATACTAAAAATATAAGCATTTTTATCATGTACATATAACAAAATGCAGTGTTTCCAAAGAACAAATATTTTTAGCTAACAACAATATGTTAAAGAAATAAAGGCTTACTCTTTTCCAGAACGGAAGAAAATAACGCTTTTCAAACCTTTAAGCTCAGAGAAAACGATACATAATAGCTGGATTCGACCGATATTCCACACACTACAAAATGTGAACACGAACTTAATACTCTTTAATAAGCAAGAATGAAGAATGGATAGTTCGAACTTTCCCTCGTGGGTAAAGTACTTCAACACCTGTTTCCCCAGATGATAAAGGAGTCGTGATAGCCCAGTTAGATGAGCAATGGATTAGCAACCGGAGGGTTGAGAGTTCGATACTCGTTTCAGTCTAAGATCGTAGTGTAAAAGGGGCTGGTGCAAGTTAAATCTGTCATGGCCTCACGTTAGCGTGGTGTGGAAGTTTGGAGAGTGGGGTGCCAGCTCAGATGCTGTTTTCGTTAGCTGAGCATGGTTCAAAATTACGAGGCGCTGCCCTTGGTTGTTTCCCGATTGATTCCAGTCAGTCGCTAATAGCCCGTTGTGTTGCACCAGTGAGACGTTAATTAACTACTTACCTACATCCTGTCTGAGGGATTCGCCCGTTTCCTTGGCCCTCAAGGAAAACCTCATGTTCTTCAATTGAGTTTGTTCTCAGTCGTTACTTATCACGGCAAGTTCAACAAGCTTCCACTTTCAAGTGCAGTATTTAAGGTTCAACGAACAACACATGATTATACCATCGTCAATGCACAACCGACTAATTACATGAGAATTTGCCTGCTGGATGGTTGAACCTTAAATGAATTTGAGATTCGACTACAAATCAATTTTTTTCCGAAACGTCGGAAAAAACAACACAAAACTCAATGAAAAAAATCCCAAAAAAACTCAGACAAAATTCAATAACAAATTTACCAGAAAAAGGGACAAATATTTCCGAAATGCCACCCCCTGAGAAATTTGTTCAAGTCATCCTGGTCACTAAAATCAATGTAATCATACATCAATAATCTATTTAGTGATTGTGTGTTTTAATTGTTGTTTTAATGGAATGTAAAATTTCTATGTGGAACAACGATAAAAATGATTTTTTTACATCTATATCTTTGCGGGCTTGAATTTTCAAAAATATTTAAAATAAAGTATGAAAAACAAAATAATATGGTAATAATAATAATTAAGCGAGCAAATAATTGACAAGGAATTAAAAGTTCATAATTAGTAAAAGTAGAACTTTAAAAGGAAAATAAAAGCATAAAAAGGAAAATATTTAAACCAGGTGTTACTTCTTGAGTAAATTTTTGAAAGGGGATTAAAAATCCAAAATTCTAAAAGGTAGAACATTCAATATAATATAAAAGTATGAAACAAATAGTTTAATCAGACATTCTTATTAGGTGAGTAAATAATAGGAAACGATTAAAAATCCATTATTAGACAAAGTAGATCATTGTAAAGATTACATCAATTATTATTTACAGTAATTGGAATTTTTTAATGGTTGTTTTAATAGAATGCAAGATTTTTCGTGGAAGTAGGTTAAAAAAGACGTTATTTATTAACTGAATAAATAATTGGCAAGATATTTAAAATCCACATTCGTAAAAGTAAGTGATTTTAAAGATTATATAAATTATTTATTTACAGTGATTATTTTTTAATTGTTGTCCTAACAGAATGCAACATTTTTTCGTGGAAGAACGGTAAAAATGTATTTTTTAACTCCATATTTCTGAGGTAGTCCATACCCTAAAAAATGTAAAATAAAAATATGAAAAACAAAATATATTGTAATCAGACGTTTTTTATTGAGTGAGTAAATAATAGGAAACAATTAAAATTTCATAATTCAAAAAGTTGATCATTGTGCAGATTACATCAATTATTTGTTTACAGTGATTGGGTTTTTTAATTATTGTTTTAATAGAATGCAAAAAAATTTCGTGGAAGTAAAGTAAAAATAAATTTTTCTATCTCGGTAATTCTTTTCACCTCTATTTCCCAAAAATTTAAAAACATTTTAGTTAAAATATTTAAAGTCAAGCAAAATAAATTACGGTAAAAATGAATGTTTTACCTTCGTTCTTACAGGGACTGGAATTTCCTAAAAAGTGTAAAATAAAAGTATGAACACAATGTAATATTGTAATTAGACGTAATTTATTAAGTAAGTAATTGAGACTTATTTTATACATGAATAAATTATACAAATATTTAATATCAGAGTACAATATTAAATATATGACTTAAATGCTCCATTTAACTGATTATAGAAACTCTCATGAATAAATTATTAAAAGTATGATAAAAACAAGTCCCAAAATTTCGCAAAATGAGCATTGAAGTCAGCAATTGGAAATAGAACACCATATAATACAATACTAAAAATATAAGCATTTTTATCATGTACATATAACAAAATGCAGTGTTTCCAAAGAACAAATATTTTTAGCTAACAACAATATGTTAAAGAAATAAAGGCTTACTCTTTTCCAGAACGGAAGAAAATAACGCTTTTCAAACCTTTAAGCTCAGAGAAAACGATACATAATAGCTGGATTCGACCGATATTCCACACACTACAAAATGTGAACACGAACTTAATACTCTTTAATAAGCAAGAATGAAGAATGGATAGTTCGAACTTTCCCTCGTGGGTAAAGTACTTCAACACCTGTTTCCCCAGATGATAAAGGAGTCGTGATAGCCCAGTTAGATGAGCAATGGATTAGCAACCGGAGGGTTGAGAGTTCGATACTCGTTTCAGTCTAAGATCGTAGTGTAAAAGGGGCTGGTGCAAGTTAAATCTGTCATGGCCTCACGTTAGCGTGGTGTGGAAGTTTGGAGAGTGGGGTGCCAGCTCAGATGCTGTTTTCGTTAGCTGAGCATGGTTCAAAATTACGAGGCGCTGCCCTTGGTTGTTTCCCGATTGATTCCAGTCAGTCGCTAATAGCCCGTTGTGTTGCACCAGTGAGACGTTAATTAACTACTTACCTACATCCTGTCTGAGGGATTCGCCCGTTTCCTTGGCCCTCAAGGAAAACCTCATGTTCTTCAATTGAGTTTGTTCTCAGTCGTTACTTATCACGGCAAGTTCAACAAGCTTCCACTTTCAAGTGCAGTATTTAAGGTTCAACGAACAACACATGATTATACCATCGTCAATGCACAACCGACTAATTACATGAGAATTTGCCTGCTGGATGGTTGAACCTTAAATGAATTTGAGATTCGACTACAAATCAATTTTTTTCCGAAACGTCGGAAAAAACAACACAAAACTCAATGAAAAAAATCCCAAAAAAACTCAGACAAAATTCAATAACAAATTTACCAGAAAAAGGGACAAATATTTCCGAAATGCCACCCCCTGAGAAATTTGTTCAAGTCATCCTGGTCACTAAAATCAATGTAATCATACATCAATAATCTATTTAGTGATTGTGTGTTTTAATTGTTGTTTTAATGGAATGTAAAATTTCTATGTGGAACTACGATAAAAATGATTTTTTTACATCTATATCTTTGCGGGCTTGAATTTTCAAAAGTATTTAAAATAAAGTATGAAAAACAAAATAATATGGTAATAATAATAATTAAGCGAGCAAATAATTGACAAGGAATTAAAAGTTCATAATTAGTAAAAGTAGAACTTTAAAAGGAAAATAAAAGCATAAAAAGGAAAATATTTAAACCAGGTGTTACTTCTTGAGTAAATTTTTGAAAGGGGATTAAAAATCCAAAATTCTAAAAGGTAGAACATTCAATATAATATAAAAGTATGAAACAAATAGTTTAATCAGACATTCTTATTAGGTGAGTAAATAATAGGAAACGATTAAAAATCCATTATTAGACAAAGTAGATCATTGTAAAGATTACATCAATTATTATTTACAGTAATTGGAATTTTTTAATGGTTGTTTTAATAGAATGCAAGATTTTTCGTGGCAGTAGGTTAGAAAAGACGTTATTTATTAACTGAGTAAATAATTGGCAATATATTTAAAATCTACATTCGTAAAAGTAAGTGATTTTAAAGATTATATGAATTATTTATTTACAGGGATTTGTTTTTAATTGTTGTTTTAATAGAATGCAACTTTTTTTGTGGAAGTACAGTAATAATAATTAATAAGTAAGTAAGAATAACTTTTTTACCATGATTATTTCACATTCCTAATCTTCCTAAAAATGTAAAAAAAGGTATGAAAAATGAAATAATATTGTAATCGGACATTATTTATTAACTGAGCAAATAATTGGCAACATATTTAAAATCCACATTCGTAAAAGTAAATTATTTTAAAGATTACATCAATTATTTAGTGATTGGGTTTTTTTAATTATTGTTTTAATAGATGCAAAACATTTTGTGGAAGAAAAGTAAAAATAAATTTTTCTATCTCGATAATTCTTTGGGCCTCTATTTCACAAAAATCATTGCAACGATTTTATCAATTATTTATTTACATTGATTGGGTTTTTTAATTGTTGCTTTTAAAGAATGCAAAAGTTTTTCGTGGAAGTATAGTAAACATGATGCTTTTACCTCGATTAGTTGCTGAACCACCATGTAATAAAAAGTGTAAAAGAAAGGCATGAAAATAAAAATAAAATTATAATCACACATTATTTATTAGCTGAGCAAATAATAGGAAAGAGGAATTAAACATCAATAACTATTAAAAGTAGATCGTTGTAAAGATTACATCAATTATCATTTACACTAATTGGGTTTTTGAATTCTTATTGTTTCAATAAAATGGAAAATTTTTCCTTTGAAGTACGGTAAAAATGATTTTTTAACTCGAGAATTGGTCAGGACTGCTCTAAATTAAGAATGTAAAATAAAAGTATGAAAAACGAAATAATACTGCAATCACACTTATTAATTATGTGAGTAAATAAGTCATCAGAAATTTAAAAACCATAATTAGTCAAAGAAATTTAAAAGGAAAATAAAAGCATAAAAAGAAAAATATTTAAATCAGATGTTACACATGGACTAAATATTTGAAAGGAGATTAAAATATAAAAATTCTAATAGGTAGAACATTCAATGTAATATAAAAGTATGTAACAAATAGTTTAATCAGACATTGCTTTTAAGTGAGTAAATAATAGGAAACGATTTAAAAAGCCATTATTAGAAAAAGTAGATCATTGTAAAGATTACATCAATTATTATTTAGAGTAATTGGAATTTTTCAATGGTTGTTTTAATAGAATGCAAGATTTTTCGTGGAAGTAGGTTAAAAAAGACGTTATTTATTAACTGAGTAAATAATTTGCAAAATATTTAAAATCCACATTCGTAAAAGTAAGTGATTTTAAAATTACATCTCAATTATTTATTTAGTGATTGTGTTTTTTAATTATTGTTTTAATAGAATGCAAAAAAAATTTGGGGGAAGAAAAGTAAAAATAATTTTTTTCTATCTCGATAATTCTTTTGGCCTCTATTTCTAAAAATTTAAAAACATTTAATTAAATTATTTAAAGTCATGTCAAAATAAATTACGGTAAAAATTAATGTTTTACCTCTATTCCTTCCGCCATTGGAATTTCCTAAAAAATGTAAAATAAAAGTATGAAAAGCAATGTAATATTGTGATCATAATAATTAAGTTAGCAAATAATTGACAAGAAATTAAAAGTACATAATTAGTAAAAGTAGAAATTTAAAAGGAAAATAAATGCATACAAAGGAAAATATTTAAATCAGATGTTACTTATTGAGTAAATTTTTGAAAGGGGATTAAAAATCCAAAATTCCAAAAGGAAGAACATTCAATGTAATATAAAAGTATGAAAAAAATATTTTAATGAGACATTGCTTATTATGTGATTAAATAATAGGAAATGATTTAAAAATCCATTAATAGAAAAAGTAGATCATTCTAAAGATTACATCAATTATTATTTACAATAATTGGATTTTTTAATAGTTGTTTTAATAGAACGCAAGATTTTTCATGGAAGTACGTTAAAAATGATTATTTTACTGATTAATTTCACTTTCCTCCGGTGCCTAAAAATGTAAAAAGGTATGAAAACAAAATAATATGGTAATAAGACACGTTATTTAGTAACTGAGTAAATAATTGGCAAGATATTTAAAATTCACATTCGTTAAGTAAGTGATTTTAAAGATTTTATAAATTATTTATTTACAGTGATTGTTTTTTAATTGTTGTCTTAACAGAATGCAACATTTTTTCGTGGAAGAACGGTAAAAATGTATTTTTTAACTCCATATTTCTGAGGGAGTCCATACCCTAAAAATGTAAAATAAAAGTATGAAAAACAAAATATATTGTAATCAGACGTTATTTATTGAGTGAGTAAATAATCGGAAACAATTAAAATTTCATAATTCAAAAAGTTGATCATTGTACAGATTACATGAATTATTCATTTGCAGTGATTGGGTTTTTTAATTGTTGTTTTAATAGAATTCAAAAAAAATTGTTGGAAGAAAAGTAAAAATAATTTTTTCTATCTCGATAATTCTTTGGGCCTCTATTTCCCAAATATCGTAAAATAAAAGTATGAAATACAAATAACATTGTTATCTGACGATATTTATTGAGTGAGTAAATAATAATGGAAAGGAATTAAAAATGTAATTAGTAAGAGTAGAACATTAAATGGTAAAATGAAAGTATGTAAGAGAAAATATTTTAATCAGACATTACTTATTAAGAAAATTATTGAAATGGTATTAAAGATCCATAATTCTAAAAACTGAATTATTGAATGTAAAATAAAAGTGTGAAAAGGAAAATATTTTAATCAGACATTGCTTACTAAGAGAGTAAATTATTGGGATTAAAAATCCAACATCCAGAAAAACTAGAACGTTGAAAAACGTGTTATAATGTATGGTTTAAATAATTTCTTGAATCTCAATTGAATTGATACAATAATTGAAATTCTCATTTTAATGCATATCTATGTGAAACAAATTTAAAACTTGGTTTTACTCGTGTACTAATTCATGTTCTTTACTATGAAACATAAAAGTAAATATAGTGAACAGACACTTAATAGACGATTTTTCAGAAATATGTTTACGACACTATATTCTTGTCAACATGGTAATATGAAACATGGTAATATGCTTTGACTTGTAATCTGGTTTGAACAAAAGTATAACACTATCAAAAGGATTATAATTTTTAACTTTGACCTAATAGTAACAGGTTTAAATATGGAATTCTCATATATATTACACACAACTGACATAAATTATATATATACAAAATAAATATTAGTTCTGGTGTATAATAAGTGTACAGAAAACCAGTTAAGCAGCGAGAAAGACGATATTTTTTGTTTAAAACAGCATCAATGTTTGGAGATAACTGTTAGTCATATTTGAAATTAAATTTTTTAAGTTGAAGAAAACTGATAAAAAATGTGACGGCCTTCAGTCACCTGTCATGAGACAATTCGAAAGTTGTGATTTCAACCTGCACACAATTCTTACGTCATGTGCACAACAGGATTGAACACATTTTCCTTCTCAATATCAGCTATGTTTACTTCACTAAAATATTTCGGGGATGAACGGTCGGATGAACTTATATAAAAATCATAGTGCTAACCATATATTTGGAAGTTTTGATTTGCAGAGATTGTGTTTTTAAATTGTTATTAATAGAATGGGGAAATTTTTTCGAGAAAGTACGGTAAAAAGATATTTTTACCTCGCTTTTGCTGTAGTCATCTTCCTAAAAAATGTAAAATAAAAGTTTGAAATTCAAAATAATAATGTAATCAGGCATTATTTATTAACTAAGTAAATAATTCGAAAGGAATTTAAAATCCATAATTAGTAAAAGTAGATCATTGTAAAAACAACTTCAATTATTATTTAGTGATTGGGTTTTTAAATTGTTTTAATAGAATGCAAATTTTTTAGAGGAATTACGGTAAAAAGTGGTATTTTTACCTGGCTCATTTGGCAGTCCTCTTCCTAAATGCGTAAAATAAAAGTATGAGAAACAAAATAATAATATAATCAGTCGTTATTTAATTACTGAGTAAATAATTGGAAAGGAATTTAAAATTCATAATTAGTAAAAGTAGATCATCAATCATTATTTACAGTGATTGAGTTTTTAAATTGTTGTTTTAATAGAATGCAAAATGTTTCGTGTAAATACGGTAAAAGGGATTTTTTAGCTTGCTAATTTAACCAAATTATGGCATTATAAATTATATGCATGAATCGATACCTAAAAATAACCCCTAAGTACAATTTTCACTACAGATCACCCTTAGTGGTCCCCTTTTATCCCAATCTTTGTCTCCCTATCTAAGTGGTCAATATCTTGCCAACCCCTTTCACTATTAAACTCAAACCGTCTCGTTAACTGGACCTCCCACGGACATATCTTGCGACCCCCTTTCACCTTTTAACTCAAGCCGCCTCGTTAACTTGGACCTCCCAAGGACTCTCCTGCTTTCAAATCGCATATGTAAGATCACATTCCTCCTTCGTAAAACCACCGACTTCTACCAATGAACTTTCTTGTTAAATCCCCTGGTCCAATAATATGTTTCTTAATACTAATCCCTCTAGCGAGATCTTTGTAAACTATTTATTCTTTCACGAGCCTCTTGGGCTAAGGAGCCCTCAGAGCCGTTCGAAACTCCAAACCCTCAACAACCTCATGATGTAAACTACTCGTCTATTGAATTAATAAAGAATAGCAGTGGAATTTTCTGCCTCTCCATTTGTGGAATCAGCATTACACTCAATATCAATGGATCATTCTCTCCGGTTGACTTATACCACTCTTGCCACTCTCGTTACGACTGCAGGCTTATGAGATCTGTTATTATGACATGCATATCCATTATATACTATATAAATATTAGTTCTGGTATATATTAAGTGTACAGAAAACCACAGTTTAGCAGCGAGAAACAATATTTTTGTTTAAAGCAGCATCTATGTTGGAGATAACTGTTGGTTATATTTGGAATTGAAAAATTTTCAGTTGAAGAAAATTGATAAAAAATGTGACTTCCTTTAGTCACTTGCAATGAAACAACTATAAAGTTCTGTTTTCAAGCAGCACACAACTCTGGTGTCATAATGTGCTTAACCGAATCGAACACATTTTCTTCTGGATATTGGCTGTGCTTAACTAAATATTTCGGGGATGTCATAACATATTTTACATTTGGTCTTCGGGGATGTCATACATTTTACATTTATAGTGATCATCACAGGTTCGGAAGTTTCGATTGAGATATCTCACATCAATTTGTTTACAGAGATCGGTTTACAATTGTTTTAATATAGCGTAAAATTTTTAAGTGGAAGTACGATAAAAATGAAAATTTTACCTCGTTATCTTTGCGGACCTCCATTTCCGAAAAGTGTAAAGCTAAAGGACGAAAAATAAAATAATATTGTAATCAGACGTTATTTATTAAATGAGGAAATAATTGGAAAGGAATTAAAAAGATAATTAGTAAAAGTAGAACATTACATGGGAAAATAAAAGTATGAAAGGATAGTGATTAAAGTAGTTCGAATTATCGTTTGCATTTTAGTTATTGTCATATTTTTGTATAATTTGATTTCCTAAGAACGGCAACAGTGTGAGAGAGATTACACAGCTTCTGCTCTTGGCAAGGAGACAATATTTTCTCTGCGTGTTTTCTAAACTGATTAGGCAGGCGTGTAAATATGTGTATGTAGCATTATGAAGTCAGATTAAATAAAGTATATTTTGGTAGAGAACGACTGAATAATTTGATTCAGGGAGAGCCTCACAACAGGGAGGTAGTCACTTATCTTCTCAGTGGAGCAACAGAACTGGCTATTGGCGATGATCCTGGATCAGTCCCTAAGAAAGCTTCGAGGACAACACCTGATAATTTTGAACCACGGACCGATAATGAGGTCAGCATCTGAGATAGCACCCCACTCTCCAAACTTCCACTCTACGCCAAAGTGAGGACATTTGAGGCTACGACAGATTTATGGGTTAACATATTTTTCGTTTGGGGCTAAGTTTAGAGGTCATCACAGATTTGGAAGTTTCGATTTATTATTTTTCAATAGTCCATTGAGATTATCATACATCAATTACTTATTTACAGTGATTGGGTTTTTAATTGTTGTTTTAATGGAATGTAAAACTTTTATGTGGAAGTACGATAAAAACGATTTTTTTGCCACATCTTTAATGGGTTCCATTTTCTAAAAATGCAAAATAAAAGTATGGAAAATAAAATAATATTGTAATTAGAGGTTATTCATTGAGTGTGTAAATAATTGGAAAGGAATTACAAATCCCTAATTAGTTAAAGTTCCACATTAAATGGAAAGTAAAAGTATGAAAAGGTAGGTAGATATTTAATTAACGTCGCACTGGAGCAACACAACGGGCTATTGGCGACAGTCCGGGATCGTCCCCCGAAGGGAAAGAACCGAGGACAACACCACGTAAGTAGGGGGAAAATGCGGGTTCTGGATCAATGTTGGAGGAGGTGGTGGAATCGAGTGGAGTTGAGTTGACAGGAAGTGACTTCACAACCAGAAGTGGAATTGAGTTGTTCCGGAAGTGACGTCATGACAAGTTGAGTTGTTAGTTTCTGTTTCGATTTCGAGCGGAGTTTTTGATATCGGTTAAAATTTCGAGCGGAGTTCAGTTAGTTTCGTTTTCGAGTGGAGTTGAATTGTTAACCTCCCGAATGAAATATAACTATTATTATGGTGCATGTGCAAAAT